>JAJJWW010002950.1:0-48815 GCA_023531295.1 Papaver armeniacum
AAAAAAATAAAACGGAAAGAGGAGTACCGGAATTAGAGATAAGTAATAACATCACCATCATCATGATGACGATGGGGTAAAAAAAGAAAGCCAGACGTGAAAACCAACAAACAAATTCTAGAAATAAAAAAAAAAAAAAAGTAAAAAACCCATTTCTTCGGCATCTGCTGTGCTGTCACTATTTAGTCGTCATTGCCGCTGGAAACCAAAAAAAAAATCCTCCTCCTCCCCCTTTCCTTCTTTCTAGAGATGGAGAGAAATCTCTCGTTCTCCTCCTAGATCTTCCCAAAATCTCAAAACCCTAGCCACCGATTTTCATTCCCTTAAATCTTTTCAGTTCTTTGTCGAACAAGAAGAAGAAATCAGATTCGGAGAAGCTTCGGATTCTTCTACATTTTCATTTGTAGAAGAAGACGAAGGAGGAGGAAGGAATTGAGATTTTGTTTTTGTTGATTTGATTTGAAGAAAAAATGGTTTAGGAAGATTGGGAAAGAGAGAGAGATTGGAAAATGGATGATAGAGGTGGATCATTTGTTGCTGTTAGAAGGATTTCACAAGGACTTGACAGAAGTACTGCTCACGGTTATCATTCTCCTTCTGGTATTATTAATGCCCTAATTTCTTCATTTATCGATTCAATTTCTCTTCGTTATTTAGGAATTTCGTGTATTTATTTCGGTTAGTATTTTTGGTTGATTTCGTTTGAAATGTGAATTTTGTTTTGTTGATTGTTGGTGGATATTGTGGAATTTGGTTTCCGTTTTGTGATTAATGGTGTTGGTGAATGGATTTGGGGATTTTGGTTCGGGGGAATTGTTTCATTAGCTTATACTAGTAGTTTTGAACTTGTTGGAATGGATTTTGAGTGAAATTGGGAATAGAGAGTTAGGAAAGAAATGTTTGATTTGGTACTGTTAGGTGTTGGATTGGCCGATTTGGTAATGATATAGTAGTTTGTAGGCATACGGATTAAGTTTCGATGGGGTTTTTGTGGAAATAGGAGGCAGTAAACACCAATTTATGTAACTACTTAGTGTATTGAGAGTTGGAAATTGCGAGAAGAAGTGATTATACCTTACCTTCTTTCCGATCATGTGTTTGTACCAGTTAAACTGGGGATTGTATACTAGTTAGTCTAATCTTGACATAAGCATGGTGGTCATATATGAAGCTCTGATTGGGGACTGATATTGTCTCCTTGGAACCAAGTCATGATTGGAGAGAATGGCAAGGGTTCTACCCAAATGCAGTGATGGTTTTTTTTTATGAGATGCATAGACATCTTGTACTCTTCACGGCCAAGTGTTTGTTGGGTGTATCACTGTCATTATAAATTGGCCTTGTTCGTTTTTGAGAGCTCATTCACCTGGCTGGTTTTTGTGTATGTCGCCCGTATTTGGATTTTGAAATTGCTGTAAAAGGGTTTGGTTGTTTTGTTTACATTGTTGTGAGTGTGTTCTTCAGTTTCCCCTTTTCATGCGTGGTTTGGTTTTTCTGTGCTTTATTTATTTCAGCATCTCCCGTGTGAATGCATTGATGAAAAAATGAGCTAGCTAGGTTGGGCCGAGGGAGACATTAAGTGGCTTTACACGGGATTTGTTGTTTGTGGAATTGCCTCATTGTTGTCCATGTTCCAGAATTTGGATGAACTGTGATTAGTTGCATGTAGTAGTTTATAGAATTATGATTGTTATGTTTTGTTATCTTTATAGGATATCTTTGAAAGATGAGCTAATTTCTTTGTCTCGCTCTGAATTTTTGGTTTATGACTACTTTTCTAAAAGAGTATGCAAGTTCTAACTGCTAGTATATTGTTCAGCTGATGTTGTGGCAGGATCAGCTGCGTGGCTTGGTAAAGGTCTCTCATGCGTTTGTGCACAAAGAAGAGATAGTGATGATCGCCCGTCATTTGAGTTAACTACAAACCAGGTGAGAATAAATCCAAGTTTTATTTCTGTGTGGCCTTTGTTATTCAGTTGGTTGACGTTTTTGGGATTCAAAGTATTAGATTTGAAAACTCTCACTTTTGAAGAGCATAGTTTGGAGATTTGATTTGTATGTACTTTTTACCAGAGAGTTAGGAAATATTTCAAAGAACATTATGGTAATACAATATTCATTGTTTCCCCTCAAACTGTTGTATCAGGAGGAATGCTGGCGAAGATTACAAAAGCGCATCGAAGTACCTTATGATGGTTTGAATTCTGATCACCAGGTAGTTTAAAGTATGGTATCATGTAAGAATGTCGTTTATTAGTAATCATTTGCACAAGCCTTGGAGCTTTGGTTTTAGTGGTACACCAAAGTTAAATTGAATAGAATTTGATTCGTTTGTATCTTGTATTTAAATACACGCCTAGTGCCTTAATCTTACTATTTTGTATTTGCCCTGTGTCTGATTCCTGACATACTTATCCACTTATGCCGAGTCTTTTCGGCTATTTCTCATTGCAATTATATGATTTCAGGAGACATTGAGGGCTTTGTGGGATGCTTCATATCCTGGCGAAGAACTTCACGGGTTAGTATCTGAACAATGGAAGGACATGGGCTGGCAAGGAAAAGACCCATCTACAGACTTCAGGTATATTCTGTTTTACCTTGTTTGCTTACAGATGTGATGCGTCTTCTATCTTATTGTGTACTAAATCTGTGAATGGTTGTTTCCTTTCATAAGGGGTGGTGGTTTCATATCATTAGAGAACTTATTGTTCTTTGCAAGGTCATACAAGGTTTGTTGCTCGTATCCTCACTTCTCCGTTTCTCTAATTCGATCTTTACGAATTATTTCCGTTCTGTACTCTTATCGGTTTCTTTGTTCTCCTGTTATTTATGTAAACTTAACTAAGTGCTCAAACTTTTGGCTTGCAGAAATCTTTTCAGGATCTTCTCCGAAAGCAAGAAGGTGATCGAGCGATGTGGGAGTATCCATTTGCAGTAGCTGGTGTCAACATCACATTCATGCTAACTCAAATGCTTGATCTTGAAGCAGGTACCTTTTTGATCACGTTAATTTTCCGTGCTAATAATATCTGTAAACTACGTACTCTGAGGTATGAAGCCGTCTTGTTAAGGTAGTTTTTCTCCAGCTAGAAATCCATTTGAACAAACAAAAGTAGTTTCTAAATGCTGGTCAAGTAACTTGAATAGTGAAAACTTATATTTATTCTTTTAGCTGGCATCAGTTGGATGTGACCTAGACATGTCTGGTAACTAACATTGTTGCTTATGTCACTCAAGTCACACCACGGACAATTGTAGGAGCGATTTTCGCGAAGTTACTTTCAGGTAATGTTGGTGCAGTTTCAGTACTTATTTTTTGTATGGAAAGTAGTTCCAATTGATTATGTTTCGGATAACGGTGTTTTATTACATGGGAGCAGAGAATGAAAGGGCATTTGACCTTCTCTACTGCATTACGTTCAAGTTAATGGATCAGCAATGGCTTGAGATGCGGGCATCTTACATGGATTTTAACGTACGTGGCTTTTGTTCTGCCTCACTCATCCAACTCTCTTATATTACCATCTTGCCGTAATCGTATTTTTTCTTTTTTCCAATGTTTTACTTAAATCTTCCTCTCTTTTTGTTCAGACGGTGATGAAGTCAACAAGGCGTCAGCTTGAAAAGGAATTGTTGCTTGATGACATCACGACCCTTGAAGACCTTCCATCTTATAGCCTCCTCCAATAGGACAATAGAGCTGCAGTTCTGCTAACAAAAACCAGTAGAAACCAACCATATGGCATTATGAGAAGTTAGATAATATATGTTACATAATCTTTAGAGGCGTGCTCTCCATTTTCCATTTTCCATATTTTTTTATTTTTTTTTGCTTTTCCACTGTCCCATCTGCACCTTGTATCCCAGCTGATTTTCGACGTGCATATGATTGGCTGTCTTTTTTAGTGTCTGTGTTTAGTTTTTACAGAGGTTGGTTGTGGTGGTAATCTAAGACACAAATCATTATCCTGAGATTCCACCCCTGACATTGGTCATGAAGCTTGTATAAATTTCTGACTTTTGTTGTTGCTTTGTCATGGAAAAAAACTTGAGAACGCTAACTCTTAACATAGGAAATGCAATTACATTGTTAATATTTGGCTGCATGATTTCCGCAGTGTATAAAATGGTAAACTGATAAGAAGCTAACGTGTTAGATTGTTCTTTTCGTTGATTACAAAAAGTTCCGAACCTCAAAAAGATTGGTGAACTGCCTGTTTCATTGAAATTGTTTGAAAATTTGAATCTGCAGATCATTTCTTTTGTCTACATTTGCTCTATTAGGCAAAAGAAAACTTCGTTCTTGGGTAGTTGGGCTTTTTACTTTACGTTTTTCTTTTTTGAGTTTTGAATTTTTGAGTTAGGTAAACCACTATTACGGCCCATGAATTAATGCTATAGTAGTGGTCTAACTAACGATTTTTTTCCCTTCATTTCTTTCTCGTCTTAGACTTTCTCCATCTCCACTCTCTTCCGATCGATCTATGAATATGTGTTGTAGTAGGAAGCTATGTATTCAACCAACAAAAACACAAACCAGGAAATTCGTTAAGAAGAGATAGTGGACAGGAAGAATGAATGCTGTGAAGGTGTTCTCTGTTTTTTTAATGAGAAAGGTGTAAGAGAAAATATTCAAGACTCCCACAACACCATGTGCTGAGCAATCCACAATTTTGTGGATTTTTCAGACATGGTACTGTGGAAGTTTTGAGTCCGATGGAATTTTCTCGGGTCATTGTGTTGTTGATCGTTGGCTATAAGCCGGTTGACGAAAAGTAAGAAGAGAATTACAGTTCATCATAGTGATCTAAGGTATATGTCATTTCTATTGTAAGATCATATTCAAGTGAGATTAAGGCGAGTACTTGATCCTTGATTTATATGATGATTTTTATTTTCAATGTATTTATTTTGTAAGATCATAATCTAAGATACAGCCTTGCCGCAACACTAAAGGTGAAGTAAAAACACCTAGTCAAGTACTTGAACGATCAGATTGAGAGACCTGGATCAAGAAAAGAGGGGTAACAAAGATAAAAAGAAGTGGCAAGTGAAAAATCCAAAATGCATGCGTGAGTTAGTTTTATTGTACAACAATGAGGAATGCATGCATGAGTACGTAGATAAAAAAAAGACTTGAGGCCACATGGTGATTGTTGATTTCATTGCGCATAATGATATATGTGTAGTACTCCATTGATGTCATAAAACCATTGTACTTCCTGCTACGTGATGTTCCCAATTGTCTTTTGCAAGCTCATATATCAAAATATGCTAGCAAATATCATCTAGATCGGCTGAATCAAATTTGGATAGAATTTAGGTAAATAATATTCTGCCAAAATTGTTGGTTGTTACAATAATTCATTGATGGATTGATTAACAGTCGATTATTATTTTGAATAGAATAAAAAATAAGCTTTCCCCCTAGCTGTATCAAATTGGACGAGTAAATTCTGAGACCACTGATCTCCAGCATATTTTGCTATTACATGCACTGCAGTAATTATTGGCTATCCTAGGAACAAATCTACAAACGCAAGTCTCATAATTACATAAAAGAATCATTTTCTTACAAGGTCATAATGATGTAGCAAATAAAGCTAATAAGAATGAAGGATACAGCTAAAATAATGCATTACAGCCTTCAGCTAAGGAATCTGCCACTGCAAGAAACGGCAACTCGATCGTAGCAAGTTTTCTACGGTGGTAAATTAAGGGTTTTTTTTTTTTTTTTTTTGATGGAAAATGTCATATACTAAAACTAACAAATGTAGTACAAAAGATTTACAATATCATTGTTATCAAAAGTGTTAGAATCAATGCTAGATTTTTGAATTCTTTGAAATAGGTTTTCCGACATGTGTTGTAGTCTTTTAATCCTTGCCTCCTTAGCTATGTAGTCCGCTGCCTTGTTGTTTTTTCTCTTTGTATACTTCACTTTAGCTTGAGGTAGGTCGCGCAATATCATCCTTATTTCCTGCAAGGTATTTTCTGCCGACCACGATGACTCTGTTGTCACCTTGTTTAAGTTATCTGCCAGAGCTTTGCAGTCTGTTACGATGAACACGCTTGATAAAATATTTTCTTTGAACCACGTAACAGCCTTTAGCAAGGCCTTTGCTTCTGCGTGGAAAGCTGATGTTGCCCACTCCGAACCCGCAGAAAGATGCATGAAAGTCTCCTCATCAGCAGAATATAGGATAAAAGCATATCCCATCGAAGAGTCCTCTTTCTTATAAGAAGCATCAACGAAGATTATCCAATCTGAATTTAGGTTGGACCGATAATTGCTTTGAAGGGTATTCGACGGGGCGAAATTTAAGAAGCTATTGATTTGTCCTATTAAACTGACTAGGTTTTGGTGGATTTTCTCCAAAACTACTGAACATCTGTATTTCCAAATGAACCAAATTGTGGTAGATATTTTTACATGAATATGGTTCAAATTAGCTTTCGTAATCCACCATTTAATCCAATCAATAGCTGTGCTGTGGGAGTTTCTAGTGATTATATTTTGTAGAGATAGGCCAAACCAGACGGCTCTTGCAAATGGGAACTCACAAAAAAGGTGAGCTTCCGTTTCTTGCGCTTGATTGTTACAAAGTTGACAACTCTGGTCTATTTCCATATTGTGAGCACCTAATCTTGCCGACGTTGGTAGAACTTTTGTGCTATTTTCCAAATGAGAAGTCTAATTCTTGGGATGGCTTGAATTCTCCAGATCTTGTTCCATGGGAAATCTAGGTTATCATTATTGCCAAGATCCTGATTGGCTAAAAAAGTGTAGACATTTTTGGCCGAGAATCTTCCTGATTGATGGTGTCTCCATCTAATAATGTCTTGCTCCTGGTTCCTTGGATTTAAAGCTTGGATTTTTTCCTTGTCCTCTGGGTAGAAAAATTGGTTTAGCTTTTCTTGATCCCATCTATTTTGATCCATTATTAGCTCTTGAACTCTTGTTGGTGCTTGTTCTTGAATATTGGGGATTTTTTGGATTATATTTGCGTTAGGGATCCATCTGTCTTCCCAGATTTTCACCGGAACTCCATTTTTGACTTGCCAAATAAAATTACCTTTTATTAACTCTAATCCTTTTAGTATGTTGGTCCAAATCCAGGATAGATTCGATGTTCTGGATTTTTCTAGAGGGTGGGAATTTGGGAAATATTTTGCTTTTAAAAGTCTGATCCATAATTGGTCTTGTTCTGTTACCAGCCTACTGGCAAGTTTAGTGAGAATGGCTAAGTTGAATTGATGTGGATTTTTAATTCCTAACCCACTTTGAGAAATGGGTTTGCATATGCTTTTCCACGCCCTTATAAATCCTCCTTGTCTCTTTTGCCCGTCTTTTTTCCACCAGAAGTTTCTCTAAATGCGTTCGAGATGATCAAGAGTTGCCTTTGGCAGAGCTAGAAATTACATTTGATAAGTTGGGTAGGATTGAAGAACAGATTTTATCAAAACAGTCCTCCCTGCTTGAGATAACAATTTCGATTTCCAACCTTGTAACGTAGAGTAGTAACGTTGTAGTAGAGGCTCAAAGTTGGCTTTTCGGTTTTTGTCGAAATAGAGCGATGTTCCCAGATATCTATCATTTTTAGTCATCAGCGGGACCTTTAAAAATTTTGCTATGATTTTTCCATGTCTTGGATGTATTTTTGAGCTGAAATAGACACTGGATTTTTGAAGATTAACCATTCGGCCCGTGATGTTCCCAAATAATTGTAATATCTCCATTAGGCTTTTCGCTTCCCCCAGATCCGCTTTTGTAAATAGAAAGTAGTCGTCCGCAAAAAAAGAGGTGGGAGATATTTGGGGGCATC
The DNA here is from genome assembly GCA_023531295.1 of Papaver armeniacum. NCBI lineage: Eukaryota > Viridiplantae > Streptophyta > Magnoliopsida > Ranunculales > Papaveraceae > Papaver > Papaver armeniacum. Next base: position 7,830 of record JAJJWW010002950.1, read on the forward strand.
TTTATTTATTTGAAACCCATATATTTTCTTGTCTTCAATCGCCTTTTCTAGGAGTCTAGAAAGAATTTCCATACAAATTAGGAAAAGATACGGTGATAAAGGGTCACCTTGTCGTAAATCCCTAGAAGTGTTGAAAGATGGTCCCGGGGAACCATTTAGGAGAATTGAAAAGGAGGTTGTTGAGATGCATTGCATAATGAGTTTTGTCCAGAATTCCGAAAAGCCAAAAGCTAAGAGGACTTTCTCAATAAAGCTCCATTCAACTCTATCAAAATCTTTAGATAGGTCAAGATTTAACGCCAGGAAACCGTTTTTTTTCTTGTAAGTTTTCATCGAATGGATAAGTTCATGAGCAATTATGATGTTATCGGTGATTTGTCGACCATGGAGAAAGGCCGATTGATTAGGGGATATTATTTTACCGAGGATGGGTTTTAGTCTATTAGAAAATATTTTTTATATGAGTTTATAAATGGTATTACTCAAGCTAATAGGTCTGAAATCTCCATGAGATTGGGGAGTGAAAATTTTTGGGATGAGGGTTATGAAAGAATGATTAAGATCTTTTTCGAAGGTGGCCGATCGAAAGAACTCTTGGACAATATCGATTATATCATTTCCCAGAATGTCCCAGTTGGTAAATTAAGGTTCACATGGTAGCCTTTTAGACCCACTTGACTAAGGTTTCCCCTTTTTTTTGAGGATGGAATGATGGATAATAGATATATCTGACTGCAAAGGTAAAGCTCAATGCAAAGAATCCAAAAAGGCCAAGACCATACATGATATGTCTTGGATCGGCTTAAGTTCTGATATATCACGGCACGTCAATCATAAATATCCAACCGAAGGGTCGTCCAACTAGAGTATTGTAGGGGTTAAATATCGCATACGTAGATATCATGCGTAGCGGTACTATTATAAGGGAGCGAACGTACTCGCACGTAGCATATTCCGGATGACGAAGATGATGACGTCATAAGGTCACGAGTAAAGTGTGAAGTTTGTGTGAAGTTCAAGAGCACGTGCGAGAAGAACCCATGTAAGCGTGCGAGGGCATCGCACGTTAGATCCGAAAATAGGGGCTTTCCTAGCTGTCATAAACACCTACATAAAGAGAAAGGTAGGAGAGAGAAAAGAGAGGATACACATAATTGTAAAAGAGAGACACATTTTTAGAGAGAGACTTTATTTTCTTTATCATCTTCTTCCTTAAAAACTAGATCTAGAGCTCTACCCAAAAACCCATTAATGGAGATTCTAAATCACCACATCAAATTCTGGGATTAGTAACAGAATCAAGTCATTACTAAAATGGGTTGTAACGGCTCTTGCCTGTTGCAAAACTGCGTGTTACATTTTTTTTTAACGGCGCTCGTAACGGCTGTGAGCACAGCCGTTACGAATTTGCCACATGGTAACAGCTTTGGGCCGTTACAATTTTTTTTTTGTAACAACGCTGTCGTAACGTGGTCGAGCCGTTACTACGTGGCACATTGTAACAGCTTGCATCCATTACTACGTGGCATATTGGAACAACTTAGAGCCATTACGAACTTTTTTGTAACAACAAAAAAATTACTGCCAGTCAACCTTGACATGGTCAAGGCTGACCGGCAGTTCATTTTCTGCCGGAAATAAACCGGAATTCTAAATTCAATACCCTGCATAAACCTTTCAATACATTCATAACCACACTCAACAACAATTTCTTCAATCAATTATATCACATTCATTCAATTCATCTCGGATTCATATCACAAAAGAACTAAAATTTCTATAAGTACCAAACTTTTTTTTTTTTTTTTGTTAAGTATCAAATTTCTATGGGAATACATGGTGTCAACAGTCACTTGTTGTATTCTTTCAACAACTACTTAACAGAATTCCTAAGTTTTGAGGAATACAACATATGCTTAGAGACTTAAGAGAATTCCTAAGTTATGTGTGGCATAAAGCTCATACAACTATTGTATACAACTAAGAGCATATAAGAATAAAACAAAACAAGCATAGAACCCACATAACAGTCTCTGCCTTCTCTTGCTTAGTCTTTCGCTCTTAAATCTGCAAAACTTCGCCTAACCTGCTCTAATAATACGTCTCAGCACCTAGAGGAAATGAGCTGGTACCTGAGCCAATTAAAAAAAAGAGAAACAAAGTTACGTCCAACTGGTGCCAAGGATTGAAAATTGTATCAGTTTGAAAAGCTCAATGAAAAACCGTCTACAAACACTATCTTGGCCATACCAACAAGTTAACAGCAACAACAACAACAAAGTTCAAACACACTCACTTGTACAAGATGGTTGTTCACAGCGTCATGACAGAACAGAGTTTGCACCTCTGAATCAAAACCCTTTATCTCTGTTTCCTCTAACTAATCATCCAAATTCATTGCCAAATTCACCATTAATCTGTAGAAATAGTTGGAGACCGAGACATGACAAAGCGTCATGAGAAAGACCACATCTATAAACATGGGGTTAGATGCAAAAGGTTACCTCATCAAAGTCGGCAGCTGCTCGAATGGGGTTTGGCAAAGCTTCCTGAACCTGCTTCATGTTCTCAGTCTGCTCATTAAGCTTCCTGAACCTGCTTTAAAACTTAATAAGAGCATATAAGATACTGTTTAGACACTATGTTAATTGCAAAAGAACCCAACATGAAATCAACTATGGATGCTACATGAATCATACAACTGGTGTACCAAAAGTGACTTAAGAAACCCATAGTTATTCCACACCAAAATCATCCCTCAGTTCATCTGAAACCCCTTTAATAGAATGACTAACTGACTAACCAAACACACCGAGTAAACTATGTCATAAACAGTAGAGAATCAGGTATATTAGGTTGACGACTACGCGGACAGGAAATAGTTGCATAATAAATAACGCACTCAGAACCGGTTAGTGCTTGAAATGCAGTATTTTGAGCCTTCCACCAGTCGAAATTATACTAACCTTTACCCTGCGCTGATCATGTACAACTTGTTTAGCTCGATCTCTTATCTCATATGGATTTATTTTCGATTGTGGGCGCACCATGAAATCCAAAGGTGAGGCTTCAGGCCTAGAGGCATGTTGCCTGGAAGATGATTCACCAGATTTCCTCTCCCGGAATAGCCGAAAAAGTTACTTGAATACTTCCATAGAAAAGTGCTATCACATTAAAGCTTAAGAATCATTTTATATAATTCAAGAACCTGTTACCGTGAAAACTCATCAAGATCATCATCTCTAGAGTCCAGTGTTGCAGCTTTGTCCATCCGTCCATAGAAGGAACACCCAGTTTGAAAGAAAGCAATGAGAATTTTTAAAGAACAAAAAAAAAGGTCAAAGCAGTTGCTATTTGGTCTAATAATTACTTTTTCGCTGGCTGTCTCTTGTAGGGAACTCTATCATCTTCGGTGTGCTTCATATCCTCAAACCTCGTGCTTTTGTTGAATATTGGTCGATACTGCACATATCATTTAGAGTCTTTAGAGGACATCTAATCACACTGACACAACAGAACACCCACCACAAACTCAGCAGACATATTCTAAAACTTCACCCTAAAGAATCAGCAACACTACCTTACCCTGATGAGCTAGCAAAAGTAAACTTTAAGGTTTCGATGGTTACAAATCAGGATCCAGCATAACTGTTATTCAGGTTTAGATGCACTGACTCATGGTTCTATACTAGCACAACACTTTAAACTACACAATGGGTGAACACTAAACACTTCAAACATGTGTCAAGGTTCAAAGAGATTTGTGACATTATCCATTTATCAACCAAGTATCCCTACTTGATGCTCAAATATAAATCAGTTCATGGAATCAAAATGTTAGCGAGTGCAAATAAAAAAGATAAGTCTCTAGCATAACCACATATCATCACCGGCATCTTATCGAAAATTGCATGTCTTTGTTCGTGAACGTATCGTCAAGCACCCACATCCCTCCATCTTCATTCCCCGGCTCTTCATATCCTGCGCAATGATGGGACTCATATATTGAACACGATCAAGTGGTAACTTTAATAAAGCCAACAACATGTACAAAAATATCAACCTTAGACACTTTGCACAAACGCAAGCACGGTTTACAATTGCATCTTCTACAATAAAATGGGCAAGACTCTGCAATCACTTCAGTTATTTGCCGTGGATACCTGTGCACCATGAAAAAATAACACAAAAACATGAATTAGTTCATATCAGATCACCAACATATGTATTTGATGAAAAATGTCAAAACGAAATAACTCCTCAATTGTGTCTTACCAACGATGAATGCACGTCAAACAATACCGTTTAACTTTACATTTTTATAATGTTGGTCCAGATTTTATAATTCAATCGCCTAGTGCACACGAACCAATACCACTTCATACATCTGCTTCTAAGGGCCAAGATGGATTCATCTCCGACTCCAATTAAGAAACAATTGTATAACCACACACAATCATTATTCAACAATGACTTTAAATATTCATATTCATATGAAATGTGAAGTAGTTGCTCAGTTCTCAAAACAACTAGAGACCACTAATATTCAGATTTGGATCTATATTAACAGAAATTAGATAATAGAAAACAATTTACAAACAAAATCAACACAAACAACTTATCTCTAGAAAGTTCAATCAATAGAAAATAGACAGTGATTCTAATTCTATTTTCTAATCATATTCCCATGCCAATCAATTAGAAGTAATCAAATATTTGCAGAGAAATGAAAGGTGTACCAGTAAGACAAAATTGCAGGCTGATCCACAACTTTGAGAATTGTAAAAGGAGCATTGCAAACAGAGAGACTAGTGATATATACACAACAAGAGATAAATTGTAAAAGGAGCATTGCAAACAGACAGACTGAAATAACTTTACACCGTTGAATTCTCAGTATCATGTTCCTCCTCCCCGGCACCATCATACCCTTGGCAGGCAACATTAGTTTCTTACTGTCTTCCCTCTTCATCTGCAATAACAACAAGAACAACAATTGATAAATATCCAATGAAAACACACACAGTCATATCAATAAACAAAATATTAATTTCTTACAAAAAGAATCTGATTACTCGAAAAAGAATCTGATTACTCAACTAAGAGTAAACCCTAATTCCCTGTGAAATCCAAAAATGAACCCTAAACATCCATTCATACTTCAAGAACAAACCTCTCATAGATTATTCAATTTATACATCAATTACACACAACTCTGAGTTAATTTGAGAAACAATAAATCAACTTACCATTTTTTCTGAGTTGAATCAACACTTGATTTAACAGCACCACCATGAATCATCGGGGTTCTCAACAGATCCATCATCATTTCATGATTTCTTCACGTCAAGAACAAACCGTAACCCTAACTCTCTTCCTGATTCATCACCTCACACGGAGAACCTAAAACTCCTACTGGTTCTCCTTCGTACATCAACAATTACCCCATAGCCCTCATCATCTGTACAGATTCATTCATCAACAATCAACAATCAACAATTTCTGTGATGAATCTAGGGTTTCATCGCCTGAGAGGAGAAGAAAGAAGAAAAAACTGAAATGAATCCCTATCTGTCGAACAGCTGAGATATCCTCAAAAGCACGCATGTGAATCGCGCACGCATGAGAGGAAATATCCTCTGGTATAACTCATGGTGGGTGGAAACATAATGCCACACATGTGAATGGCACACGCACATTCTAAAGGTGTTACCACCATGGTGTGACCAAGCGTGTGATTGGCACGCCTAAAAAAAATAATCGTAACGGCTTAGCCCTGTTATGAATTTTTAAAAAATTAGTAATGGCTCTTGCTTGTTACGATTTTTTTGTAACGGCCATTTGTAACGGGAAATTCGTAATGGTCCATAAGCCGTTACGAATTGCTGTTACGATTACGGGAATTTGGTGTAGTGAATGTAATACTCATGTAATCCAAACAATCATAGTGAAGAACCATGGATGTAGATCACATTGATCGAACCATGTAAAAAATCCTTGTGTACATCTCTTTATATTTCTAGTACTTATATTTGAGATTTAGATGATTAATAAGATTTAGATCTAGAAATTATTATAAGGGGTGTGTTGTAGGATTTCCTGCAATCACATGTATATATAGAAAAGAAATGAGAAAGGAAAGACTTTCAGTTTGTAAAGAAATGAAGAGAGAGTAGTAATAATAAGCTATAATGATTATCCCAACCTTCTCTACCTAAACCTTATTATATCCACCGGCCTTTCACGATGTAGTTTAACAAGCTTTGGGGTTGTAAAAGACGTGTCAAGAAGTAGATGGTTGAAGAGACGCGTGTAGTTCATTTTGCATAGAGTACAGAGTCATGTCAGTATAGGAGAAGGTAGAAAGATAAGCGGTTGCGGCATTATGAGGAATGGCGTTCTCATATCTTTCCCTTCTTCGCAGAGAAGACATGAGAAGAGGCAAGATGTAGGAGTAGAATCTCGCAACAGCAGTATCCCAGCGAAGATTTAACTAGCAGATGTTTGCGAAGACCATTATAGACTATTTGAGGAATGACGTAGCAGATGATGTCAGCCTAATCACGAAGCAAGTGTGAAGACTTTGCGAGATTTAAGAACACGTGCGAAGAAATCCTTTGTAATCTTGCGAGAATGACGCAGACCAGATCCGAAAATAAAGGATTGGCTTAGCTGTCATCCACTATGTAACATCCTATATAAAGGACCAACTAGACTTGAGAAAGAGAGAGATCTTTTTAGAGAGTGACAAGAAAGCAAAGAGGAGAGAGAAAGTCTAGAGTAATTCTTATTTCCTTGTATTCTTAACATTCTTGTAAGATTCATAAGAGAAATTAATAAAGATTTGGTGATTATTCTTGAAGATGGGATAAATATTTGTGTAATCTCACTAGGGTGTGATTGTAGGGAAACCTGCAATCACAAAGGTTGTTGCCGTGAGTGACATCACGGGTGCAGTTCAAAATCCAAACGTCATTGATATATCCGCTTTGATTAAGCACAAAGAGCCTACGCGTAGTTTAAAGGATTTCCAAGGTGGAGATTCAATGGATGCTAATGAATTGCTTGTCCATGACTGCGATGTTCTCATTCCCTGTGCTCTTGGCGGTGTTCTTCACAAGTTAGTCTCTTTTCTTTCACAAGATTTGTTATTGTGAAGCGTATTAAAAACCTTACCAGCAAGTTCATACCATTTAATTCGTTTTCTTGAAGGGGCAATGCTGGAGATGTGAAGGCCAAGTACATCCAGGGCCGTCTCTGGCATTTAGACGACCCTGTGCGAAATAACTCAGAACGCCCTGTTACGTAAAAAAAAAATCGACACATAGAAATATAGAATCTACCATATAACATCGAAATGAAATAATTTGCGGAGCACAACAGAAGAAGAACATTAATAAGTCGAGAACTCTCCATCAGAAATGAAAAAAAAAAGGCATTTTAACTACTGTTTAAGAAGGAAAATATTAAAAGTGAGCTATGTCCATGAACATATTGAAGCAGATCGCCACCAACCAATTACTCTTTCATTTTAGAACATGTAATGTTGTTTTTCCTGCTCAAAATAGTTCTAGAAAAACCTGCATTAAAGAAAGAAAATGCTCAGACAAGGGAACTCAATCAAAAATAATATGCACCAAAGGTTTTCCTTTTTTCGTTTGATAAATGATGTAATCATAATGTTTTTGCAACCCAAACAATACCTTAAAAATGAGCTTTGTCAGACCCAAAATCTAATGGTTTCTCTATTAAACACTACTGGACTTTGTTTTATCTACACTATCTATCATCTACTTATTGTGCTAAAATGATACGAACATTTTTGAAACAGAGGCATCAGGCATTACCAAACATATATATACATATAATGGAAAACTAATGATTACTGATATATATCCACCCTAAATGTGTTATGCAATGAAAATTGAAACAACATGGGTTAATTAATACTGACCTCTTATTAATTTTGTGTCCGTCGTCATTTGAACTTTGATCTCCTTGCATTTTTTCTTGCAAACTTATTGATCAGTTTTTTAAGACTAATTATATCTAAAAGCCCACTCTCTATAGATATCAAAGCTAATCCGTTTAGCCTTTCTTGTGACATGGTTGATCTCAAGTACGATTTCAACAATTTCAGTTTTGAAAAACTTCTTTCCGCTGATGCCACTGTAACAGGAATAGTCAATAATATCTTGTAGGCAATACAAGTAACCGGAAGCCTCTTCAAGAAGTTCAAGATATCAATAGCATTCCTCGTGTCTTTTGGCAAAATCTCTCAGACAATTTTTAGTTCAGCAAATAAATTAGTGGCTTTCAAATCAAAAGACATCCCATGTTTAAGAACGGTTTTAGGATGAGTACAACATGCTTTCAAACGGTCATCATCCATGAAATTCAAGTTTTTCCAACTGAACAGAAATCCAAAATTTTCTTCGTACGCCTTGTATTGCTCAAATCTTGTTCTCAATGAGCTGCGAGCTTGATCTACACTATCTATCCAAAATTTTCTTTAGCTGATTGTACTAGGTCATCTTCATCGTCATCACTATCATCAAAGTGTCTTCTTCTACGAACTTGTCGACGCGGCACATAAAACTCAGGATCAATGCCCATTTCCGTAGCAATTTCTTTAGCTACAATCATGGCATTCTCAAACCCAGTGTCTCTGTACAACCGTATTTATACGCGTTTTGTAAGTATACCAAATCAGCAAGTCTGTACATAAAACAAAACAATTAGATTTAGAGGATAAACAAACTAATAGATATTAATCAATCAATAATCAAAGAAGCAATTAATTTTAGTTAAGACAAAAGAATCGATGAGATATCAGGTCATCATATGATTCATATCAAAAATTCAAAACTTCAGAAGCATCCAATTGTTTGGACCAAAAAAATAAAATCAATTAATCAAATGGAATCATCGAAACATCAAAAGGCAAAAGCATCCAGTGAGTCAGTGGGATATCATGTCATCATCAAATTAAAATCAAGTTAAATTAACTTAGTTAACCAACCAACCCTAGGCTATAAACAAAATTGCAACAAGTCTGCAAGTGATTATCACAATAAACGATTAAACTACATAAGACTCCAGAAGAGATTATCTACCATTACCTATGAATGGAATGAACTTTTAATCTCGGCGTTCTTTCGGCTTGGGTTTTCTTTACTGGCTAGGGTTTTCCATCTTGAATACTTCGTAGTTGTCGCAGTTATGAAGAACCGAAAAAGCATGAACTATGGAAAGTAATTGGGAATTGGGATCGTCGGATGTTGCCATTGGGTGATTAAAACATAGTGGGCTACTGGGTAATTGGACCAAAATTTCCCGCCCCTCCGAATTTCCCCGCCTGGCCGGAGCCTGTGAAGCCCCCCTTCGTAACCGGCCTCGAGTACATCATAGAAGCGGCAAATCACCCCTACTGATCCTGATGCAGACGAGGTAATTTACGAGTCATTTTCTTAACCTTGGCGCGTACTTAATTATGTAGTTGAGATTTTTAACTCTGACATTTATTTTCAGATTCTAATCAAGAAAAGAGTTATTATACTTCCTGACATATATGCAAATGGTGGAGGTGTGACTGTAAGCTATTTTGAATGGGTTCAGGTACATCTTCATCATATTATAACTGATTCTGTCTGTGTCAATTGACTACTCATGCACGAACAATAATTAACATGTAAAATGTTTTGTGTCGCAGAACATTCAAGGCTTCATGCGGGATGAAGAAAACGTTAACAATGAGCTTCAAAAATACATGACAAGATCTTTCCGGGACATCAAGGCTATGTGCCAAACCCACAATTGCAATTTCCGAATGGGTGCCTTCACATTAGGAGTGAACCGGGTTGCACGTGCCACTGTCTTGAGAGGTTGGGACGCCTAATAAAATCAAGAACAGACTCGTAATTCTCTCTCCATTCGTACAATTCAATTTGTATTCCTTTTTATTTTTTCTGTTTTTCTTATTATTTTAGCTTTGTTTTCTTTTTTTTTTTTTTTTTTTTTTTTTTTTTTTTTTTTTTGACTAAAAAGGTTAAAATTTTATTGAAAAAGAAAAAGAGAATACAAGAGAAGAAGACGCCTAAGCGCAACAAGAGAAGGCTGAAAAGCCGACCCAACCAAACAGCTGTCACAATGCTAGCAAGCCTAGCAAACTAAAAGAAAAGTTCAAGAGCATCACGGGGAATTCTACATGCCTTCTTCTTGGCGAAGCTCTTTTCCTCTACCTAATTTCTCACCGCCGGACCCAAATCCTTGTCCGCTCGAGGATTTGTATCTATCTACGATGCCACCAAAGATGTTTTTCGCCTCGGCTTCTTTATCTCCAATAGGTGCTCCTAGCAAGGAACTTAGATTCATTAGAGAACCTATATGTTGCTCTCTCGACATTGTTTTTCTTCGAGAGATATCCTCTAAAGGCTTCAACTTTTCAACACACAACTCTTCCACATCAGTTCCATGCTCGGACTCCTCGCTTGCATCTTCACAAGTAACCACATCCTCATGGTTCTTCTCAACTTCGCAACATGTATCAACTGACTTGTCTTCTTCTTCTCGACTCTTAGGAAGCGCTTCCCACCGTTTCAGCATTAACAATTTCAGAACTTGCTCCTAAAACGCCAAAAGGGTTCAAATGACAAATTGGAGTTTGCTTTGGTTTGAAACACCTCTTACTTGATTCTTTATTCCTTCTAGTATAAGTCTTGCTTTCAATAAACGGTTCTTCATTCAGATCACCACTCTCTGCCATTTTCTCAAAAGCTCCTAAACCATCTACTACCATTTGCTGGTTGGGTTGCACATCAATGGGTGGGATGAGCACATCTACGTTCACCATATTCACACCTCCATCATTTTCCTTCTCAATTGACGTCTCCTTAGAAAATGACTGGCTCTTCTCTAGAGTCGCAGAGGTTTGCTTCTTCCAGGGAGTCCTGCGGGTTTTACTCTTAGCCCCATTTAACGAACATATGTTGCTAGAGTGGCCAAAGGATGAACAAAGAGCACACTTCTGAGGTTTCCATTGATATTCCACCGGGAGGTTCATAACAAATTTTCCATCAACCCACAGTGGAATTGAGCTGGGAAACACAGAATCGATGCTAATCTCTACAAGCACTCTAGCATACATAAGCCTAGTTTTATTCCGAGTACACTCATCCATCAACAATGGTTTACCTACAAAGCTAGCAATTGCACTCAAACCTATATTGTTCCAGAGATGAAGAGGGACATTATAAATCATGATCCACACAGGAATAGACTTCAAATGTGCAATGGAATTTTCAATCCATGGACTCCAAGGTCTGACAATAAACAGACTCTTACCAATGTAGAAAGCCCCCTTATCTAGGGCTAAATTCCTATCATCTACATTCATAAATTTGAAAACAAATGAATTGCTACTGTGTAAAGTAATTGATACCTCTGATTTCGTCTTCCACAGTTCATCTGTTGCTTTTTTCACCATCGAGAAAGGAAGTTTTCGACCTACACAGTGAAATTGTTGTTTAGAAAGGAAGTAATTGTCGTTTTCATTTGTACCCGAAATATGTATTGATTGTTTAGAGTGATGTGAAATTGTTTTACAAGTATGATGCACAACCGAAATCGGGGGCATACCCAAGAAGATAATGTATGATTCTTTAAAATAAATTTTGTGATTTTGTGATGTTAACAAGAAAGGAGTTGTCATACTTCCTGATGATATATATATACAAATGTTGGAGAGCATTGTTTACGAAATTGAATGCAAAACTAAGATTAGGCAATCAATTTGACAAAAAACAAATATTTGTCATACAAAATCTTAGTAAACTGAATTCAAGTCTGAATCTACCAGTTAAAGTCTTGAACAATGTAATAGAATTGAGGACACAAAATTCAAACTATGAGTAGAGTACCTGCTACTTAATCATCAAATTAATCAACTCATCCATATTAGATGGATCTCCTCCCTCGTCTCTCTGAATAAAATCAACATACAGTTTTTGAAGAAAGGAGAGGGATTTGAGATCATAGGTTATAGACTCCTTCACTTGCGGGCAGTTGAAGATGGCTAATTCCCGAAGAGAAGTCCATCCTCGAAAATCTGGAAGAAACTTAAGAGCTGGGCAGTCAATGAGATCCATTCTCTGAAGAGAGCTACTGTAAAATTTAGAGCCAAGAATTGTGTTTTCGAAGAGAAGTCCATCCTCATTTACACCAAAGCCTTTCAACTGATTGCACCCTTTAATTTGCAGAACTTGAAGATTAGAATTGTTTTGGAGTATGCTCACTGGGAAGTATATAAGATCCTCAATATCCTCCAAACTTAGATGCGTGAGAGATGTCATCTGGCTTCTCCCAACTGAGTATACTAACTTGTGGTCGACCTTCTCTAATACCAATATCATCAGAGAAGGAAACAAAGGGATTTCTGTTAAACTTTTGCAGTCACTGATACTCAGTTCCTGAAGACAAGCACATGAAGGATATGAATAGCACAATTCTTCTAGAAGGTGCATATCACTAAGATCGAGTCGAGTTAATGAAGGAAATCCACCAATATCTGGAAGTGTTTTTATTCCTGTGCAGTTATAAATATCCAACATCACCAAATTTGGAAGACCAGATGGAACACACATCCACCTGGGAAAGACCCGCCCCATGAAGTTCTGTATACCCAACTCCCTCAAACCAGTGGGAGGTTGGAGAGCTTCAAATACTTCTTCAGCAGGACGATGAGAAGAATTCCACAACTGCGGAAATGCATCCCAATGTAGATACAATATCAGAAGATTCTGTTTTCCTTTCAAATTTGCTCTCTCAGCATCCATTGGGTTTTCAACATTTTCAAGATTCCCAATAGATAGCCCCTTAAGAAAGTTTAGGTTTCTCAACTCTTCAATACCAACATTGTTTTCAGCATCATTTATACATTTTTTCGGCACCGAGTAAATCAACGTTTCAAGGAAAATCAGTTCGCCAGCACCCAATATATTTCCCATTTTGGAATAAAATTGCCTAAGCTTTGTCCAATTTTTGACATAATTGGGAACCTCACAATAGAAAAGATCCACAAACTCAAGATTGATGAGGTTAGCACAAGACTCGGGTAACACTTCGATCTCAGTACCGTTCAAGTTAAGATATCTTAACTGTGTTAGAGTTCCAATATCTACGGGTAATTCTTTAAGTAATGGACAGTTTGTGAGATCAAATATCCTTAATCTACCAAGACCTCTCACAGACTCTGGTAAGGCTTTTAAATTTTTGCAGGTATTGACATCTAATGTTTCCAAATTGGAGAGGGTGGCGACAGAAACTGGTAATTCCTCAAAAGGGTTGTCTGACAAATTTAGAAATCTTAGATTTTTCAAACCAGAGATAGAGTCAGGAATGACTTTTAATTCGCAATTATTGAGATCCAATGTCTGCAAATTAGAAAGACTTGTGACGGAATCTGGTAATTCTACCATATCCGTCCACGAGACTTCAAGGTATCTCAGTTTTCTTAATGATTGAATGTTTGAAAGAAGAATCTGAATTTCAACACCCATGTCTCTTAATACCAATGTCTCCAGATTGTAAAGCTTACCGATGGACTGATCATAAACAACTTCACTAAGATCAAAAGAGGTAAGGCGGAGGTACCTTAAGTGTTTTAGCACACTCAAAGAACGCCACTTTGGACGAGCACTATAATTTGTTGAACCACGTTCCACATGTAAGATACGCAAGTACTGATTATTTTCTGAGAATATAAAAGGATCCAGCTTTGAACCGTCAGGGATGAATACGGTCCGCAACTTCTTCAAGTTGCTTAAGCTTTTCAGAAATGACGATGATAAATCTACATCCAACGTTAACTGTAGCCGACGCATTTTAGAAGTATTATTCAACTCACTAACCTTGAGATACGCAAATTCCTGATTCCCAGCAACATCTTTTGCAAGATCATGGACGAGATCATGCATCTTGCACGTTTCAATGTCACCCAGTAAACTCTTTCGCTCACCATCCAGAAATGAACTCCATTCCAAATTCTCAAAGTATTCATCCGCAATATCTTCAATAGATCTTCCGTTTCCCACATTACAAGTGTCCAGAAAACCTTCAGCCATCCATAGATGAATCAAAGTTTCCCTTTCAATCTCCCAACCTTTGGGAAAGATTGAGCAATAAGAGAAACATTGTTTCAAGTGAGGTGACAAGTTATCATAACTCAATTTCAGTATCGGTCGGATTTCATTTTGACCTTCTTGTGCATTCCAGACATCAGTTTCTCTAATCGACAACCAATCGCTTTCTTTATTCTTCGTGTGCATCAGACTTCCGAGGAATTTCGCTGCAAGTGGTAAACCAATACACTTTTTTGCTATCTCTTTCCCAATGCTTGTCATGTTAGGTGACGTCTTTTCGGCCCCGCCGGGAGAAAATGCTCTTTTCTCAATGATAGACCAACATTGTTCATCTTGTAATTTTTCCAATTTGTAAGGAGGAATATCTCCCTTTACAACATCTGCAACCTGCATGTTACGTGTGGTGATTAATATCTTACTCCCTTGAGCACCAATGAGCAAAGGATCTTTGAGCCTCTCCCACTGCTGATTATCCTCGTTCCAGAGATCGTCCAGTACTAACAAAAACTTCTTCCCCTGGAGCTTTTCTTGAACCTTATTCACCAGTAGATTGTAACTTGATCCATTATAGATATTGGCCTGAGTGATGGATTCCAGAATTTTCATTAAGACTTTCTCCACATCAAAATCTGTAGATACACAGACCCAGATCCTTTCATCGAAGTATTTATTTACCAACTCATCTTTGTAAATGAGTTGAGCAAGCGTAGTCTTCCCAAGCCCACCCATCCCCACAATGGAGATTGTTGAAACCTTTTCCGAAGAATGATAATTGACATCTGACGATGATGATCTGTTCGCCTTTGTTAACATGTCAACTATTTTAATCATATCATCCTTCCTTCCCACAGTCTCAGAATCGTTTATAAATGATGCAGTTTGCCGGCTCCGTTGTTCACTACTTCCACCATGAAGTTCCATAGAAGTATTAACTGCTACACTTTGTAAGCCAAACCTATTCATATCTTTAGTAATTTCGTCTAATCTTCGGCTAATATCCTTAATTTTCTTCGCCATCTTGAAAAGAAAACAAAGTGGGTTGTTGGAAGACGAAACGAAATCGAGTAACTTATGCTTCAACCGGTCCCCTCTCTCACGCCGACGCATGGTTTCATAGGAGAACTCGTCCAGGACATCATCAGCATCATATACCACGTCTTTGAGCCATCTCAACCAAAGTCTCACAGCTTCTTCTGTCACTTGCCTTCTTTCGGCATCAGCTACAACGGCAAGAATCATCTCCATGGTTTTCTGAAGCTTTCTCAAATCATCTTTGACGCCCCAAGCCAGACTAATCTCTTGAGCGACAACAGGAACCAATTTGTTTAATATTTCTGTTACGCCATTTGTAAGAATCCCTTCAAACGCCATAGTGATGATGTACTTGAGTTTTCTGAGGATTTAGAAATCAATAAATAAATCAAAAACTAGTTGCTTTTCTGATGAGAATGACCTGAATAGAAGATTTACACTAATATATAAGAAATTATTTGTTCCTAGCTTGTTCAATAACGACTCGAACATTTACTTTCCAGCAATAAAATAGAATCTATTAACGTAATATAAGGTATTGCAAGTTTTCTGTCACATGAAAAAAGAAAAAGAATACCATCCCTACCTATATTCCCTACATTGCTTTATCTCTTATGTTGCAAGGTATATATCCAGTGGTTGGCTTGGGCATAACTTTTTCATAACATATTATTTACTCTTGGATCATAAGGAAAAATCCAAGAGTAATCACTACTCACCCACGAAGGATAGCCAAAAAGCAATGTATATTAGTTTGCTTGAGAAACTTGCACAGGAATAACAAGAACCTTTCTTATGTGACTTATGTGCATGTTACGACACTCGAAATATCGGGCTGATTTTAATTAGGTTCTCAATAACACTACAAAAGCATGACCGACAACCCAAGATTAAGACCGCATAGTATGTTGAGATTTCTGAGAGGAACATACCCCAAATTATTAACTTCGAATCCAATACTGCGCCACTACAAAAACAGGTCCCATTAGTGAGGGTCCATAAACCGTCACAAATAGAAAAAAACCGTCACAAATAGTGCATAAACCGTCACAAATACACATTTGTGACGGACGACCACCCGTCATGACTAGTAGCGTCACAAATGTTATTTGTGACGGTTTTTCCTTTTTTTGTGACGGTTGGTCACCCCTCACAAATAAACTCTCTATTTGTGACGGTTATTTGGCCCTCACCAATTGGACGACCACCGCCGGCTAAAAATTTTCCGGCAACGGCTCCCAAGTCCGGTTTTCGCATTTGTGACGGTTTACAAACCCTCAGTAATATTCTCCGTCCGTCGACGGTCACCGGAGTTAGATTTTAAAGACAGAATTCTCAGAATATAAATCTTAGATAAAAACTTGCATTCATATATAACAAAATTTTAGAAAGTTCTCCATTGAACTTGTATTCATACATAACAAAGTGTTACAAAGCTGTGAAGCTTACATATTTTACTGTTTCTAAAACAGAAATATGGGCAACAGAACAACACCCAGAGAGTTCAAAAAGGTAGCTAACATTAAACAAACTTTTCTTTCCATCATAAGCAAAGTCTTTTTTAGCAAACTCTGAGGCACAAGTCTCTTGAATTTTGTCAACAACTTTCCTACCCGCATCCATACTTTATGCAGGGCAACAATCTTTGTCGAAAATGAACACCTAACGAAAAAAATAGAAACACAATGAACATAATTAGGCTTATATGGAATAAACTTCAAGCTCTAGAGGGACACCATACAAGCAAAAGGACAAAAACTTACATACAATGGTCAAATAAGTAACCGTCGATATTACTAACAGCAACTTCAAAATGGATACTGATATCAGATTCAAAATGGTAGTACTCATATCAGATTCAAAGTGAAATCAACACTTCCAACTAGGAGTTACACGTATAAGACTACAAGATATCTTATTGATGCATATTGAGAAATAATTAAAACAAGCACTCACTAAATGTAAATTGGGTGGGATAATGAGACGAAGAGCTTACCAATTAAGGATACTGAAAAGTATTATTTTCTTGTCCCTGAATCTCTGTCGCCTTGTCAGACAGCAAGAATGTGAAAATTCAAAATTCATGTTTTCTTTTAACTCGATAACGTACTAACAAAAAAAAAGAACAATAAGAATTTTACCTCAATTACAGATGGAATATCAAATTGTCAAGGAGCCATCTTTCATTCTTAAGAGTGAAGTCCTCCCTTCCAGTTTGATTTCTATATACGAAAATGAAAGAACTGGAGCAAAAAATGATGATATCTATAGTTTAGGAAAGCAATGCTAATGGCTCATGAAAGCAGCAACAATAGCTAGTGGTCTCCTACGAAATTTCTTCCCTGCAGTAAAGCAAAGCGATGCTAATGGCCTTCATATGCAGGTTTAACTTTTTCAACGAAAGCTCGATCAAGAAAAAAAAGAGAAGCTCAATATATCTGTTCCAAACGCAGAAAATACACAAGTATCCAAGTTATAAATGTTATCAAATTCTATGGATCAACAGTTTATTCTGATAGAATACTAACTATACGAACGATTGCATGGGAACTATCCAGTATCGAAAAATAAAGCATGTTTTACTGCAAAGCAACAGAAAAATTATGAGCATCCAAAGGTCCCAACCACCTTGATTCAGATAAATCTTTAGTACTTCAGTGAAAATGTAATGCTAATGACTAATACAAGAACCTTGAACATGGGTATTTTGCCTTACAAGTAAAGAAGCTACCATTAGCTAAAGGACATTATAATTCACATTAACTTGTAAAATAGGATTACATAGAAAACGGAACATCAATTTGTCACCTGATTTGTCCATATGCAATTGCAAATCTGATAAAACAGAAGAAGCAATCCCACTTTCGGAAGACCATTGGTTCTCAGAATCAAAAGTACGAAAAAGAGGTTCTAAAACTCGCCGCACTGTAGTTGCTTCCTTTGCAAATCCAGCCATATTGTGTAGACAAACCTTAGACCAGTATGTGGGGCTCCTGGTAACATCTTAATGAAAAGTGAGGAGCATTTGCAGCAAAGTTAATATAGTCAGACATGAAGAACATAAATACATTAGAAAAACATGACATCGGTAAGGGAAGTCTCACATTGCAGGGTCCAACGTATTTACACACTCTGGTAATGTTCCACCTTCCTTGTGCACGACCATTTGGCCATGGGGCTGAGAATTTTGAAGGTTCTGCGTGCTATCCTCAGGATTTATTTCCAGATCGGTGTAATTCTCTAATGTTACTGCAATTTTCTGTTCACAAATGAAAACATAAATTGTTTTACGAAATGGAACATTGTGATGAGAATTCGATGTGAAATCGAACAGAAGATAAGAAGAGTTAATTGAGAGAAGGATAACTCACATTGTCAAAGTCCATTGACAGATGGGAATATTCACCCATGAACCACACCTAGAAAAAACATTAAACGAACATAAATATTATGTCAGAAAAGAAAAAAATGAGGCACGAAATACACATAAATCAGATTAGACTAATAAATGAGTAAAAAGCACGGTTCCATGGAACTAATGACAGCAATTAGAATTCTACAAGGCGAATAAATCGGAAAGCAAAAAAATAGAAAACAATTTACCATGAAAGAAAGTGCTTGCAATCCAGTTGAGCGTAAACGAAGATCGCCTTCATCCTCAAAACATTCATGGCTCAATAAAATCAACAGCTCCATCTATGTCATGCAAAACATACCTACCCACAACCATAGCTTCACTACATATCGACCATATCAGCTTCAGCTCCTCTTTATCTATCATTCAAACTAAAAAACACTTGTATAAGTTTATCACCAAAAACCTAATTTTGGATGAACCCTAATTCCGAATTGATTAATTATAGAAATCGAAATTAAACCATATACGTCATCCAAACTTCAATTAAAAGAAAACCCATCACTAATTGATCAATCTATAAATCAATTTCACACACAAAAAAAAAATTAATTAGAGAAACCATAAATTCAACTTACCTTTCTGTTGAGTTTGAATCAACACATGGATCGACACCATGACCATCAACTATCCCTGATTCCATTCCATTTCTCTAAATCTCAGACTCATGATCTTTATCTCCATCACCGATTCTCATTGAAACTTTAATCTTATCTGTAAAAACATCACCTTTTTCTTCTCTTCCGTGTTCAATCAAAGTTTCCTCTTTTAGTTCCTACAAAAAGAGAAACGAGTAATTAAAAAAATGGTACCATCTTCATCTCCTCCATCTCTGTTACCATCTCTGTTGAGTTTGAATCAACACACGAATTTGGTTTCCTACGAAGAGGCAGAGCAAACCTCGGTTCTTCATGAGCGGAGAAAAAATGGAAAGAAAAGAGAAGATAAGAACCTAGATCTGTTTCTCTCTTAGAGATAAGGTTGAGAAAAAAGAAAAAATAAATAGTAAAAGAATTCTCGAACCATTTACGACGGTTGAGAAACCGCAGCCATTACTCTGCCTATTTTTTTTTAACTCTGTCGGAAACACAAAACCGACCAAAGTTATTGCTCCTTTGACTAAACCTACTATTTGCCACGGTTGGTCAAAACACCCTCACAATTAGTGACTATTTGTGACGCCCCTAAAAAGAAACCCTCACTAATAGAACCTGTTTTTGTAGTGTGCTTGGTTTTTATTTACAAAAAAGAGTGAGATGGTGGGAGAATAAAACTTAGCTTGATTGGGGTATACCCAGATTAATTGGGGTATACCCATTTTGTTCCCATCCAAAGTAGTGTGCTAAGGTGTGTCTAAAAGGTGTTAAAAGACCAAAATGCCCATACTAAAAAACCTTGCCGACCAAAACATATAAAAAAAATCAAAATCAAAATCTTTCTTCTACACTATAACTAGTACAACCGTTGACACGGTGGGAGGGCCGACCGAAGAGCTTGACGAAACAACACCAGTACGTTATTGCATGGATTCAGATTTGTAGATGACCGCTGCCACAGTGGGACCGCCGGCCGAAAAAACTATGGCAAAACTAAATTTTGTACTCACAATTTAGTTCCGCCATAATGGCACTGATTCGGACTTGTAAATTTGCAATGAGAAATTGTAAAGCAAAGAGATGTTCAAACAAAGATATCATATTTCTTTGTAAAGAGATGTAAAGCAATTTTTAAAATTGTATACAGTTGAAAAGTTAAATCAAATTCAGTTGAACATTGTTATACAGTTGAAAAGTTAAATCAAATTCAGTTGAAAATTGTTCAGAGATGTAGAATACAATTCTGGGGGAAACTTAATCGAAAGCGTGACTCGAAACGCATACATCCCTTTGCGATTCTGCACCATATAATTGGTACCCACTCTGATTCAATGAAACTTTAAGTTCCACACTCCGATCTCTGACACCCGGTGTACGGAACTGGTAGCATTGGCTTGCTATTTCTCTTCCCGTTTGCATAGTTTTACTACATGACTGGTTCAGAATTCTCACAAACACCCGCTAAGCATGACCCTTAATAAAAATTGATGAGTTAGCTTGATTTGTAGATCCTAAACACAACTCCATCCCTGCATATTATTCCTGAAAAACGCAATCTAATTCTACCGAAATTGGATTCACATCAAAAGAATATGCCAAAATCTTTATATGATTGAAAGTCGAAACATATCTAAAAGCAACAAAAATGGTTTCTAATGTAAGAATAACAAGGCTCAAAGAGAACTCAATACATTCAGAGTACTCATCTCTCTCTACTTCTTAAGACGAGGCACCATTTCTCTGACTTCCTTGGTGCCAACTGAGTGTCACCGTTAACAAAATGAATTAACGTCGCAAGTAGTGAAAAGTATAACTAGGATTGACCCTCGCCTCTTTCTTCACTGCTTCTTCCTTCTCTGATAAGGTCAACTCAATGTGACAAGGAGATGAAATGTAAGCTGAGTCAAAGATGCACATTGCAGTCAGCTTAAATTAAAAATCCAGCAATCCAAAAAAAGAGAAACAACACATGTTTAAAAGGAGACTTACGGTTGATTCTTCCGTGAGCACGGTATGTCCTACGCCTCTGCTTTTGAGCTTGGTTAACTTGGGTATGAGAAATGTTAATTGAATCCACGTCCAAACCTTTTACCTGCATCGTATGATAGGCAACAATTCAGATCATAAAACTCTAACTTGATGAAGTAAAAATACAACAGAGATGAGAGACCTACATCAAGGCATTGCTCAAAGCATTTTAAGCGAGATCAAGGATGAACTTGACGGACTTAGCGGGCCAACATCCTTCTCCATTTGAGTGACGGTTCTTGGCTTGAGCAAAGTCCTACCAACACCACCACGTAAAACGTCCTCAAGGGAATGGCTTGCTTGTGAGCTAAGACATCCTCCAAATACCTCTTGGCTTTGACCAAAGGCATCTTCCTTAAAGAGAACGTTGTTTCCTAGTGTTCTGAGAAGCAACATACAATAGAAATATGAGCTATTGAAAAATATTGAAATACAAAACCAAGTAAGCAAAACTCTTAACAACTCACAAATTCTATAAGAAAATCAAACATAGCTCGTATACTGAAGGCATATTATTAGGAAAACTACTAGGATGGAAAGCATTTCAACTCGTGAACTTTATTGACAATCAGAAATTGCTCAAAAGCAGGCTTAATCATTTGAACAACTAGGCTAGAATGAAGTAAAAACAATTCAACATCTAGAAGAGAGATAGACAAACCAAATAATAGTGCAGTTAATAAATGTTTTCATTCGCCTCAGCTTAATTAGGCTAATAACAAACCAGTCAATATCATGTTACGCAATAGATAAACAATCAACTAGAGTTGAGCAGAAAATCCATGTATCAAAGTGCACAAAATTGAAATGAGCACATTATCCACAACTATCCTAAGAGTCCACTATCCAAAGGGTGATAGGCAAATCCTCCATTAATAAACCAGTGTATTAACTCTTACCAATTGTGACGAGAAAGCATTACAGCAAAGAGTCAAATTCTTCTCCGATAACAAATACGTAGTGTCCATCTTTATCATCATTCCTCCAAGTGATTTGTAATACGTAGGAGCACCCGTATTTTTGGAGCCAACCCCGCTCATAAACTCTTGCCCACAATATATTGCAGGCAAGTGCCTACAACAAATAAAACAAAGTAGTCATCGTATATAAAAAAAAAACACAACTCCTTATCAAGATAAATCAAGGTATTGAACTATAAACTCGTCATCAACAAAAACAACAAAATCATGAAACAAGCCGAAATGTTTGTGCAAACATGAACAAGAACTTGATCATTTGGAAAAATTGTCAAATTCCAATCACTAATCAAAAAAATAAGATCTTAATTTTGTAAAACATAGATTGCCAATCCGCAATATAAGGTTTCATTTACAAACAAGCAATCAAATTAAAAGATTCAACGACAAAAAAGTAGATATTCATAAAACCTGTAGAAATTTGCATATATAACACATGAATCCTTACAAAATGAAATTGAACAAAAAAATCTGAGCAAAATAATTGAAATTAAAAATAAAAAATGAAAAAAAATAAAAAATGAAAAAAAATAAAAAATGAAAATTATACCTTCTGAGGAGGTGGAATAGGAATTAGGGTTTCTTGTTCAATGACTCTTATCCTCCATCGATTGAAATTCGGACATGAAAACGTTATCCAAGCAAACATCGTTGAATTCGAGAACCCATTAACTCATGTCCTAATATTCATCTAAACCTCTTCATCTTTGTCGTCAATCGAGGACATCGCCATCAATTTCTTTTCCGGTTTCTTCTTCCAAATCAAGTGATTAAAACACAAACCCATTCTCCATCTCAGTAGCAGATCTCTCTTCTTCATCTTCTCGATTTTCTCTCTCGAATAATCTCGTTTTCTCCGTTAACAACGGCCCTTTTCTCTCGATTTTAATTCAAAGGAAGAAGAAAAAAAAGAAAAACAAGAGGTGGCGGGATTCGAACCCGCGACCTTTGGGTCATTTTACCTCCGGTTTTACTAAACCGCCCCTAAACAATTAAACTATTTCCAACCTCCGTGTCCTTTTTTCTACCCGTGATATTTACTCCATTACCCTTCATTTTGTGTCGTATTTACGCCAATTTTAGTGAGAAATTGAAACATGGAGGGGCTCTTTAGTCATTTCATTGTCGATTGAAACCAATTTGGGACACCAAAATCCAATCTTTTTGTGTCAATTGATCACTTACTATTGACAAAAAAAGTGACCATATAAAGGTCCTCCCTCGCTTCGCTCGGTCGGCCCAACTATACATGTGAAATCAAAAAAAAAAAAAAAAAAAGAAGAATCAAAACGAACCAAAAGTCGGCAGGGTATTTTTTGTCGACCTTGCCGACTAAAATATAGTCGGCAGGGTATAAGGTTGAATAACATGCCGACTTTTCATCTCTGAATTTAGCAATTACAGGGTCGGCAAGATATCCATCTCTATACCTTGCCGACTAAAATATAGTAGGCAGGTTATGAAATTAGTACATTGCCGACGAATCATGCATTTGTAACACCTTCTCTGTATGTCAAAAATCTTATAGTCGGCATGGTATTTTTTATCGACCTTGCCGGCCATATGTTGTCGGCATGTTCTTCATTCGCAAACCTTGCCAGTCAGATATAGTCGGCATGTTCTTCATCCGTAGACAATGCCGGCTAAAATTTTCATAACATCCATGGTGACGACTGTAAATTTTTTCTACAGCCGGTAGGGTATTTTTTGAAGACCTTGCCGACTTATACCGCCGGCGGGGTATTTTTCTCAACTGCCGACGGGTTTTTTTTTGTAGACCTTGCCGACTATATTTTTCAATAGCCCTCTCCTGTGTGTCAAAAAGAATAAAGTCGACATTTCTTCATTTAAATACCTTGCCGACTTATACCACCGGCGGGGTATTTTTCACCAGCCGGCGGGTTTTTTTTTGTAGACCTTGCCGACTAATATTTTTCAATAGCCATCTCCTATGTGTCAAAAAAAAAAAAAATCGACATGTTCTTCATTTAAATACCTTGACGGCTAAAATTGGTCAGCATTTTATTCAAACAAAGACCATGCCGGCCATATATAGCCGGCACCTTATTCAAACGTATATCTTGCCGACCTTTGACATTTTCGAAAACCAAATTTTTTGATCGAAATCGAACTCATAAGACGGATTAAAGGTTTAACCTACTGGATTTTCATTTTCAAAATTTTAATCTAAACTCAATTAATTAACCTAATCACTTTTTTAGTATTAATTAAACAATGGCATATTAGCAATTTTGAAAATACAAGGTTAAGGGGTGGCTTGGATTTACTTCAAAATAACTCTATTTTGTCTCATTGGGTATACCCCAATTAGTTTGGGTATATCCCAATCAAGCCAGGGAATAAAAGGATAAAGGCATCACCTATGATTATGGCAAGAATCATCTCTAACGTGTTTTGTAGCTTTTTTAATTCATCTTTGACACCCCAAGCCAGACTAACCTCTTGTAACAAATTCTTGAGCATAAATTGACACTGCATAAGTTGAGATGGAAGGTGAAGTTAGCTTGTTCCCTTTGCGACAATCAATCCCATATGGACTTCGGTTCCCTTGGATGTTCCTCATGAGGCTAGCTGATAGACTAGCACATCAACTTGTTCAATTAATGTAGTACGTGCAGTAATCAACGGTCAAAGTCAACACTCAGTCAACGGTCAATGCCAAATGGTCAAAACTCATTTCATGTTAATGTGTTAAAGAATGTGTTTTTGTAACTCTTATTTTTCTAAGACCGAAAGACTTCTTTATACACAACATTTTTCGTGTATGTTCCCTTATTTTTAGCAATGGTGTCTTTAGCCACTAATACTTTCGTGTTGCTACTTGACACTCCTCTCGAGAGAGCAACGTACTGGGCAGGCTGGTGGGCTACTTCAGTTGACTCACTACAAAAAACCTGAGCATTGGAAACCATACCAGTTTAGTTGCCTAAGATGAGATTTTAGTTGCCAAATAGAAAGGCAATTAATGGTAGTTGCCAAGCTTTAGTTGCCGAATGGGTTGTTTCGAAATGCAAAGGCAACTACTATAAATTCCTAGTTGCCATGCGGACTTTTGGCAACTTATGTTGTAGTAACCAAATACATGATCAATTAAATGCAGTAAATTAAGCCCACTAATTTTAGCACTTGCTATTGAGTTGCCAAACATTCTAACAACTAGATTTCTGTAGTTGTCGGCTACTTGCTACACCATATGGCAACTAAATGAATCTCTTGTTGCGGATTTAAGTAGCAATTAATCTGATAGTAGCCAAATACTTGATGTCATAATTGCAATAAGTTGAGGCAATTAAGTTACAGTTGGCAGAGAGTAACCGAATCCTTCAGCAACCTGACATGTGGTTCCCAAATCATTCCACAACTATGATGGAAACTAACTTCTTGTAGATGCCAGGAACTTGCAACAATGATTTTTTTAATGGATCGTAATTAATATGATAATTAATATGTAACATCGTAATCAGACATTGTTATTAATATGGTAATTAATGATAACATTGTAATCAGTTGTTATAATTAATATGACAGTTAATTAATTGCAATTAATATTGTAATTAACTGTTGCATTTACTATTTTCGATAATATCATAATTTATTTATTTTTTTGTTTTTTTTTTGATAAGAATTATTTTCTTATATAATACAAAAGTAGCAAAAAAATTCATTTCATTTCCAAAACCAAGGGTACAGTCAATATGCCTTACGACAGGATGCTTCAAAAAAGAAATGTCATATTACACGTCATCATCCTCCCGAACCTGTACTTGATACCAAAAGAAAACAAGCCGAAAAAACAAAAAAAATAATTCATTAATCACTTGCTGGCCCCCTCCGCACATTGGTCCTTCATGTCGGTCTTTTAAAAGAGAATAAGAAAGTCATTCATCATCACCGACACCCTCCTCCACATTTTGGTGCTCCATGTCAGGATGGTCACGGATGAAATTGTCCTCCATGTCATCATAATCATCCTCATCATTTTGACCTTCCACATCAAGATCCTCATCATCTCGCCCACAGACCTCAGCAGCATCACTCTCCATTTCATCATCTGATACATCTGGTACAACCATGGAAGGATAATGTTTAGAAAAAAAGCTATTCATTAGATTTGTAAGCCGACGTGTTTGTCTTCTCTGTAGCATGTTTTCTGCCTGTAGAGACTCAATTCTTCCGTTCAACAATTGTATTTCCTTTTCCCTTATATCAGCCAAACTCTTGTGAGTATGAGAAGTTGTGCGACGGCGTTTGTTGAGACCCCCACGTTGTTCATTATAGACAGTTTCATATATGTCAGCTAGAGTTTTACTAGATTCTCCTTGCAGTGTTGCTTCTTTCATGTCCTCCATTGTTTTCTACATAAATTACAGATCAGATAGTGATGACAGATCAATTAACACACATAAAATTCAAAGTATATTTTGTACAGATGTCTTACTTTCATCTCCCGACATTTCGGTGGTAGTTTTTTAGAACCATGGGTTTCGAGAACAAAATCACCGCATCACAAGGCTTGTTCTCCGCAATCTTTGAAGCAAAGAACCACCGCATACAAAACAAGCTAAGTTAGAAACTACACCATACATACAACACGGCTTCAAACTAACATCGTAAAGAAGAATGAGATACAATGTAATACCAAATCATATTCTACGCTGGCAAAACTATCATTGCCGTGACGTGGTAAATTTCCTTTGCCTTATAAATCCCTCTCGTCCCGATTTTTTGTTATTTAAAATCCAACATCTGTTAGCTTAAGCAACTCTGCAGTGTATTCATAACTATAGCATGATATTTTAAACATCTATTAGTTTCCTACACATACTACAGGAGTCTCTTTCATCGAGAACAAAATTATATTTTATTCGCAATGGTGCACTACTAACTTAGACAAACAATAATCCACCATATGTTGACAATAGATGAACAAAGTAGGATAGTAACATAAGTACAAATGCATACCCTTACAGTAGAGAACACATTCCTAACTAGAAACAATAAATTTTCAGAATAGCATTGAAATTGTATAAAAGGGGAAAATGACTAAACGATGCATCAAATATCACTGTGACATAAAATTGAACATGCTATCTCATTTTATGGTTAAAATGTATCTACAAACTCAAAATCTAACACATAAACAATGATACTTTAACGAAAAGATCACATGTAGACTAATGGATATACCTTGAAATCTGGCGTGGGGAATGTATTACACATATAAATCCAATCCTCTTTCTTAATCCCCAGTTCAGTGGGTGGTTCGGCGGCCAATGCTACCTCGTGGTCGTCAAATTTTTTATATGCTTTATGAATTTTGTGCCTATGCCTCGTTATATGCATTCCTCATTATTTTCTTGATCGCTTCCTCCGGGTCTTCTCCTGTGCGAGACTTGATTGTAAAGTAGTCCTGGTTGAGAAAAACTCCGATTAGCTAAGAGTTATAACTAACGATAGTATTAAATCGTAATTATTATGTTAACAAAATAAGTTATTGAACTTGAATAACTCGGTGACTTCAAGTACATACATAGAGTTTGTTGATCACTCGCTGAATTTTCTCGGGAGGAATATCATCAAATTCATCGTAATTCAAAGGACAGTTCGACTTTGCCACGGTCCACATGCATACTGAATTTATTGCGACCTTGTGTTTATAACCACATAGTCTCCCCCATGAAGATCCAATTCAAGTATTTTTCCCCCGAATTTGGCAAGTTCCTTCATACAGCTGCGCCCTCTTTTTCCTTAATGGTACAATTTGTTTAATAATAAAATGAACATATAAGTGAACTCGTGCAAACAAATAAAATGAAGTGGTCTGCATCTTCTATTTTCACAAATGCGCACATTTATACTTACCACTTGTTTTACTAGCAGTACCACATTCTTCATTTGGTAGGGGAGAATTAGATGCCGAACGTGAAGGATGCTTTGCCGCGGAGGTGTTGATCTTCAGGAGTATCATTTTGTTGTGGCTCAGAGCGTGAATGATTCTGCTGCAAGATGTTTCGGTTTCTAAGAGGAGCGCCATTTGATGGTGTTTGAGATTGTCGTTGGGAAGATGAACTTCGACTACTCTGATGTTGTAATCCCAATGGTTGTTGCCGAGAAGAACTTGATACTTGAGTATTATAAAGTTGATTTGATTGATGTTGGTTTTGTGATGTCTTTGCATTTGACCGCGTTTGAAGTATTGTACTCCGGCTCAAGCGATCTTTGTACCCGATTATTCTTTGAGTCCCCTTGGAGATCTCCTTAGAGAATTAATAAAATCATTAGACCTCCCGGTTACTACTCGATTACTTCCAAGTCCTCTTGGAGATCTCCAAGGGGAATCAAGAAAATCATCATCATTCACAGGTAACCTGCTTGGTGTTATAGGAAGACTTCGTCCACCTCTGCCTCGCCGTGGAGGTGAACGCGTTGGCAAGGGAGTGCTACGAGTTCTTCCCGATCTTTCTTCTGGTTGTTGAAGGTATTCTTCCTCCACTTGTTCATGCTCTTCGATTTGCGATGATGGTTGCTCATTCATTGGTTGTTGTTGCCTTCTACCAACTTGTTGCAATAGTGATCCTCTTCTTGATTTTCCTGAACGCGGTGGTGGTTCAACCAAATCATCCATTGTATGGCGCACTGATTGTTGACGACCAAGTTGACTAGCCCTTCCTCCTCTATTTTTAACGCTACCTGGTTGGACAACAATGAATTAACAAATTAACCATGCTACACACTTCATTATATACCGTCATCCGACAATATAATTCTTACCGTAATTTGACCTCAATCTGTCCAGGGGCTATGCTTGCTCTGTCGGAGCTCCCAATTTTGTTCTTGGAGTGTTGTTTTTGGTTTGAAACATCTAGAAAGGAATAAGAAAAGATCAGTCACGAAAGCAAATCTGAATAGCAAGAATGACAGCCTTACCAACAAAAAGTCATATGACTAGTAAGATTAAATGAATCAGAGAGCCACCGAGACCTAATTCTTCAAAATCTAATACCCTTTGATTACTTATGAGGTGGTAAATTCTCAATGCAGTACCAGATTTTAGCCTTTTACAAATGAAAGTCACTAGTAACTATGGTCCAAAAGTAAACACATATTGATCAAAAAGATATAACCCATATGAAATAGCTGTAAACACATACACGTACGATAAGAATCCTATTAAAACGTAAAGCTAATGCCTACATTGTCATACAAATACATAAATCCATACAAATAAAAACCTAGGAAATCAGAAAGCTTTGTCTATGAACTATCCAAAGACCATCAGATAAATCTCGCACATCAACAATGATTCGAATTGAAAAAAATAAATCACAAGGATTAAAAATTGAAACAAAAATCTAATTAGTAGTACAACTAAAACCCCAAATACTGTTAGGTTTTAGTAGTTTTAGAAAGATCAAGCTAAGAATATCAGATTCCTAGAAAAAAACATGCTGGTAAAAATAACATGTGCATACAACAAAAATCACTCTGCATCTCACCTTTTTTTATGGAATAACTTTGGATTTGTTTAAGGATCCCTATTTTTGGACCATATGGGAGCAGGAAAGAAGATGAAACTTTTTGTTTCTCTCACATACGAACTAAAGAGAAGATGAAACGAGAAGGAGAATAAGTAATGAGAATGGTGTATTATGTTATATGGGTTTACATCTTGCTTGATTAAAAAAATATTTATTTATTCTCGGAAATAGTCAACTCGGGATTTCATAAAAACAGTAATAAAGAGACTTGGGGGAAAAGGCCCGCCCAATTTGTAGGTCATATTTGAAATTTTTTGAAAACGATTTGAATGCGGGATCCCGCTTCTAACCAAAAATTAATGAAAGAAAATACTAGAAGATATCTGTTTCCAATGTAGTTGTCGCCATTTTTATGGACTACGTGGCGTAAGATATATGGGGATATTATTTTGTTCTTTCTTTATTATAAAATTGGTTTTAGACTAGTATATGGTATATTTTTCTGATTGTGCCTATATATTTAGTAGTATCTTTTTCCTTTGTTTTGTATTACACGTTTTCTGCCTGTATAGTTAGGAGCCCAAATATAGATATATCTATAATATGGAAATCTAGACTTTAAAGCCATTGATTAATTCGTAAGGCATGATAAAGCCATGGACTTTCATAAATAAATAAATAAAATAAAAAAAACGCGAACCTCCCCTATACATGACTGGCAAAAGTAAAAAAAACAAACAAAAATTAATACGAAAGGAAATACATTAAATTGAAAAAATTACATATTATTATCCCTATGGATTCATTGTGTTATCCATACCGAAATATTTTTTGACCATCCTCTAGCTGAAACACTAGCTATACCATGTTTAGCCAGTGAGTGAGCAACATTATTTGCATTTCTATGCACATGTGTGCATTTCCAAGTTACAGCGGAATTCAAAATATAGTACTACAATCGACAATTAAATTTCTTTTTGTCCACTTGATTGCATCTAATCCACCATTCAAAGCAGTGATAAAATTTTAGCAGTCACCCTCCAAATGCAATGCTTGTACTTCTTAATTTACATCTTGCCCAAAGTACCGCTTCCAATAATGCTTTAGCTTCAGCCTGTTCATGATCTATTGGTTTGTTCTCGCAAACATCTAACTCCATTTGCATTACCTCGCAAAATCTCTTAGAATTAAACATTTGTTTCATCTTTATATGTTGCATCAATATTCAGTTTAATGTACGTTTTTTCAGGCCTTTGCCAATCTCTGTTATTTCGGATTCTAGTTTGAACACTAGGTATGAAAGCGGTCATATGGGACAATTGAACTCTCGACCTCTGATGTCACAAATCTAATATTGAGCTTACAATGATATATTTGAATTCACCAAGAAAATTTTTTGTTCCTCCGGACATTGGGTGGACGTACACGTGAATTATCTAGTTTAAATTTAGGTAACAAGATATATTCATTAATCATACCTGGTTTGTAGAATTGGGTTTCATATACTTATCGTGCTTGTTGCTTTTGTATTCTGAGAGATTCGTATTCCCAAGGATTACTCTCCTAGCTCGTTTGAGTACACGTAAAGTATATTTTATTGATACGGTAGCTGATTATGGTCTTGGAAAAATCTTGGTTGTGACTAGTTTGTGACTCAACAATGTTTTTTATTACACAATTTTACTAACTATCCACCAATTAGGGTGGCATTGTAGTGAAATTTAAGGTAATCAACGAGAAATGTAGGATTATTGAGATAAATTTGAGCGAAGTAAAAATGAAAAAACCGAGCCAAATTGAAGAAGTTGGAGCTAGAAATTCCTATGTCTTGAATTGAAGGAGGCGAATGTGCAATATTTAAAGATTTCTTGTCAAAATTTGAAACTGCAATAGCAATAAAATTGAAAGCAATTTAAAAATCTTTGACGAAAAGTAGATCGAATTTGATGCAACTATGATATAATCGAAAATAAAATTGAAATGGAGAAAAAAACACATTTCGTATGAAAGTGCATCTTATTGGTTGGCCTAACACCTAGTGGGAGGAATTGCTCTTTACATTAATCCTCTGGTTGGTTATCATCTTTCCCTTGGGTGAGAACTACAACCTTAAGTGGATAGAATTGCCTGCATAACTCCTCCTTGTAAGACACTTTGAAGTAAAATAACAAAACTGTTCGGAGTATTAGATAAACTAAAAATGACATCTCTAAAACTGTTGAGCCATGCTCCTACAGATGTGTCCTAGCTCGATAGGTTGTCATGACTGGTTATTAAAGGTTTCTACGACCAAAACATCTTTTGGTAACTTAGCGGTCTTATTTGCGGCTCATATACGAGTCATCGACTTGGTGCTACCACATCACTAATAGTAAGTCCAAAATGTAATGACTTGATGTGGGTATTAGCATGCCTCATGCTCCATGTAGTATCCATGCATGTCTAGCTCCCAAATAAGAAATGAGAGCATGCCTCGTGCTCCATTTATATCTCCCAAAACACTAAACTTATATCAAACTTATATCAGTGTTTTTTTTTTTTTTTTTTGGAAACCTGTATTGGACCTAGAGTCATATCCAGGAAACCGCAGTGAAGATAGAGTCGAGCAATGGCTGAGCTTGCCTTAGACAGAGCCAAAGAAATGCAATAAGAAAATGTGGATCTTGAAGCTAAGGAGGTAAACATTCATCGTGAGTTCGAAAACACTTATGGAATAACGGTTTAGAAAAAGTTTCTCCGAATCGCTACAATAGGTTTCAACATGAAGTTTCTCCGACAATATTCATGATGTTTTTCTTTTCGTGTTAAAAAATCGTAAGCTAATCCAATGATATCAGGTGTAGGGGTTTTGAATTTTAGTTAGTATATATAAGCTTGGTTGTTAAACTTTAACTGGCAAGATTTGTTGACGGACTAGGCTAGCAACATGACTTGGAAAACTGGATAGGGGTATAAATAGACAGTGGTCGGGAGAATCGAGTCCCTTGATCCAGATGGAAGTATCGGGTCGGATGAATAGACCGTGTCGTGCCGAACCGAGTCTTGACTCGTTTGATGTTGGTTCCGATTATCGACCAAAAATTGACTTTAATAGTTGACTGATGGTTGGTAGCGGGCATACAGGACTTATAACCCGAGTTGGTTAGCTAGACGACAGAGACTTAGATAACCTATGAGATAACTGTTCATATAACAATCTGGCCCAATATATAACAATTTCACCCATGGCACAAATAGTGAAAAGAGAGGGAATACTCATCGATCATAATACAATGTGGCATGTATTATTGGCGGTATTGTTGATAGTAACTGAGATATTGACCAAAAAATTAATGGTTGGGTCTGAGTCATACTTGTGCCTTATGGGCCAATATAACAAACAATATTCATCTAAAGAAATTGGGATATTTTGACTTTGGATCACAAAAAAGTGACCATAATTGCATTTGGGACCATAATTGCATTTGGGTCACACGTAGAAATTTTAATTAGAGTTTGGGTCACAGACTGTGATCGACCGTCTTGACAGCTAACTAATTATTTACTTTTTCAAATTAATTTGGATTACTTTAACTGTGTTAGACGCCGTTAACACAATTATCCCGCCGTCAGAACCGGTACAACCTCGGCCTCCTTCAGTTCTAGCAGCAATACCACCACCACCCTCTTCCACCTCCTTCCTTGTAATTTCAACACTTAACAACTATCCAACACTTTTAATCATTCATGAACTCAAGAACATTTTATTAACCAGTTTGACTTTTTTCTTAATCAACTGAACCACTTGGACTAGATCCCAGCATTAATCTTGTTCTTATCGAAGTATGTTTCAACTCTTTAATGATTTCCACTCTCTCTAATGAAATTTGTTCACCATCAGAAAATATTTTTGCGCGGGATAAAATCAAATGCATTATTGTTTGGGCGGGATTATTCCCGCGCATCTCTTCATCTATAAAGGGAGCCTGAAAATCGTTTTACATTCCACCGTAAACAAAACTCTAAAATCCTTTCGTAACCCTAATTGATATTTATTTCTATTGACAGGAAACTTATCGATTTTTTATTCAAACCTTCATCTTACCAAGGTATGTTTTCTGTTGATCTGTATGGGCTCAAGTTTTTGTAGTTTGTATATGTTTATTAACCATGAATTTAACAAATTAACTTTGTCCATAAACCTCTTTTCCTGCTTTGATGATTTTGCACACCAACATACTTAGCTTGAAATTGTCTAATTTCTTTTGATATTTATTTCTATTGACAGGAGATTTATTGATTTTTGATTCAAACCTTCATCTTACCAAGGTATGTTTTCTGTTGATCTGTATGGGCTCAAGTTTTTGTAGTTTGTATATGTTTATTAACCTGAATTTAACAAATTAACTTTGTCCATAAACCCCTTTTCCTGCTTTGATGATTCTGCACACCAACATACTTAGCTTGACATTGTTTAATTTCTTTGTGTTTAACTCTTAATATCAAGCTGTGTAGAAATTTTGATGTGATGAATGATTTCATGAAGATTTTTTAGAATAGCCTATAACTGTTTGTGAAAATTACCTAGTCAATTACAATTTTGAAATTTAAAATACAGTCTATAAATGCC
Organism: Papaver armeniacum; assembly: GCA_023531295.1. NCBI lineage: Eukaryota > Viridiplantae > Streptophyta > Magnoliopsida > Ranunculales > Papaveraceae > Papaver > Papaver armeniacum. Next base: position 42,124 of record JAJJWW010002950.1, read on the forward strand.
GTGTGAATTGATCTTGCTCTTCTTTATAAACCTTCATAACCTGAAAGTCTTACAACCCATGTTTGCATGATTCTACTTTAAATGTACTGCCATATGAATTATATCCATTCTATACATTTTTGTTAGGTTTGCACTCGACTTGCTTTGTAACGATTCTAATAACTAATTCTCATTCGTGTTCGTTATGTCATGATGTTTCCTGGATTTTGTCTTGATGTAATAAAGCTATTGGTTACCATTGATGTTTAATTTACTGGAGAATGTTTAGTTTAGTAATCTAATTCATACTATGTTTTTAGGGATCTTAAAGATTTACATCTAGATTGCTCATCAAAATCGAATTGATATATTTATTTTTTCTGTTCATAGGATGGATTTCAAGAATTCACTACTATTGACAAGAGCTGGATAGGACTGCCAAGAGATGACGATGCATTCAAAGCAGGAGTTCGAAAGTTCATAGACTATGCGAGTGGGATTTAGAACCCACCAGAAAATCATTTGTCCTTGTAAGGATTGCAATAACAATAGGAGCGATCTTGTGTCTGTAGTGCACGAACATATTCTGTGGAATGGGTTTATGCCGGGATATGTCGATTGGGTATACCATGGAGAAGGGGAGGACCAGGTGAGGGGAAACAACCAATACTGGAAATGTGGTGCAGGACGACGATGAAGAAATGTCTGATTTGCTGCAAGAAATGAACTATGACGCCTCCAATTTTTACAAGTTGCTGAACGACGCGCAGGTGTCACTATATCCTGGCTGTGAAAAGTTTTCAAGATTATCCTTCATTGTGCACTTGCTTCATGTCAAGTCCATTGGTGGATTGAACATCAAGGGGGTTTGACGCGTTGTTGAGTCTCCTGACCAAAGCCTTTCCGGATGCCAAACTACCAAAGAATTTTATGAAGCGAGAACAACAATCAAGGGCTTGGGTCTTGGCTACATTTTGATCGATGCTTGTAGAATGATTGTGTTTTGTTCTGGAAAGAGAATGCAGATAAAACTTCTTGCCCGGTATGTCATGCTTCAAGATGAAAAACTACTGAATTGAATGTAGATAACGAATCAATCAGAAGGACACCGAGAGGTAAAAACATTCCAGTAAAGCAATTGCGGTACTTCCCATTGAAGCCAAGACTTCAGAGGTTATTTATGTCTTCAAAGACCGCTTCTGATATGCGATATCATGCCAAAAGACGTTCCAAAGATGGGGTTTGAGGCATCCATCTGATGCAGAGACATGGAAGACCTTTGATAAGAAGCACCCAACATTTGCAGCTGATCCTCGCAATGTAAGACTTGCATTAGCAACTGATGGGATGAATCCATTTGGGAATATGTTGCATCCACATAGTACATGGCCAGTGGTTCTCATCAATCATAACTTACCACCATGGTTGTGTATGAAAGAGGAAAATTTTATCTTGTCTATGATAATTCCTGGACCCAAATCCCCAGGAAACGACATCGATGTGTATTTGCAACCACTCATAGAGGAATTGAAGGAATTGTGGGATGAAGGTGTTGAAACTTATGACATTTCAAAGAAAGAGAATTTTAAATGTCGTGCAGCATTACTTGGCACCATCAGTGATTTTCCTGCACTAGCTATGCTTTCGGGTGGAGCACCAAAGGGGAATTTGCTTGTCCGTGCTGTGGGCCTGACCGATGTTCAGAACGACTGAGCAATGGGGGCAAGTATTGTTACATGCATCATCGCCGATACTTGCCTGCTGGTCATTGGCGCCACCAGAAGTCAGCCTTTAATGGAGAGAAAGAACTCGAGAACCACTCACATCTGATGAATGGGGATGAAATCGCTCAACAGCTGGCTCATTTTCGACAAGTTCAGTTTGGTAAGAACGCCAAACAGACTGCTCTGACAGAAATAACACCGGTTACTTTTGAACACAACTGGAAAAAAAGAGCATATTTCATGAGTTGCCGTATTTTAAGCTCAATTATATGTTTTCATAATGTCGATTTGATGCACGTTGAGAAGAATATTTGTGAAACTGTATTGGGCACAGTGATGAATGTAGAAGGAAAACGAAAGACAATCTTAAGGCCCGGTTGGATCTGATGGACTGGGGATTGCGGCCTGAGTTACATTTGAGACAAGAGGAGACAAAGTAGTGGTGCCAACAGCTTTTTGTCATGTCGCCGAAAGAAAAGGAATCTTTTTTTAGAACTTTGAAGGATATTAAGGTTCCTGGATGGATACTCATCAAACATTTCTCGGTGTGTGAACGTTAAGGATCGAAAGATTATGGGTCTGAAAAGTCATGACTATCATGTACTAATGGAATATTTATTGCCGATTGCGTTACGGGGACACTTGGATGGGGATATATTGGAAGCATTGAGTGAGTTATATGTTTTTCAAAGTGTTGTGTACACGGGTTCTCAAGATAGAGGATTTGGATAAACTACAAGATAGAATTGCAATTACTTTGTGCAAGTTGGAAAGAATATTTCCCCCATTTTTTTGTTGTGATGATGCATTTGCCCATTCATCCACTCACAACAAGCAAAGGATGCAGGTCCAGTTCAGTATAGGTGGATGTATCCGATCGAGAGGTAAGGGTATTCATTTATTTTATGTACAATACTTGTCTAACTACATTGATGACTTGGGTGAATATTTCTTTTGTAAAATCTTATTATATAATCACTATTTTTGCATCCTTTGAAATCTTATTGTAATTACTTTAGGTATCTGCGTAAGTTGAAGTCTTTTGTGCGGAATAAAGCTTGCCCCCAAGGATCGATGGCTGAAGCATACCTCATAGATGAATGTATCACTTTTGTAACGCGTTATTTGAATAGTGTTGTTACAAAATTTAACAAACTTGAAAGGAATGAGGATGATGAGGCGCCACAACCTGATGATCGATTTATAGTTTTCAAACAATCCGGTAGGCCCCTTGGAGCTGAAACTTGGGGACAGCTTACGGAGTTAGAGATGAAACAAATCCAACTTTATGCTTTGCTGAATACCAAAGAAGTGCAGCCATATGAGGAGTACGTGTGTCATTTATTTGTGTTCAGATAGCCATTAACTTGTTCATGATCTCGTAATATTTTAGCATTGTTGGGTTAACTATGTTAAGCACTGCACCTGCAGGGAGCACAAAGAGAGCTGCGAAGCCGTGGCCTAAGAGATGCTGAGGTTAATAGAAGACACATCAAAGAATTTCCTGATTGGTTTGAAACTAAAGTAAGTATCGATATATCATTGTAACACAATTTCCTTTGCGATTTTAATGATTTTCACTGGGTTTTTTAAATCATTTAAAAACATTTCTATGTATGTATGAACAGATATACCAGTTGCATAAAGATGGTCAGGTGAGTGATAAACTATATTCGTGGAGTCAAGGTCCCGCTAAAGAATGTTTGAGTTACAATGGCTACATTATCAACGGGTTTAGATTTCATGCAAGAGAGTGGGAGAGTCACGAAAGTCACAGAATAGTGGACTGTGTCCCTCGGGAAGACGAAGGTGTAGCTGAAGATGAAAATGATTTTATGGAGTTGTGAATAATATTATCGAGCCGGTATGTGGGTCAACTTTGTGTTCTTCTTTTCAAATGCGATTGGCGGCCGATTGCAGGAATAGATAAGTTTGGATTTACTAGTGTCCATATGAATAGAAGATATTATGTGAATGAACCGTTATTTTAGCATCTCAAGCACAACAGGTTTTCTATATCAAAGGATGTATATAATCAACAAAAGGAAGTGGTTATAAAAACACAACCTCGTCAGTCTTTCATTCCAGAAATAGATTCGGATGGAGACTGAAATAGAAACCTCAGTTCTAGTGAGGCATATCAAGAATGGCATTCAAGTTATTCCGTAAAAAAGATCTCAGAGGAGAACCACATCGGATCGCAGTGACAGTTTTGTTTGGGATAGGAACGATGTTCCACCCGAAACTATCAGTTGTGCTGCAGCAGCAATAGCTTGTCGAAGCCAAGAAGATGAAGAGGAACCTGACACGATGCCGCTTTTACACCTACTGATGATGAGGATGAGTATGAATTTGATGATAATAATAAGTGATGATATGGAATTTTAATAGTGGTGAGTATTATTTCATCTTGATCTAATAAAAAAGTTTTTCCTTTTGTGATGCTTACATTATTTTGAATTTAAGTTCAATCTATGATGAGTTAGTTACCGAAGTTATCTATATTTTGCAGGACTTGTCCAGTTATCAACTGCCAATGCCTTAAAAAATGGACGGGTTTCTCTGATTCTCTTACTGGGGTGGGGGTGTTGTGAGGCTATCACATTAGTTAGAAGTAGAACTTTTTCCCTGGAAAGTTGAGCTATGAAAACTACTCGGGTACTTGGCACTTGGGGAGGACATTACAGTTCATATTTTTAATCTTGTAAACTTCTCTTCACCATTCCTACTTTAATCTTTTTGTAAACTTGAGTGTTTCAAGGCACTCGTTTTCTTGAACCATTTCCATGAACTATAATTTAACTGAGTGCTAAGGGATAATTAAACTAGATTGTAGTAAGGATTTAATTTGCACATTTGGGTGTGAAAACTTTTGTAAATTCCATACCTAACAGTGATTACCATCTGTGATTAAAAGGAATCTCGAAAGGCAAGAGTAGTAGTTCAAATCTTCAACTTAAAATCACAATTTAAAATATTTTTTTATCAGCTCAATTAATGTTTTCAAAAAGACCGGTCAGAATGAGTGTGATAAAAATCAAGAAGAAGCATTATAATTTAACAAATTCTTATTTAATTAATGGAAAATCAATAAAATTTTGGAGGATACTCTTTCCCTTTACCCCTTTTCTCTTGTATTTTTCTTTAATCTAACTTTGGTTCCAACAAGTAATACTGTAGGTGACTTGGTCATCCAATTATAATATTCAAAACAAAAAGGTAAACATAAAGCTAATTTTTTTCAAGCAAACTATTTACAAAGGAAACTATTTACAAAGAACAGAAATATAAATGCAAAAGGGCCTCAAACTTTTTAATTTAAATGTCAACATGTGTTTTAAACCATTAACATAATCTAGTTGGTGTATTTGGGTGTTCAAACATTTGGCAATCTGATTGGATTTAGTTTCCCAACTCTTAGCAACTATACAATCAGTTAATTGTGGAGCTTAGTTGCCAAGAGTTTGGAAACTAATGTATAGGCGTAGTTGGCATATCTTTTTGTCAAGAATTTGGAAACTAATGAAACTAATAGTTGCGATTGACGTGCTGTCAATCTATATAGAACTAACTGTTGCCTTCGCCTAGTTCCCAGCTAATCGTGCTACTAGTATATTTCATGTAGTTGGCATATACTTGTTGCTAAAGAATTCGAAACTAATAATAATAGTTGCGATCAGATTGTTCTTTGAGTATATAGGAACTAGTAGTTGCCTTTGACTAGTTTCGGAATCATTTGGCAACTAATTTTTGGAACAGTTGCGAGATTTTAGTAGCCTTTGCTAGGATTTTTGTAGTACCAATTATCCCATTTTCCTATTTTGGATGATGCATAATATTGATTTGCCCATACTGGATCCCGATTTAAGCTCTCTGGTCATATTTGAAAACAGAGCATGATCGGTTTCACTTCATTATTCATTAATCTCAAAGCTCTATGAGAATTCAATATACAAGGAACCCAGTAGTCGAATATGCACCATTCTTGACTGCTTCGCTACATGTAAGATGACACATTTATTTTGCTAAAACCAGTCGAGTCATGTAATTTGGCTTATGCCTTACAACACCTTTTGTATGCACCAAAGCAAGCCTAAACTAAGTGTGAGGTTAGAAATAAACAAGATTTGTACGCATAGTTTGTGCCTATATATAATCTCAGACGCAAAAATTAAATTACGTGTATGTTAGTTATAGTAGCATTTTTATGATAAAGAAAAATATACAAATTAAGATTAAGATATTTGAGGAAACTAAGTTCCCATGACGTTCCGAAATAAAAATAGTCTTTATGAGATAGAAATAAGGACCAAAATGCTTGGAAGATCGAGGCGCAACATTTCAGATCAAGGTATATGTGCCTAGGTAATTATTCGGTCTCATCTGAAAAAGTAGATGATGTTCGAGAAAATTTAAACGATATTTTAAGTGAATATAAAAAATGAGGAGATTCATTGTTAGTTATTATAGTATGTTTATTTATTTTTTATTTTTTTATTTTTTTGTATTTTAATTATGAAATTATTTATTTATCGGATATAAGTTACAAATCGGATGGATCATCATCCGGTAAAAAATTTGTCGGAGCCGAGAGCAACAAGTGAGCTCCAACCCCTTTTTGAATCACCACTCCTAATCTATGAAGGACAAACCGCCCAAATATTATTCTTTTTTTAGTCCATTGGTCGCTGGTGTTACTCTTAAGTTATCCGAGTTTAGTTGAAGAGCTATTTTCTTAATTTATATTTCCTTACCATTTTTGCATATACAATGGAAGTTACTAGGATATACATGTATATATGTTCAATTTGGGTTTGGATCTATTCGAGTTGATTAGCTATTAGGATGTAAAACATTGAGGTGCAATGATAAACATGTGTAGTAAAAGTTTTTTATTAATTTTAATTCATAGTGCCTGGTTTCCTCCCATCTCTTTATCGCCATATTACAGTCAAACTGATTGTTCATGTTTAGATTATCACGACTTCA
>JAJJWW010002950.1:48838-98559 GCA_023531295.1 Papaver armeniacum
CGTCACAGGCTCGTAAGTTCGCCGAAATTTTAATATTTGAACCAGGGTCCCGGTGTTACATAATGTGGCTCATGTCAAACTGAAACGAGATCGCCATAAAGTGTGCCCCTGGCAGAGGTTACCAACTATTATGTAGATGCTTGGAGGGAACATTGTCTTATACTGATAAACTGGTTCTAGTACTGAAGGGTGATGTTTCCTCAAGGCTACGATGTTTTAAGCTTCTTCCGGGTACTGCCGACCGAAAGTCAAATGCTGATTTTGTATTACAACAAAATTATAAATTTTGATCTAAATTTACTTAGGGAGTTGAAAAAATGGAGGGCACTCGATATTCTATAGTAAGTATTGAGCTCAAATTTTCCAATTGACTGGTATCTCGCTTGATGTGTCTTATTGATGCTTATACAAATCCATCGCTTAACGATCAAAAGGGAGGAGTACATATATTTATACGAAAAACGATTGGGCTAAATGATTTTTATTTTGTATTGGCTATATTAAATAATTACTCTGCATTATGCAGCATAGATTATAAACTTCCTGGTCTTGAATATTTGTAGTTGTAGCTGGAAAACTCATTGCCTACTCAAACACAATGTACAAAAAAATAAGGAAAAAAAAACTGCGTTTCCATAGTATGCTTACATCTTAACTTTGCTGAAAAAATTATCTCAATTTATAGGAAGTAATTAAGTATTGATGCAAATCAGAATAACCTAAAAATTAGCTATAGTTGCAGGAAATCCCACAACTAACACCCCATTACTAATTTGTAGATCTAAACTTATTTAACATGAAAATAAAGATAAAGATAATGGAAATGTAAAATAAGACACAAGATTTACGTGGTTCGATCAATATGATCTACATCCACGGGATTAGGGTTCACTATGATTATTTGTAATTACATTTGGATTACATTGAGACTCCATTAATGAATATTTAGAGCTCTAGGTTGATGAAGGAATTTAATACAAATTCTATTTTCTCTCTCTACTAGTGTGTTTCCCCTAAAGTGTGTATCCTCTATTTCTCTCTCCTGCCTTTTTCTTTATATAGGTATTTACATAGTGGATGACAGCTCACATATAGTGGAGTACAGCTCACGTTCTCTCATGCTCTTGCTACATTTTCGCATGCTCTTGCTACATTCTCGCAAGCTCTTACCATTGTGCAGTATTTTGCCCCTACATTTTGCCTCTTTTTTCTTGAATATTTCTTGAAGAGCGATCTTTAAGAAAAAAATCCATTGTTGTAGTAGTCTTTGATCTATGTTGATGAAGGAATGAGCGAAAGAATATTTTTCTTGAAAAGTACGTACTTGCCTCTATTCTTTTGCGAAGTTCCGAAATATTAAGAAGTAATTAGAAGTATACGAAGTATGAAGTATGAAGTATCTTTGAAGAAGTATATGAAGTATGAAGTATGAAGTATCCTTGAAGAAGTATTGCGAATCAATCATGCGAAACTATCGCTCCATTGTTGGTGAGGATTCTTGTTGTTCATTGGTGAACATCTTCTTTGGAAATGATTCTTGCCGAGAAGATAATCTTTGAATATTCTTTTTCAAGAATTTATGCCCCAACCCTCGCCCTTTTTTGTTTTTTTCCTATAAACACACTTTCATTAAAAAACTTAAAACGAATTATTACTTAATCTAAAGTTACATGAACAAAAGCACTTGAAGTTGCACTAGATTGTTACTCATTATAAATTGAAGTTAAACAAACATGATACGTAAAACCATGTTTGTAATTGAAGTTAAACAAACATGATTCCTAAAACCATGTTTGTTAGGACGCGCTAGACGATCTCTAGCTTCTTTTGCCAGCCCCTTGTAGGATCCAGCAAGAGAGAGGAGAGCACACGCGGAAGCAAAAAACGATTACATTGATAATCAGTTTGGTGTACATTAACTCATAGCTTAACAGCCTACTTATAGTCTCACAAACTTGACAATCACATAAACTACTTTCCTAATAAAAGCAAACTCTAAATAAAGCACACACTCCTAACATAAAACAAACTCTAAATAGAACTCTTCTAGAACTCTCTAGAACTCAAAGCACCACGCTTCTCAAGTAAGCTCGTTTTTCCAAATATGACACACTCGTGTCAATCTGTTCCCGTTGATCCAACTTGACTGCGTTAATCTGCAGTAGTTGATCCTTGACTGTGTCAACAACACTTGTTGATACAAAGCTCAAATCACCATATCTTGGTTTAACTTCCAGCACTTTGCCTTTCAATTTATTCATGATTATTATTTATGCATTACTTATAATCAGCTGCATTATATTATCTTCACAGTTTACTTTAATATCTAAGAAATTCATGTAAATTACCTTTGTATTTATTTAACCTCGTTTTTCGGTCGCATTTCCCAAATCCAATCACTAGCTTTTATAGTACTTGTTTTGTTGTTCACTCCATTTTTACGGTAAATCGTTTCATACATTAGTCATTTAAAAAAAGACGAAAGAAGAAACAAAAAGAAAATGTGATGATGAAAGTCATATGAGAAATCTATCAACAAAAATTTAAGACCAGGCGATCCCAGTTTTTATTAGTCAAATAATTTTCAACAAAAATGATCCATACAATTCTAATTTTAATTCAAGCCTGTAACAACAACCTGAGATCACACTAGGTTGTACCATATAGGAAATTCCGGCTCTACAATATTTTATAGAATTAGAGGTGGGAACCAGTATTTTATAGTGGAGTTCAAGAAAAATAACCATTCAAGTCGAGGCTTCCGTGAGTTTAGTGCCAATTGACAGACTAGACTATCTTACCCACCTGCCTCGCATTTTCCCTTGAAATGAACTCTACCATGTATATCTCTATTCAAGAGGGCAAGTGTGTTTGTGAAGCTGTAATCTTCAGCTCTGAATATGTAATGTTTCCCTCGGAAATAGAAATTATTTATTATGCAATTGAAAGAACAAATGAAGACAGTCACCAACTATCATCTTTCATCATGTCAAATGTCAGAATCTAGCACGGCTCAAGATGTGTATGCCATGTTAACTTTTTAAGTTTTTTGACCTCCTTTGTCCGATGGGTACGTCATTTTTAGAAGATGTCTAGGAACACCTGTGCTCGGTATGGCGTTGTCCTTGACATTTTTCTCGGGTGTTGGCGATTTTCCTAGTTGATTGATCCAATTGTACGAATAGTTTTCATGTTTAATATGGACATAGATACGCAATGATATTTTTCATCTACAGATCCTGGGAGTGTCATTTATCATCTTTCTGTTGGTTTTTATCTCTGAGCACTGACAATTTAAGTGTCATTGTTAATTCTTTTGTTTCTTCTTTTGTGCAATTTTTTTGTTGTTGATTATTACTACATGGTAAGAGTTTCTCAAAGTGATTTTATTTGGCATTGAAGCAGATACTGCTTTGATAGAGAGGTGAACCCGCACATTCTACTCCAAGTTATTCTTGCTTACTGACGGTTCAAGCAGGCAAAAATCTGGTTCATATCCTCTGTGTTTATTCCCTACATTCATATCCTCCTCCTCATCTTCTGGGGGTTCAGTGTGACACAGATAGTCATGACATGTATGTTATGAATATTAGGGTTGTATTCAACGTGATAACAAGAGTTACAATACATCTGTTCTTATATACAAGAAACGGAGATAAACAAGGAAACAAGATATACATAATAGGGAAACAAATAAACAAAGATATACATGCCATGTAAAGAAAGATATTCATCCCAAGAGATCAGGATAATATATTTTAAGCCAAAAACTAAAGATGGGGCAGAACACATGTTGGGTTTGGAAGCCAAAAACTCGAGGCGTACTGAAGGTAGTATTTTGGTGAAAAGATCAGCAAGTTATAGGATGTCTGGATACTGCAGCTAAGAAAGATTGAACAAGGTAAAAGACCCTTAAAATGAATTGTTGTCTGACTAACAACGATGCATTTGAAATTGAACTCGGAACTGATCCAGTAGCTTTAGTTCCGGATATCTAAAGTTTTTACAATCTAGGTCAAGGAAGATTAAAATTATAGTTCATATCAAGCTCTGTGTTTTATGTCCTAAATCCATATCCTCCTCCTCATCTTCTGGGGGTTCAGCTGTGGGTGGTCTCCTGAAACAGTACTCGTGGAGCATGCTGCATCTTTGAAACCCGTTCCAATAGAAAGTTCCTTAATATCTTCAAATCTTCTGAAAAGTCCAGCATTTACTTTCATCCTTTCTTTCTTTGAAAGATTTGAAAGATTTTAGGCTGTGATGGAGGTTTATAGAAGTGCCACTACTACGAGGATCAAAAAAGATTGTAAAAGAGTTCCTCTCAGTGTCTCCTGAAACAGTACTCGTGGAGCATGCTGAGGAGCATGTGTTATCGGGCCATGTATGAGAATTCGATGTCAGGAGTTTCGAGCTCAGATTGCTGGTGTCATTATTTACCACGATGACATCAGCATCAAGAACCTTATTTTTACCCGAAAAGTTACTGTGGTTTTGTCGTGTGTAAATAATCGATGGTCGTGTCCCAATCCGTTTTTAAATCAAACCCAATTTCTGTTTCAAAACCGTATAAAAAGTAATTAGCACTTCAATTTAATCTCCGTCTCTTTGCTATAATCTTCTCTAATCAAAAGATTTAATCTCCATCTCTTTTCTATAATCTTCTCTTATCAAAAGATTTCATCATGGCTATGTTTGACGATCTACCAGAAGAGATCATACTAGAAATATTAACTAGGTTACCTACTGAATCCGTTTTGAAGTCAAAATTAGTATGCAAACCATGGAAGGATCTTGTTCATCTTCAATCATTCTCCCAGTTGCACTTGAATCATCGTCTTAATTCTGCTGCCGATACTGGTGAGTTAAGTTCTATTATTTTGAAATCGCTAAACGAATTTTATTATGCTGAGTATGATGAGAATTGTCTTGAGACTAGAACAACAAGGTTGGATTTGAACCTTCCATTTAAGAATCATTATGATTTTGTTAGTTCATGTAATGGTTTAGTTTGCTTTCGTTCATGGTCTACAAAATACAAATCTGATCATTATTCTGGACCTGCTTATATCTGTAATCCGATCACCAGAGAATATGTTATCCTTCCTGAATTTGAAGGAAAATACTGGTGGACTGGATTCGGTTATAGTACTTCGACCAATGAGTACAAGGTTGTTAGGATATATGTGCCCGATGGAGATTCAAATGTTGGGATCGTTCAGGTATACACTCTTGGCAGTGGCACTGGATGGAGAAATGCAGGAACAGCGATGGATGTTGATATGCAATATTTTGGAAGATGTGTTGGTGTGTCTGTAAGCGGAGCTCTTCATTGGGCGAACTACGAAGGAACCATTGTTCTTGCTTTCCATTTGGCTGATGAGAACTTTAGTCAACTTCCATCACCACCACCTTGTTTGACACGAGATGTTGTTCCATATTATGCTGTTACAATAGGGGTTTTAGGTGGTTTTCTAAGTGCTACTTTTGGTTACAAAGCAGGTGGTTGTGAAATATGGTTATTGAAGAAGAGTAAAGATAACGATGACTTCAGCTGGAGTAAGGAGTGTAGTTTCCACAGTCATATACCTCGCCGGCAATATGAGTTGACAAGGAGTGGGTGGCTTATGTGCTATGAAAATTACAATATTCGTAGGTATGATCCAAAAGCTTCATCTGCCAAAATGGATGTGATTTTGGCATGCCTATTACTGATGCAATCCCTCACAAGAATACTTTAGTTTCACTAAAATTATTAGGAGAAATGGATACAAAAACAATGGAAAGAGCAAGCTCAAGTGAGGAGGTAGAAAACAGTGATAAACTAAAGAAGCCGCAGAACAAAGTAAGGGGTCTCATTCGAAGAATTTTGAAATCCATCAGTATGAAGTAAAATATCTCTAGGTAAGTATAAACTAATCCTCTTCATTAAGATTTTAAGCATATTGAGATTAGATGTTATAATATCTAAGAATTACTTTTGTGGCCTGCTATTAAGCTATGTTGCTATGTTAATTGCACAATTTGCTATCTAGCTACTTATAGTTAATCTTGATGGAGAATGTGATGCTTACTTTGGTTACTTGTGTTGTCTATCAAAACAAAGTCTGCGAAGTCTCTAAATCAGTGCTTTCCTGATGGTCTTAGCCTTCCCAGACGTTTATTTGGTTGTTACTTCTTAGCTTAATGATAATTACAAGACTTTAAGTCTCTAAGTTAGTTCAAATGAAGAAATAATTTTCTGCCATGTGCCACCCTAGAAACAGTGGGGAAATTGCTGACATATAGTAAAAAGTTTAGGCTTATGGATATTAAACCTTTTGCTCTTACGATAAAAATAAACTATGCAGCTCTATGTTATTAGTTATTAGGTTACCGTAGTCTGTATCACTAATGATCCAAAGTATTCGTCTTCAGAGATGCCGTGAATACAGATACATACATAAACGCAAAGAAACACTAATCTAATTATTTTGTTATGGTATTTGACCAGTGAGTCAGTAACTAAACACATTACTTAATTGAAACTGCACCGAAAGATTTTGGGGGCTTGTATGTAAGTGTTGGGCACCCCAAGAAAAAGAGGGGAAATTTCTGATATGTACTAAACTTTAGGCTTATATCGAACGGAAATTTACTCTTATGAGAATGGTGCAGTTCTATGTTTCTCGGCCACTTAGGTGGAGTTATTATAATTATATTCATCTCCAGAAATGTAGTGAATGTAGGAATTATGTAGAAGAAGTAACAGCAACGGGAAGGAATGCATGATTTATTATCTGTTGATTCATTACTTTCAAATTTCGTTATACCTTTGTCTATCCCATAGTGTCTGACTTTATTCTATTCTGGAGTTGAGCTATCTTGCTTTCTTACTCCATATTTTTCTGGTGTTCCATAAGAATGTTGTGAATAGCTACCCGGTTTTGTTTATACGTAAAATAAGTTCATACGTTCATATTTTACAAGGGAAAGAATGTAAAATACGTTCATACGTACTAAAAGAATGAGCTAGTGAGCTTTCCTCAGTGGCTTAGTGTTGCGAGGCACTTAACTATTTGATTCTGACCATTATTTTGACTGGCAGCAGGGGGTGTTATATTTGGTGGCTCAAGACCCATCTGATCTCTGTTGTGGTTCTAGAGTTGCAGGGGACAGAAGTAGGCGTTAGTTTGCGAGGAGGCTGGATAACAATGAGATAAAGCTTTCTAGTGACTCTAAAGTGATTTTAGTTTGTTGTGGAAATTAGAGACACTCTGATCTATGGTGTGCATCACCTATCTGGGGTAAGAACAACAAGTTGGTGCTTCAACGTGAGAGTTTTACCGGCCTTAGGTTTTCCGCTACAAGCAAATTTCTCGTTTTTATGGTTTTTTCATGATATGTTGGCATGATAGAACACTTTACCACCCTTAATTTTAGAACCTGCTCTACATATCCCATGTGTACAGGATTATTTCCCTTGATCTCTAGTGGGCTTTACTCCAATTTTTTAAATTTTGGTCCATTTGCTCAGCATAAGAAACACAACTTAACCCACTGGGGCAGATTCTCTTAGTTGTTGTCCTAGCTAGGGCTGAGCATGGGCCAGTATGGACCGGTTTTCGCCTCATCCGCATCCAATCCATTGCACTACGGATTTCAAGTTTGGCATCCTCATCCACGGATTTGCATCCAATGGATGCACGAATGGACGGATTGGATGCGGATAATCCAATGGATTTGTTTTAGTTAAAATTTATAGTAAAGAAAATAAAGCTAACACAAATGTCTCCTTATAAAACCTACATATCCTATATATGTATACAAATATAAAATTGCCATGACAACACCCCATGCAAACCTCTTAAGAATTCATAATGATCCATAGTATTTTCTAGAACTATATAAATGCCCTTAATTTAACGGATATGGATGTCCAACGGATTTTCAAGGTTGTATCCGGGCCCGATCCGTTATCCGTTGGATTTCAAAAATTCCATCCGCATCCAACCCATTAGCGAACGGTCCGGACATCCATCCGCAAATGAACGGTTGGTCCGGTTAAATCCGCGGATTACGGGCCAAATGCTCACCCCTAGTCCTAGCTCGTAAACAGTTGAATGTCAACAAGTAATCTCTTTTAATACCGTGTTACCGTGTACATTAAAAAAGGAAGAAAAAAACGAAAAGTCTAAACTCACTTCGATTTATCACCGAAGTTTACACCGGAAGAGACAATCGATGGGGCCCACTTCTGCCCCATCCCTATCCCGATGCAATGCACGCAAGGTGCTCTCCGTTGGATCCATCTCGGTGGAAAACGAAGTGAAAAATCGTTGTGTGTCTAGCACAACTCGAAAAAAAAATGGCAGTGATTCGTAGGTACGAAAACGGTTTAGTCCAAAAACATGTCGAAATGTACAGATTAGTCCATCCCGAATTAACTAGGTACAATTTAGTCCAAAAAATATTTAAAATATGGAAAATACTCATACAACCTTCCTGATTTACAATTTAATTTACGGTTTAGTACAAAATGACTCATGATGATGTCAGCAATTTTAAATAATATAAATAAAAAATTAAAAAAAATATATTTTTTGAACCGTTTGTCCAAAATTCGCAAACTTTATATATTCAGAAAGCTCTTTCCGACAGCTACAAAAAGAGCACCCATATGACTATATAATTCTCATTTTCAGAAAATCTTAGTTTATATTGGTGTACAAACATACGCATTTACAAAAATCCAGAAAATACAAAGACAAGACACGGTGCACCAGTTTGTATACCACATACAACTTGAATCGTCCATCTAAGCACCAGTTTCTCTATCCATATTAAATAAACATAACATGGAAACTCAAATGGATTGAACCATCAACCTCCGCAAACCTTGTGATAAGCTTTCACGCTCTACCATTTTGAGCTTACGATTCCCTAAAAAAAACAATAAATGAATCAACATGCGCGCAATAGCAAATAACATGTGTACATATGTACCAAAAACATGTATACCCATGTGTACAAGAACATATCCAAGAACATTATCGACCAACATAAACCAAGAGGAGATCAGATAGATCCGAAGGAATAAAAATCAGATGGAAAAATGAAGCCATACAAACAACAAAATAGATACTCCATAGGGTTATATCTTAAGTTCCGTAAAAGAAATCAGGTTCTTATACTTCTCAGAAAATTCATCTTTTCTCTTGAACTTCATAGGGTCAAGAAGATGATATGAGGCCCTGCAGTTACCCTAAAAGTATAAGAAATAACAACTTTTAATGTTTTGTGGTACAAAAAATCCAAAATTTATACCACAAATATGCACATATTGCTGAGATAACACAATAGTGTACAACTTTGTACACACCTATAGAAAATCCAACACTTGTACAATTAGTGTTTTCCTTAATTTTTGGTTTGTATACATAAAATATTGTCCTGCAAGTGTACAACTATTTACACCTAAATAACATAACATGTGTGTACAACTATGTACGCATTAGTGCTTTCCCTTTTCTTAGACTTCAAAATGAGCACGTGTAAATCAAAATGAAAATGAGACCACCAAATAGGGAGAAACTTAATTGGTGGAATCAGAACAGCTAGACTGCTAATTGATAAAAGACAATTCTTCGATATACAAACAAAAAGGATGATGGGCATATGGTATTTGTATTTAAAAACAACAAGCTTTTAGAAATTCTTCAAGTATGTTTATACAAACAAAACTAATTATGGGCATAAAGTATGTGTAATTAAGAATAACAAGCTCTTTGCAAACCTTCATGTAGTTTCTGACATGAGCCAAGTTCTCTGGAACACTCCAGCTCTTAAAATGTTCAAGAGAAACCTCGAGGTGGTAAAACTTTGGCTGCAAACTCAAATTAACGGCTGAGACTTTCTCTCCAATAACAAAAAGATCCTGAAATAAAGAGAACACAATCACAAATTATCAAAAATACATCTACAATCGAACAAAAACTAAGTACATGTAAAACAGAACAAACACATATAGACAGACAGAAACACATACAATAGGTGTACAATTATGTACACATTAAGAACCAACATGTGTACAATTATGTACACCTTAGTTATTCACATGTACACTAGTTTGTACACCCTAGTTTCATGGGTGCCTATAATAAGTAACAACTAACAGAGACAATATCCATAGCCAGAAGGATAAATTTAACAAGTCCACAGATAGTGACCTAAATAAAATCTCGTATGCCGCCCGAGGTGCTAAATGAACAATAATATGATTTAACGAAATTTTTCGACTACATGGAGACATTTTAAAAATGGAAAGTTCACAAACACCACAACTATGGCAACTTCATTGAGAGCTAGTTAAATATACATTTCGAAGCTTCTATTTTTTTCTAGTTTCATCCAAGTCTTCCCCTTTCTTTGTTTGCGCAACTTATAACGAATCATCAGTAGAAATATGCAGAAATGCAAGATAGGCTTAAAAAATCTTAGATGGGAGATTGATAATACGAAAATTAAGTCAACTGTTAGATACATGCGCACAAGGATGAGTCATGTGTAATAGCCTAGCGATCTGGACAAGTGTGTACTGTTAGAGATCATTAATATACAGTCTTTAAATAGTCTAATATAGGTACACTATATAGTAGCATAATTTGTTTATCCAAGTGAAGAAACCCTTGAATTTGTGCATGAAAAAGATAGGCCTACAATTTTTTCAGTGAGAGAAGAATGCACGAGAAAGATAGGCCTACAACTTTTTCAGTAAGAAAGAACAAAAAGAGATAGGTACGTAGATAACATGTGTACAACTATGTACACACTAGTGCTTTCCCTAATTTCTTAGACTTCAAAATAAATAACATATGTACAACTATGTACACCTAAATAATCAACATGTGTACAAATATGTACACATTAATAATTCAAAAAATAAATGTGCACAAACTAATAAAGCAAGTGTTTAAAGTATCGGTAGATTGTAGTGAGCCAGATAAGAACTTGGACTAGTGGCCTCTGTAATATTTGATAAGTCTCTACTCTTACAAGATTTAGGATATATAAAATATTTGGACCATCCATTCAAGCTTGATTCAAAACTGGAACCTGTAGTGGATCTCACCATAATTAATTTTTTTTTTGCATCAGATAAATATGAAAGAGACTCGATATCAGAAGATCCTTAACATCAACTCAAATCTCACTTAAACTGTTGGTTAGCTCAGCAGAATTATATGGCTTCACACGAATAACAATACATGCCTTTGGTAAAACTCAATCCCTAAAGGATTGATTGAGACAGTAGATATAAATCCTTTAAACCCAATATATATTGTTATCTAAATGAGGTACAAATCCATGAAGTTTGTGATGACACGTCAAGCTATCACTGTAACTGACTGATGTGTATTAATAGAAATACATAATGATGCCTTGTGGGAAAAACAAGATTCAATCGACCAACATTTAGTACTAACCAAGTTATGCTAAACAAAATAACCTTTCCATTAATTTTCTTAACAAAAAAATAGTAATCTTGGGCTGCCTTCGTGATTTAAATTTAAATTAGGATTCATTTAATAAGAGAACTCAACCAAAACAATACATATTCCAATTTGTATAATTATACCTATTCATAGTCATTTCGGTAAGCTTAGTCCGCAAATGATTAATTGTTTTAGCACTTAATAGCAGGCTCCACATATTTAAAGCTTAAAATATACTGCGACTGTTGAAACAATCCAATATCTGATTTTACAGCCTGTAACTTAACGTACGTCCAACTCTAGTTGAATGCAAATCAACAGGGATACAATTCACTCGGCTCACCTTATTGCATGACAAACTACAATCACAAAGTTTCTAGCCAAACGTAATCAAAGCAGTTTAGAATTAACAAAAACGTTCTGCAATTTTTAACCTATTTCCAAAACAATGCATGTGGATGCTTTCTCAGTGTCTCAGTATTTGCAAGCAATTCAAATCAATTCAATATCAGTAAACTAAATAATCAAACATCTTATGAGCACAAATAAAATGAAGATACATAAATTATGGGTCCTTGTTATGATCTAGTAAGTAATTACCTTGTCATGTATTTGATAAGGTTGTTGAAGAATCTTCGTTCAAAACGTTCAGCATAAAAGTGAGCTGCAATTTCTTCATCTAATTGAACAGTCGTCTCCCGGAGAATACTGAAATTGGAATCCTGAATCATCTTCTTTATCGTTTGTGTGTAGCTGCCAGAAACACCACCTGGTTTCATCATCGCCAGCGTCTTCTCCTTATCTACAAAATCAAAAATGAAAACCCTAGATTGAAGTTCTGAAATCTGATTTTGTGAGTTTAGATCGAGATGATAATGGATATGGAGAAATTAAAGTAAATAGAAAATGAAACCCGAACCTAACAATTAGAGAGATCGAGATGAAGAAGAAGAAAATCGAAGAAATCTTCTTCATCGCCACAAAAAAAATCCAGAGAAGATGAAGAATGACCTGACGGGTATTTTTGTCACCAAAAAATGTTGTTTTGGACTTCATAAAAGGATTGACCCATTCGAGATTGGAAAAATCTGAATTTCTTAGTACTAGGCTTGAGGGAGCAGGACTAGATTTTCCAAAGCCCAATCAATTTGGGATTAAACGTTAATTTCAACTTTTAATTTTACTGAATAGAAATAAAATTAACCTCTTGGAAATTAGCAGTGCAATCACTGAAACTAGAATAACATAGTTATTCTCTCCCAAGACTTTTTTTTTTTTTTTAAGAGCAAAATTTCGTTCGAAAAATTAATCCAAATTCTTACATTTACAAGAGAATTTCAAAATGCAAACCTTGGAAAGATTGTTTAGGGTAATCTTTAAAAAGTTAAACCAAATTTTTTAAATTAAACCAGTGACATGTGAAATCACCTTTGTTGAGATGCGCTAGACAATCTAGCCTCTCTTGCATGCCCTTATATTCAAAACTTATTTTTTCTTTTTTATGGAAATATCAGAACCTTTATTATTATATTATCTTTGCAAGTTTACTCCAACATTTTAGAAATTTATATAATACATTTGTATTGAACCTTATTTTTCGGGTGCATTGCAGAAATCCAATCATTAACCTATTACCTTTTTATAGCACTTGTCTTTTATTTTTTTGTGGTAAATCGGTTGTAGTCCCTTTGTTGAGATGCGCTAGACAAAGGGACATGTGAAACCACCTTTGTTGAGATGCGCTAGACAATCTAGCCTTTCTTGCATGCCCTTATATTCAGAACCTATTTTTTTCTTTTTTATGGAAATATCAGAACTTTTATCATTATATTATCTTTGCAGTTTACTCCAACATTTTAGAAATTTATATATTACATTTGTATTGAACCTTATTTTTCGGGTGCATTTCAAAAATCCAATCATTAACGTATTACCTTTTTATAGCACTTGTCTTTTATTTTATTTTGTGGTAAATCGGTTGTAGTCCTTTCAAAAATGTTTTGCATTTGAATGGTATGAGGGACTTGCCCCAAATAACAATGCAACATAGAAACAAACAAAAAAGAAAAGTGATGATTGGAGGGTGAAAGGTGGGTTTGTGGTCACACCACATGTAATAATCCGGGTAAAATGTCATGGTTAATTAGTTTCGTCTAAGCAGTCCTACAGCAGCTTTGGCTATTGTTCTTGGGAAGTGTGACACAATAAATTGTACCAAACGTAGAGCCTTGTGAATTTCAATTGACTTGTGGACTCTGCTATCCAAAACCTTGGAAAGCTGCCAAATTCACCACATGCTGCGTCTCATGCATAAATCCATTATTTGTTCTTGTCAAAGTGGCTCCAACACCCTAGAGTGCATATGAAGATTCTGAACAGGATACTCCAACACCCTAGAGGGCATCTAACTTCAACGACCTATTCCCATTTTGGGTCGCCTTAGCTTCTTTTTCTTTTTTAATTGGGAATCATGTGGCTAGTTTTGAGCTTTTGTATACATCTCCTGCCCAATCCTTAGGGAATTTCTAGTCCGGGTTACTTTTTTTTTTTTTTTTTTTTTTTTTCTCGATCAAAGAGGATAGATTAAAATGCACACAAACCATGTACGGGTGATACAAATGATAAAGAGCAAAAACAAAAACCTACGGAAATAAAAACTACACTTAAGTAAGAAGTTCCCAATAATTCAGAGAGTATAAGCAAAAGAAAATACAACTTGTGAAACCTAACCATCGAAGAGCAGCTTGCAGACTTTGGCTATTGTCAACTAAGCTGACTCGTCAGCGTTTTCTATAGTTAAATCATCATGGTTCTTTGCGAGGTCTTTAAACATTTTTTCACGATTAGACTTTAAAATTGGGAACTCTAACAAAATGTGTTACTCTAGTTTTTAATTACAAAGAAACGTCCATCCAAGAGCAAAACGAAATTTACATGTACATTCTAAAACACGAAAGTATAAATCAAAATCATGTAGCTAGCTAAAGATAAAAAAATATTTTCTGAGTTTAAAATCAGGTGATGCAATACATTAAACGCGAGAGTTTTATGACTATTGCATTTTAGATTTTAACCGAATTTACCATTTAATTCATTTATTAGAGGTTAACATTTGCTTAGTATATATTATCTTCACAGTTTACTCCAACATCTTCGAAATTCATGTAAATTAACTTCATGTTTTGGCTTATTTTTTTTGGGCACATCTCAGAGACCCAATCGCTAGCTTATTAACCTTTTATAACACTTGTTCACTCTATTTTCGTGGTAAATCGGTTAATACAAATATTTTGCATTGGAATGGTACGGGGGACTTGCAACAAATACCACATGCAACATAGAAACAAACAAAAATTGTGATGATTGGTATAACGCTGATTTTAATTCAAGTCTTCGACAACAACCTAAGCTCACACCAGGTTGTACCATCATCATATACCGGAAGTTACATTTCTACATTGTATATGGAATTAGTGGTGAAACCAGTTTTGTTATAGTGGAGTTCAAAGAAATTATTATTCAATTTTAGGCCTCGGTGAGTTTTGAAGTAACTTACGAGCATCATTACATTGGAGTAACTTACCCACCTGCCAGCATATATCATGCCATTGAAAGGAGAAATGAAGTCACTATTCTTGTTGGAATATATCGTGTGTTCAAGTCAGAAGACCAAGTTAGTAACTGGATTTGAAGACTAAGTCAGTAACAAGATATGACTAATCTAGCTGGATAATTTTAACCTAGCTAGTCAAGATAATTAGTTGTTACAATCCTGTAGGGTTTACTAATTATCATATTATTCCTATAAATAGGAATCATAATGTAACTGTAAATGCATCTCAGAATGTTCTGATGATCATGAAATTTCACCCTAAGGGGTTTTATCAGTGGATGTATGCCAATAGTGCCGAACCACTTTAATTGTTGCCTTCTCTAATTTACATCTGATTTGATTCTGATCTCTTATCATAAATCTAACATGGTATCATAGCAGGCTATTTGCGACGAGTCATTTGACCGCGCCTTTACTCCGCGTCACCCGATTTAATTGTCCACGTGTTAGACCCAACGAGGCTACACGTGAGGGGCGTGTTGAGATTATTAGTCCCACATTGTCTGGGCATCTAAGATCCTGCGGTTTATAATCTCAAAGGCCTCTCCACTCATAGCCAATTGGTTTTGAGTTGGATGCCCGTATTCTAACAGAAGGCAGAACAATGTTTCATATCACCAGGTAAGTGTAATGATAATTACCTATTGAAAATTGTAAGCATTTAGAGATTCGATAACAAGGGTTCATTTCTTAATCTAATTAATAGACAATATATGCTGATCTTATATCGTGTATGAAGAATTACTTTTGTAGCTTTTTATTGCGATGTTTATTTCGTGATTTAGTCTTAGCGGAGAATATGCTAACTTTGGTAAGCTTATTATCTTGTATAAGAAAAAATAAAATGCATTCTGAATAGTACGTGCAGGAATCGTGGGAAGCAGGGAGCTTTCCCAGTAATCCTAGGCTTGTAGCCTTCTAAATCTATTCGATTTTTAATTTTCAGCTGATATTTTAATGTTGTCATTTCGAGACTTAGTGTATGATTTTGAGTTGCTGAACATGTTCAATCCAAGAAAAATAATGCTTTGGAATTTGGATAGGAATCAACAG
This sequence comes from Papaver armeniacum, assembly GCA_023531295.1. Taxonomy (NCBI): domain Eukaryota; kingdom Viridiplantae; phylum Streptophyta; class Magnoliopsida; order Ranunculales; family Papaveraceae; genus Papaver; species Papaver armeniacum. The sequence goes on from JAJJWW010002950.1 coordinate 64,976, forward strand.
AAGAATAGTGAACACTAATAGCCATAACCTTGGGATGCTATGCAAAGTTGGTGAAACTGTTAAGAAAACGAGAAAACACTTTCATTATGAATTCCATGGAAGTTTCAATGAGATTCTTTCGTCTTAGTGAGGATTTTCGCATCCTTTTTTAGTTGGCTGAGCTCACCCGCTTTATGTAAATACAATATAAATGGAGTTTCCTTTTCTTGCTGAAACGAGGAGTTTGAAACTGCACTTAAAGTTTGGGGGTATTATGGTGTTAACTGTTTCGTACCCCAAGAAAAAGAGGGGAAAATGACTTATACATAGTAAAGTTTAGGGTTATCGATATTGAATCATTTGCTCTTATGAGAATGGTGCAGGTCTTTGTTACTAGTGTCCAGTCCTATCATTATGATCTAAAAATTCATCTCCATATATGTAGTGAATGTAGGAATTATTTTGCAGAAGCAAAGCAGTTGGAAGGAATATGTGGACACAAGCAGTTATCTAGAAATGTAGTGAATATAGACTGCAGTAATTTTGTTTTGCTATTTGATATCATGGTACCTTTCTTGAGCATTATTCACCAGTGAGTCAGAGATTTATTAGGTTGAGAGGCACTTGACTACTTGATTCGAGCATCATTTTGGGTGGCGGGGAGGGACCTATTAGGTGTTTTTTCGGCGGATCAAAAGACCCATTTGATCTTGATTATGGTTCCGAGATGTGGGGGACAGAAGCAGGCGTTAAGTTTGCTAGGAGACTGAATAACAATGAGCTAGTGCTTTCTTAACGACTCTAATTCTATGTTGTTATTTAGAATTTCATATAGCACGGCTAAATCCCACAATCCCGTTTGACTAATCATCTGTTTGTTTGTCTTTTGTGAAGAAATGTTATTACCTATTGGGGTTTATCAAGGTGTGTATGCCTTCTTTTATCAAGTCTTCTGACCTCCTTTGTCAATGGGTATGTTATTGTTATAAGATGTCTATGAACACTGCTCGGTATGTGGAAAACCCTAGATAGCCCTAATTTCTCCATGGTGTCGTCCTTGACATTTTTCTTATGTTATTGTTATAATATGTTAATCTTCCTTTGATACTGCAATGCAATTTATAGGATATCTCTAGATACTGCAACTTAGAAAGATTGCATATAAAAACCCATGTATTGAATTGTAGTAGTCGACTAACAACGGTGCATGTGAAATTGAACTCGGAATTGATCCGGTAGCATTAGTTACGGATGTCTAAAGTTTTGCAATCTTGGCCAAGGATCAAGCTCTCAAATTATAATTCACATCAAGCTCTTTGAGTTGAGGAATATCTCATATGCAAAGGCTAGAACTGGCATTTGTCAAGGATTCCAAATTCTTCTTAGAGCATGACTATTAATCCAGAGTCATGGTCAAACCCGAGACATGGTCAATAATACGTTCTTAAAACAAATACGTTCTTAAAACCCTATCTCGATCTTTAAAATCAAACCCAATTTCTCTTTCGGAAGAAATCATACTAGACGTATTAACTAGGTTACCGATGAATCGGTATGCAAGCTAAATTAGTTTGCAAACCATGGAGAGATCTTGTTCATCTTCGATCATTCTCTCGGTTGCACTTGGATCATCGTCTTAATTCTGCTTGCCGGTGAGTTAGGTTTTATTGTTTTGAGTCTAAACGAATTTTATTATGCTTGAGTATGATGAGAATTGTCATGAGACTAGAACAACAAGGATTGATCTAAACCTTCCATTTAATAATTATGCTTTTGTTAGTTCATGTAATGGTTTAGTTTGCTTGAGTTCATGGTATTCGGATTACAAATCTGATCCATATCATTATTCGGACTGCTTATATACGTAATCCAATCACAAGAGAATATGTTATTCTTCCCGAATTTGAAGGAAAGTTTTGGTGGATTTGGATTTGGTTGTAGTACTTCGACCAATGAGTACAAGGTTATTAGGATATATGTGCCGGGGGAGATTCAAATGTTGGGATCGTTCGTGTATACACTCTTGGCAAAGTGGCACTTTGGATGGAGAAATGCGAGAACGATGGATGTTGATATGCAATATGTTAGAAGATGTGTTGGTGTGTTTGTAAACGTAGCTCTTCATTGGGCGAACTACGAAGGAACCATTGTTCTTGCTTTCCATTTGGCCGATGAGAAGTTTAGTCAACTTCCATCACCACCACCTTGTTTGACACTAGATCTTGTTACAATAGGGGTTTTAGGTGGTTTTCTAAGTGCTACTTTTCGTTACAAAGCGGGTGGTTGTGAAATATGGTTATTGAAGAAGAGTAAAGATAACGATGATTTCAAATTTGGAGTAAAGAGTGTAATTTCTACAGATCATATACCTCGTCGGCAATATGAGTTGACGAGAGTGGGTGGCTTATGTGCCATGAAAATTACGAAATTCGTAGGTACAATCCAAAAGCTTCATCTGCCCGAAATGGATGTCAATTTTGGCATGCCTATTTCTGATGCAATCCCTCACAAGAATACTTTAGTTTCGTTAAAATTATTAGGAGAAAAGGATACAAAAACAATGGAAAGAGCAAGTTCAAGTGAGGAGGTAGAAAACAGTGATAAACTGAAGAAGCCGCAGAACAAAGTAAGGGGTCTCATTCGAAGAATTCTGAAATCCATCAATATGAAGTAAAATATCCCTAGGTAAGTATAAACTTATCCTCTTCATTAAGATTTTAAGCATTTTGAGATTAGATGTTATAATATCTAAGAATTACTTTTGTGGCCTGCTATTAAGCTATGTTGCTATGTTAATTAGCTATCTAGCTACTTATAGTTAATCTTGATGGAGAATGTGATGCTTACTTTGGTTACTTGTGTTGTCTATCAAAACAAAGTCTGCGAAGTCTCTAAATTAGTCTTCCCAGACGTTTATTTGGTTGTTACTTCTCAGCTTAATGTTAATTGCAAGACTTTAAGTCTCTAAATTATTTCAAATGAAGAAATAATTTTCTGCCATGTGCCACCCTAGAAACAGTGGGGAAATTGCTGACATATAGTAAAAAGTTTAGGCTTATGGATATTAAACCTTTTGCTCTTACGATAAAAATAAACTATGCAGCTCTATGTTGTAAGTTATTAGGGTACCGTAGTCTGTATCACTAATGATCCAAAGTATTCGCCTTCAGAGATGCCGTGAATACACAGGCCGGCCCTGAGCCAAAGCGACCGAAGCACTGCTTTGGGCAGCAGATTTGTGGGGGCATAAAAAAAAAAAAATTTAACGGTTTTCTTTGTAATAAGTAATAACACGTTGGACAGTTGGACTTTGAAAAACAAAGTCAAAGCCCTGTTAATTTAGTTCGTAGGTAATACTAGTAATATTGAACGATTACAAGGGCATCCAAAATGAAAAGAGAGATTTTTCACGATTTGTAACCTATTTCCGTTTTTTGGGTTCTGCATTCATTTTCTTTATGGAAAGTGTTTTTTTTTTGTTACCCTTCATGATTTTTTACCAGTCATGATTTTTTACCAGTCATGTTAAACTTTTGTTAAATCGGCACAAAATAGATTCATTATGGACGTACACCCAGTCACACACTTGCACCCCAGGGGAAACACACTTTCCTGTTGACATGACAAGCTATTAAGCTTCTTAATTTTGCTTATTCACGTACTCATGGTAAACAGGTGGTTCTATTTCTATCGTTTTGAATGTGGTCAAGTACTCAAGTAGTTTCATTTCTATTGACTATCACAAATGACTAATAACTATATTAACATCTACCATCACTAAGAGCTATGCATATATATGTATGCAGTAATGGTCTAGTATCTACTGCGCCATTGCAACACAGGAATTACGTGGAAAAATAATAAAGAAGCTGAACTTGTGGTCAAACTGTGTTGACTTGGTCTAATGGTCAGAGGGGCAGTACTTTTAGTGTCTGCTTTGGGCATCTTCTGTGTTAGGCCCGGCCCTGTGAATACAGATACATACATATACGCAAAGAAACACTAATTTAATTATTTTGTTATGGTATTTGACCAGTGAGTCAGCAACTAAACACATTACTTAATTTAGTTTGTGAAGGAAAAAAGACTTACAGCATTGACTGGAACATCTTCACGTTACATCTTATTTCATTGACTATCCAAAGTTGTTGTTGCTTAGTTACATCTTATCTCATTTTACTTTCTGAACATTAGTGCCTATTTATCAATCAAAAAGACAAAAAATAAATAAAATAGAAGTGCTTTTTTCCAAACCTTGCTGGTACAGTTTGCAAATAGGTTGTGTTTAGCTGAGTGAACTGATTTTTTTTAACAGAATCTGATCCTATCCAATGCTGGTGGAACTGTGTTCAACATAAACACAAGGGGTTCATCATAACAGCCTTTTTGAATTGTCTGAGAACATAAATTTAAATAATACACTTGTGCCTGAATCCCTAGTTTCAACTTATGTGAGAAACTGATTGGTATGTTTCGGTGAAAAGCCAAAAACGTGGCATAGAAGTAGTAATATGGATCACTTGACGAAATAACAATGTTGCTTTATTTTGTTCATTATATTTCTTTTTTTAGACATTTTTATGGGTGGGTGGTGTTTGTGTGGTGGTGGTGGTGGTGGGGTGTATGTTGTTAAGTGTTTGGCAACCCAAGAAAAATAGTGGAAATTTCTGATATGTAAGTAAACTTTAGGCTTATCATTCATCTCCAGAAATGCAGTAAATCTAGGCATTATATAGCAGAAGTAACAACAATGTGAAGGAATATGTCAGACACATACGCACACACATGCAGACATATAGATTGCAATTGTTTTGTTTTGTTTTGCTATTTTGACAACGGGGTACCTTTCTTGAGCATCATTCACCAGTGAGTTATTGATTTATTATTGACCGTTGTCTATCTCACATTGTCTGATTTTATTTTTTAGTTGAATGTAATGTTGTGAACATCGTTTAGTTATTTGATTCTGAACATCGTTTTGACTGGTAGGGGGTGTTATTTTTGGTGGCTCAAGAGTCAAGACCCATGTGATCTCTATTCTGGTGGTTCTAAAGTTGCTGGGGACGGAAGCAGGCGATAGTTTGCTAGGAGGCTGCGTTCTGGTAACCTGAAAGTGGCTTTGAGCTATTATTGTTGCGGAAATTAGAGAGACTCCGTAAACTGTAGTAGTGTGCATCACCTATTTGGGGTAAGAGCAACAAGTTGTTACTTCAACTTGAGAGCTTTACCGACCTTCAGTCATCCACTACAAGCAATCGAATTTTTGCTTGAGAGTTTTTTTTTCATGATATGTTAGCATGAGAGAACACTTTCCAGACCTTAATAGCTGATTTAATTTTACAACTAAATAATAGATTTTAATCCAAATTTACTTGGGAGATAAGCTAAACAAATGAATAGTCCCAAATTTCAACTGATGGTGAGATGCCTGGTGAACGCCTTGTCGTGTCTCGTTCGCTCGTACAAATCCATCTTCTAACGGTTAAGTAGGGAGAAGTACGTACATTTGTACGGGAAACAATGGAGCTAAATGAATTTCTTTTACATTGGCCACACTGCATTACGCAGCATGGATAATAATTTCTTTGGTCTTAAATCTTTATAGTTGTGGCGGGGAGTATTCATTGCCTACTAAAACACTATGTACAAGGGGAAAAGTAAGCAATGTTTCCCAGTATTCTTAAATTGTAATTGTACTGCAAAAGATATCAATTTATTATAAGTATTGAATTGATGCAAATTAGAATAACCTCTAGAAAATTAGCAGTGTAATGGTCGTTCAAACTAGAACCACGCACTTATTTTCGTCCATGTGCAAACATGGTCATGAATATGTTTCATGATTTCCTTTTTTTTTTTTTTTTTTTTTTTTTTTTTTTTTTTTGCCATAAAACACATTTGAATTCAAAAACTTAAACCAAATGGTTACGGTTATAAGAGATTTCATATTACAAACCTAAAATTACAGAAGCACTTAAAATTACATTTGATCATTCAATTAAAAGATAATATCTGATTACTTTTTTACGTGAAACAACGATTTATTGGAATGTGTTAAATGCTCAAGCCATATGCATGTACCTACCTTTTAATTCATTTATTATGCGACTATAATTACTTCTCATCATAACCACTATCATTATATTATCTACACAGTTTACTCCAAGATCTTAGAAATTCATGCAAATTAACGTTATAACTTACCTTATTTCTTGGGCGCATTTCCAATCGCTAGCTAATTTACCTTTTATAGCACTTATTCACTCCATCTTTGTAGTAAATCAGTTGATACATTAGTCACCCAAAATATGTTTTCCATTTGTATGGTACCAGGGTATTACCCGTGCCGTAACGGCACGGGTTTTGGAATGTGATGTTATATCAATTTACCCGATGTTTCTCTTGTAAAATATCTAATCTCACCGTATTCTCACCCTATCCAATACTTTGAGCGTCTATTTTGTGAATAAAACCAAACGTTTATGGGTTTAAAGCTAGTATTTTGAAGATAAGTTCCTCTTATAAAGCTCTACAGACCATTTTCAAAGTTGTAGATGGTGAGGAAAATAAAGCTTTGTTAGAGGAACATATCCCCAAAAATTAGCTTCAAATCCGTAAGCATTTGATTTACATTCATAACAATAACGTTCAAAGTGTGAGATAATGTGAGAATAAAAATGTGAGGAGAGCTCTCACTTTTTTTTTTGTTAATATTGTTTCAGGATAAGACACTGCAGGTGTTACCTAACCCGAGCTAATATATATCAATTGCTGATTGATACAGACACCACATATTTATGATTTATCAATTGCTGATTGCTCCCTGTCGAGACTCTATAATTAGTTAATCAAAAATTCTTAAACATACCGCCTGTTTTGTCAACACAAAAACAACCCTCTCATATAACTTTTAATTATGGGGCCCAAAAATGCACTCCTGCTAATTCCAAATACGACATGGGCCATCTCATGCGAGGAGGTTGTTTTTTTTTTTGTATTGTCTAAGAAGGTGGTACTATATAATTACTCTTAGTTAATTAATGATATTGAAATCAAAAGAACTAAATCTTTTTATTGTCTAAATTGTCAAACACAATTGTAATTTAGCATGTAAAAATGTGAATGTCCCTTGATATATAAGTGATAACTTGATACAATCATATGCTTATTTTAGTACTTAAAGAGAAAAGAAAACGCAGTGGACCCAAATCCCTAATAGATGTGTCTTGGGATCATTTTGTATATATAAAGTTCATGGACCCTTTTATCTTGAGAATATGTTTGTACACCCCAAAACTTAATACCATATCAGCCAAACATTTCCTTGATGATTGGGACCAAAAAAAAAAAACCACTTGCAAACAAAAAACTCTTGCTACATAGCATTGCTAAATTGTACATGTATATGAATCAACATCTTATACAGGAACAGGATATACATAGTAGGAGTCCTTTCACAAAGAATTTCTATAGTCATGGAGTTTCTAACCCTAATTTCATCTTTTTATATAGGTGATAATTTTGTATACCAAAGCTACTCCCATGTGTAGTCATATATAGTTAACTGATTTTGGATGCACTCTACGCATTGTTCTTCTCTAATTAAATCCAGAACATCAAATAAAAACACGATCATTGATTATTTCGACGTGTTAGGCTACAGGTCGTGACGGCTAGGTTAGGTCTGCTGCAGGACGGATCCAGAATTGCCGACTTGAAGTACTCACGGTTTAGTGACTTTAGGTTCGGGTTATATTTCACAAAATATAGAATGGTAAAATGGATGGCAGTTCGAGACTTGAGGTACTAATTCATTATAGATGGGATAGTACATGTTCTGATGATCAGTTCAGTGTCTTGCCATCTCCTAATGCCGAAATTTAACTCGTTAATGATTACTGGAGGGGATGACTTCAAATTTGAAAGACCCGGTGGAACTGAGAATGCAGCAACACCTATTATGTTACTGCGAGACTGTAAATTATCGTACAACGTCTGGGCTTCATCTTTGGGACTGAAGTGGGCGTCTCTTAGTCCTTGTGATGCCAAGTCACCGAGTAATTGATGGATAGCTCCAGAGATTCTCTTAATCCTTGTGATTCCAAGTCACTGAGCAAGTGATGGATTGCTCCAGAGATGATACGGTTTGTCACTTGGTGCACATGGGCTTTAAACATTAGAAACTATCATAGCAACAAAAAACTTGCAAATGTTCATCAAGAATCTAGGTTTGCTACTTCACCGTTTACAATTAAACAATTGAGTACATACTTTTTTAGGTGCATACTACTATCAGCTTGTTTCAATTCCCACTGATGTGGCTACAAACCTACGTAGTAGAAGATAAATTTACCATTACTAATATTCTTCATATTCTGCATCTCATACAAATATTGTGTTCCTCCATTCACTTGCGCGCTTCACCATATCATTGTGAACGCCTTGATAAGAACCTGCATCTTATGATGCTTAGGCGCATTGCGCCAAAATTTGCCATGCATCCTTGATAAGAACCTGATTTCATCGACGGTCATCACAACAGTTCTTAAATCACTATTAAGCAGTTAGAATTATCACAGAATAGAAATATTATTAGTAGTTTGTTTCTCTAAAAATAGAGTTTCCGAGCTGTCATTTTGGTCCCCGCCATTATCACTCTTTATCTGCAAAAAGAAAGAAAAAAAAATTACCCCAAGAAATAGTCCTGGAAGCATTGGATGTGTTTGACTTGTTGTGATTATCTGCACCCCAGCCACCAAATCCAGTCTAGATTATTAGTACAGAAAAAATGTGCCTGACATTTTGAACTATGAACTTTGATCCCAAAAGCAAGAAGTCGGATCAATGAACTAATTTTACAACCATTATTTTTTTTCATTTGAGCAAGAAAAGTCTTAGGATGTCTCTATTTAAGTTGTTTCAGATTTCCAAATTCATCAAGGAGAGGAACACAATCATACGACATTACGATAATCGACCTCTATCAGTAAGCTCGCAGTTTGTTCCGCGTGTTACTAAAAGATTGATGCCAAAAGTAAAAACAAAATGCACATATATACACAGATCTAGATATACAACTTCAAAATAGACAGGGCAAGTACATCTTACCTTAGCGCTTATCTAGCCAATTGTTTGTCCACAAACAATAATTTTCTATTTTTTCTGGAGTGAATTCGTATATGTTAGCCAAGATTTAACATTAGGTTAATCATTTTTCTGAAAGTTTAATTGATAATCGTACTTACCCTAGGTAGCCAGGTACATTATCATGGAACACGAACATTTTGTGAAGTTAAACCACTTCTGCAAGTTGCAAGATCTTTCCATTTCATAGATGAAAGGCTCAAATGACACAAATAAAACAATGAACACAAAACCTTAACCATACCTGAATCTCGCTGGTGTGGGTTTCTTAGTAGCCCTCTACCTGTTTATGAAAACAAAACCTTCTTAGCAGCCTTGTTCATGTAAACAAAACCTAGCCAACACTTAGGAAAATGCATCCATAATAACGTTTGAGTGAACCGCCGAGAATTGGTGTAGCACGATACAAATTAGATGGAGAAATGCATAAAAAAGGTTAGATAACTTATGTCAGTTGATCCAAATCAGATAGGTCATGCACAAACCAAAAATTACAACAAACTGGGAAAACTAATAATTACTTTATCAATCAACCAAAAGAGCTGTGAATCCATGCCTGGAATGATAGAGCAGGGCAATGAAAATCGGCGAAAGAATTTGGGTACCCATCGTCAAGTAATCCAAATAAGCGAGAGTCATACCTGAGATGGAGATCTGTTCGATGGATAAGTTTTGTCTTCCGGTTTATTGATCGCTCAAAAAAGTAACGCCTTTGATAAATGATATTTATCAATTGATCGCTCCCAATGGTAACGCCTCTTACATTGAATGGAAAAATTGACGTTTCAAGGAGAAGAAAGATGTTGTAATGGCTCCATCTCGGCCGTTCTTTATCTCCCCGAAGTGTAGACCACCGTTCATATTGGTTATAGAGCAAAACGTGTTCGGAAACACATAGCAGTGGCTCGATCTATACCATTTTTGATGAGTCGAAAATGTTAATCACCGTCCGTATTCATAACACATTAGTTGTTCCATCTGGACCGTCTTTTATATATCCGAACTGTAGGTATCCGTCGATTGGTAAAAACACCATTGTCCCATATAATATAGATAGATGATGAACTTACACCAAATAACACATGCGACATAGAAATAAGAAAAAAAAAAAAAAAAGTGATGATTGGTACAACAAGATTGTACCTTCATCATATACCGAGAGTTCCATCCCTACATCATAGTGGTGGAAGAACCAGTAATTTATAGTGGAATTCAAAAACTTACCATTCAATTTTAGGCCTCGTTGACTCTTGCTGCCAATTATTGGAGTAACTTTACCCACCTGCCTCGCATATATCATGCCATTGAGAGGACAAATGTTGTCACTATCCTCATTCTTCATGTCATGCCAGGCACATGTCTATCCAACCACCACCCGACTCTGCTAGTGTGAACGGAAGGCTTGTTGTCACATCACATGTAATATGCCCGACAAAATGTCATGGTATTAAGTTCATGACCAAAAGCAGCAGCTTTGGCAATTTCTTGGGAGATGTGGTGCAATAAAGTCTACCAAAAGCAGAGCCTTGTGAATGCTCCGGACTTGAAAAGCTGCCTAATCCCCCACATGTTGAGCCTCACGCACTAAACTTTTTTTTTTTTTTTTTGGTTCTTACATGATACTTATACCTAGGCAGTGTACTCCAACACCCTAGCCTAGGCCCTAGAGTGCATTTAACTTCAATGATGTGTTCGATTACGTTTTGGGTCGCCTTGAGTTTTTTTCTTCTTTTTTAGTTGGACATCAACATAGCAAATTTTGAGCTTTTTGTAATCAAGCTTGGTAAAGGGGCGGCATGAAATGGTAGAGGGGCGGCAATTTAATAAGACAAAAAAGGTCTTATAAGGAAATTCAAGTGCCCCTTATCAATGAAAATCTGGAATGACTAATTAGCCCTTATTGTTAATAATCAAGATTAGTGTTGATAATTAACTTTCACTTATTATAACTCTAAAATCAGATTTTTAGAGTTATAAAAAAAAAAAAAAAATTAGAGGAGAAGAAAAAAACTAATGTGATATTTGTGAAACCATGCCTTAATCAGAGTTTTCTCCAACTCGGAAGCTCATTGAGCTGAAAGAGCTTAGTGTTAATTTAGGTACATATATATTTGGCAAATCATCAGTTGACTACACCCTGACAAGTCGTTCTCGTTTCTGTGATACATATCATCAGGGTCAGATTCCGCAAGCGGAAGAATCATTGAAGATGCTGCGGTCTTCTTGTGATGTTTTTGAAGAAGTAACAGCCATGGAGTTATCATTGTCAGATGAAGTTGATGTCGCCGAGATACAAGAAGAAGACAAACTGAAATTTCTGAATGTTATTTGGTTGCACAAGGTTTTTGGTAGAAGAATCATAGTTGGTCTCGGTTCTCTTGTGGCTCAGCAATTTGTGGGTTTAAGCATGATCATGCGTTACAGCTACTCCATATTTCACTTAAAACAAACGGGTATAATAGCGAAATAGTGAATGGAAATGCAGATAATATAATAAGTAGCGTGTCGTCTTCGGAGATCCCTCTCATCACATCTTCCCTTGTTCTAGTTGGTACGTTAATCTGTACCATTCTAGTTGATCGTTTTGGGAGGCGGAGACTTCTTCTTGTTAGCATATTCGGAATAATATCATCTCTCGGGTTATTATCTTTTCTGTTCTGTATTGGGAACACTAACGAGAATAGAGATTTTTGGTACAACGCTGATGAAGAAAGAGCGTCATGCATGGGATTGGTAGCATTGTTAGCTTTAGCAATGTATATAATCTTCCATTCATTGGGTATTGGAACAGTTCCTTGGATCATAAACTCAGAAATATATCCAATGAAATATAGAACTGTTTGTTTGGTAGTGGCCAATGCGGTTTACTGGTGTTCGAAGATGGTTGTGCAAGATTTGTTTTTCGACAGTTTGGGGAAGTATCTTTCAGTTGCACAAATGCTCTTTTTGTTTTGTTTGTTTTCAGTAGTAGTGGGTGTTTTCATCTACTTTTACATTCCAGAGACCAAAAGGTTACGACTTGTGGACGTCGAGAAGGTTTTGCTGCAACAGGAAAAATGTATCGAAATGGATGATGATATCATCTGAATCATTAACCAGTATTCTTTGGTGTGATTTTGAGTCTTTCATAGGTATATTAACTTTATCTAATTATCTTTTTATGTAAATGCACATACTTGTGCAAAGGGAAATAACAATTAGCTAGCCGCAGCATTTGCTTATGCTTTATATGTTTATGTTTCTGAAAATTGATAGTCTGGGCCGATCATATTGGAACAACAATTCAACATTAGCTTATGCTTTATATCATGCATGAACTGGAAAAACTGCATATCTTTAGCTGTACTCATTGTTTCAAAGATAAATATAATGTCAAGGGATTTGAATTTGATGAGCTCTTACTGCCTGTGTTTCCAGCTGAAAATACTCAATGTGCCAGCTGTAACAATGCAAAATTTGAGTGTTTATAGATCTGAATTAGACTCGGAAATGAGGAGAGACGGTGTAGTTCATATTCATTTTTTGTAAGTAACTTCATTCTGTAGTGTAGAATAAGAGAGTAAACCAAGGGGGTTTTGGTAATTGTGATATGATCAGTAGAGTAGAGCGTTCCAAATCCCTTTTTAAGTCAACTTATCAAAGTTAAGTCTCCGACACGTTTTTGGAAGCTAGCTAGCCTAGGGGCATTACAAGATGTCAGAAAACTGTTTGACGTGACATATCAGATTTATTTGAGGATCGTAAGATTTTCAAGGGAAGATCCCGTCTCTACCGTGGGGCCTAGTTAACAATTTGGGGTTCGGCAAACGTACGAGTATTATTCGTATCCGTAAATATCAAATTCGGCCAAAAATTCGATCAACAGTTCGTGATTCAGCAGTAATATGGAACGGCATACGTACGTGTATAATTCGTTTTGCTAATATGAGTTCGGTACTGAAAATTCGACATGCATTAATTAATAAAAGAATATGTTTTAGGGTTGGAGGGAGTATTATCAGTGACTTAAATGGTTATATAGTCAACATATTTAGGATTTGACACCAACAAGCTCGTGTTCCAGTGGTTAAAGTTGAGTACAGTAACCAAGAGGACAAGGGTTCGATCCCCTAGGCCAGAAAACACGCGCACCCTGTTCGGAGTTGCAGTAGTTCCGAAGTATTATTCGGGAACGACTGATTCGCGAATTATTCGCAAATAACACGCCGAATTGCTAACTAGGCTGTGAGGAATGGCCGGGGCTCTTTCCTTTTTGCTCTCTATGATTTCGGATAGGCTTTTTATTGCACTGATCCTAGCTAGCTAGGGGAAAGAGTGTCTCCCACTTAACATACTTAGAGAGAGAGTATCATAAATCACTGATTCAATGTTCACAGACTCTTTATTTTGTTGCTTCTTTCTGTGATTTTTTTTTTTCATAAAAGAGGATAACTTCTGAAACTTTCACAGTTAACAAAAGTCTTCTGATGAAGTCATTTGCGTTCATGACTTGTACATTTCAATTTTGGATGTCTAAATAGTTCATAATGGCTAAGAGATTTTCACCTTTCCAATTATTTTGGATAGTGAATCTATTACAAAAAATTGATTAGTTCGATGTCCAAATGATATTGAATCTACTTGTCAATACAAAAGCCATAGTTTTAAAATTTATATCAAAGTTTGAGTTGTTTCTAAAGTCCGAGCTTTGTTTGAATCTTCTTTCTCTAGCTTTAGCATACATTTCTATCAACAACTTGAGAGTGGGTTGCGAATCACTTTGAAAAATGATATTCCTTAAGTGGTTTTCATCGTCCAAATAACCTTGAAAATAAAACCCAAGCATTTTCTTTACTCATCTTCCCAAAATATTTCAGTAACTGTTGATGCATCTCCCTCACCAAGTCTTAGACGTCTTACTTCAGCCACTGCATTTTCAAAGTCTTTTTCAGTGCATCCTACATCCTCGTACGAACCCCGTCCAATAACTGATTTGTTAAAGTTCTTGGAAATTGATACCCCAGCTCGATCATGGAGATCTATTTCTCTTTTTAAAGATCCACTGACTTTTCGGAAACACTTATAAAAACAAGCATATATCTTCTGGATGACAAGCATGATTATGCTCAAGCTTTACCACTGAAATGATCCATTTTTTATCATATTGCAGTAATCCCGTTATAATATAAGCACCACATCATGTTTCCATAGTCCCCCTTGGTTTAATAATATTCTTAGATTGACTTTTATGTTTACCACCCTTTGCACAACCAAAAGACACACTTCTTGCTTGCCCATTTTCATATTTCTTTCTTGATCTTTTGTGGACAGGAAATCCTTTGTTTCTACCATACTTTCTGTAAAACTTAAGTATGTCTTCATCATCATCAAAAATCATCCCTTTTCTGGTATGCATATATCAACTTCAACATCAACTGTTTCATCGTTTTTCACATTGTGGTCCCAATTCTCTGGGGGGAAAAAAAAGAAAGAACATAACAGATTAAGATTCATGATTATTTTTTTTCAATAAAGGTACAGTGGTCCCAAAATCAACACCCACAATCAAATCTATCACAAGAAAAAGGACAAGGAAAAATTACATTAATCTTCTCTAGTTTTTTCTTTTCAAAATTATTTAGTGCCCTAGTTTTAACTTATACCAAATTTACCAGAAAAAAAATTGTATGATATTCCTTCACAAATTAGTTTTACAGACACAAAATAGGATCAAACTATAAACAAATTTTTCAGTAAATCGTCATAAAAAAAACAATTAAGATTTAGATTGCTTTTAATCATGATCTACATATACTAACATACTGTTTAATGCATTATCAGTAATTCAAAAAGAAAATACAATCCTGCTACATGACCCGCCTTATAACAGCTCCTTGACAGCTGATCACATGTGGCGAAATCTGCTTGTGGTATGATGTGTCTGTTTTGGATTCCACGTCATAGAAGAAAACTGTAATACAGGATCTAACCGCTAAAACCACGCATCTTAGTTTGTCACTTAGTAATCCTCCCCTCCCTCTTGATGATAATCTCTGCAACGAAATATTCAAGTTTTGCCTTCTGAGAAAATCATCACTTCAAAAGAAATTAATACTAGTATATATGATATATGATATATCTAACTATTATTTAGAATGAGAAAATCTCCTGAATGGTAGAACAGATTTGTTAAGGTAAATAATACTAATTCAATTTGGATTTATTGTGATGATCAAAATAATTGATCTATGATTTTCTCAAGAACTCAAACTATTTACGTTCACTGAGTTCAACCCAAATCCGGTCCTGAAAATTTTTTTTACAACTTTTTTAACTTCCAATCACAACAATGAATTAATTGACCTAGATTTATAATTTCAATCCAATTTTAATCGCTGAAAACATAATACACATCCTTACATAGAAAAACAGTTGATCAAAACATAGGATATGTAAAAGGTTTCAAAAAGTGATAATAATCTTCATCTTGTGTTCACTGATTTCATCAAGTGAACACCCATAAAATCAAGGAGAAAAAAATGGAACCCAATATTCAATATTCCCAAACTCAAAATCGTCAAGGGGATATCTATAATTAGGGCTTTAAAAACCCAAGGATTTTGAAGAGGAATTAAAGAAAAAGGAAAATCAAACTACAGTGATTTTAATCCAGCGGATACACAAAAGATTCAAGGAATTATAGTTGGTTGGATACTGCGTTGTAAACTTAATAAGTAGGGCTAATTGAACGATGACGTGGTGACAGAAAAAAGAAGACTCACCTCTCATTGATGTACATGACACGTATGATCAGCTGTCAAAGAGATGTTATCAAGCGGGTCATATAGCAATTTCGAAGAAAATACTACATAGATATTTTCCTAATAAACTAGATGAACTTACCTTTATCATTAGAATAGTCAGTGGTGATTTCTTCCATTTTTACGGCACCATAAAAGATCTCGAGATCTGTTTTTTTTTTTTTTTAAAATTCAGACCTCATACCTCTCCCCAGATAAGTTAGATGAAAACTTTAATTGGACTTAAAAGTAGGCGACCAATTAATCGGACCGAGTAAAAAACGCAAGTCGCCAACAACTTAATTATTTTTACTACATTTGGACTGGAATTTTGGTCCACAATAAGTGATTTCGGATATATACCGAGAAACCGAGCTTTAGATTGGATAGTTTGGTTTTTTTAATGCTTCAAGGCCAATTATGATGAATGGGAATACATTTTCTTTTTATCGTTTTAAGGTGGAAATTTGAAAAACACGAGTTAATGATGGTGACTGACGGCTGTTTAGTTTATTGGATTGAGCATTCAGAGAGCTCGTCAAACTCAAATCATCTGTGTTTATTGGATTTAAGTTTGACTGACCAGTACCCCTGGGCCCTTACCCCTTGGTTTTTGGTACTCTTAACTCAGATAAATAATATATAATATAATAAGTAGCTAAAGATATGTAGTTTTCTCAGTTCATGCATGATATAAAGCATATAAGCTAATGTTGAATTGTTATTCCATTATCAGAAACATATAAAGCATAAGCAAATGCTGCAGCTAGCTAACTTAATTTACATTAAAAGATAAAGACTCAAAATCGCCAAAAAATATTGATTAATGATTAACGTAACTACTACACTGATGATATACCAATCATCCATTTCGATACATTTTTCCTGTTGCAGCAAAACCTTCCCGACTTCCTCAAGTCCTAACCTTTTGGTTTCTGGAATGTACAAGTAGATGAAAAGACCCACTCCTGCTGAAAACAAACAAAACATAAAGAGCATTTGTGCAACTGAAAGATAATTCCCCAATCTATCGAAAACCAAATCTTGCACAACCATGTTCGAACACCAGTAAACCGCATTGGCCACTCCCAAACAAACAGTTCTATGTTTCATTGGATATATCTCTGAGTTTATGATCCAAGGAACTGTTCCAATACCTAATGAGTGGAAGATTATGTACATTGCTAAAGCTAACAATGCTACCAATCCCATACATGACGCTCTTTCTTCATCAGCGTTGTACCAAAAATCTCTATTCTCGTTAGTGTTCCCAATACAGAACAGAAAAGATAATAACCCGAGAGATGATATTATTCCGGTTATGCTGACAAGAAGAAGTCTCCGCCTCCCAAAACGATCAACTAGAATGGTACAGATTAACGTACCAACTAGAACAAGGGAAGATGTGATGAGAGGGATCTCCGAAGACAACACGCTACTTATTATATTATCTGCATTTCCATTCACTATTTTGCTATTATACCGGTTTGTTGTTAAGTGAAATATGGAGTAGCTGTAACGCATGATCATGCTTAAACCCACAAATTGCTGAGCCACTAGAGAACCAAGACCAACTATGATTCTTCTACCAAAAACCTTGTGCAACCAAATAATATTCAGAAATTTCACCTTGTCTTCTTCTTGTATCTCGGCGACATCAACTTCATCTGACAATGATAACTCCATGGCTGTTACTTCTTTAAAAACATCACAAGAAGACCGTATCATCTTCAATGATTTTTCCGCTTGCGGAATCTGACCCTGATGATATGTATCAAAGAAACGAGAACGACTTGTCAGGGTGTAGTCAACTGATGATTTGCCAAATACTAATATAAGTACGTAAATTAACACTGAGCTCTTTCAGCTCAATGAGCTTCCGAGTTGGAGAAAACTCTGATTAAGGCATGGTCCGTCCAGGAGCAATCCTAGGATGGATAACTTAACGACAAGCTGTTGCATGCAACCTGCAACAGTCCCCGTAAGTAATCCCACTCTGTCGGGTATGTGCATGGGTAGAATATCCAGGATATTATATATTAAATTGCCTATGATAATCACCTCTCTATAGAGCCACCAGGGAGATTCTGGAAGCACACCTGCTGCGCAAACAATGTGGATTACAAGAATAATTGTCGGAATCAGCCAACGCCATGTCTGAGTTCCCTGCAAAAATTAAGTTTTCATTATAATTCTTATATTAGTTCAACACTATAAGCGAGAGGGGCCGGTTTTGAATCAAGTGTCATAAGATACCTGGGTGGGGCAGGAGCTTAACCAATTGATAAGATGATAAAGTATTTGCCCCGCTGCAATCTGTAAGAAAACAACACTAACAAGGGCACTCTCTTGGTAGAAGGAGCAATTTCTGAGATGTAACCTGTCAGATATATTAGAACAAATCCTCCGGCAAAACTTAGAAACATTAATCCTACAACTTGCAAAGGCGCATCATCAGGAGAGTAACTTTCCGGACAAAGCCCCATGAATATTGGAAGGACGACAAGTAATAGCAAATCACATAAGATAAGTGACACCAATGGTTGAATATTTTGGGAAGGACCAACTAATGAGATAGCACCGATACTAGCAGCTCCGTAGCCCAGAAAAAACATCCCCTGCACAAATACACAACACAATAAGTAAGCAGTATCGCAGCGTGGCTATTAAGATGTGAGGAAAGTAGATTGATATCAAAAGAAGTATTGGCTTAAGTACTAGTTTCCATATGTCGGCCTGGGGAGATTTTTCATCTTCTTCTGCTGCATAAACATTTGCGTAAACTATTGCTGCACACACCAAAGATATATAAGTTAGAGGTTTCTGAATTTGATGAGTTTCGTTAATGATTCTTTAATCAATGGCAAAGATATTAGAATCTATCTAATGGAAAATAAACAAAAAAAGCCGAAGAAAAGGATCATCACCCAAATAAAAGCCGAACAAGAGAGCAGGTATAGACCACGGCAAGGAGCGTTTTCGTAATCATCTCATCACGATGATCGCCGCATTGATGATGCAAACAGGATTCACCTTCATGATCCTCTTGTTTTGGTTGAATAGCGACCATTATGTAGAAGAGCAGTTGGAGCTCTGATGATAAATTAATTCTGAACCCCAAAGGGAAAACAATGTATATATATTATACGTAGAGATGGGTTAAGAGGTTATTTACAAAAGGGAAACGAGAGTATTTCTTGTGTTATATAAACTCCACTGGTCACGCCTCTAATATTTTGCGAGATTTTTGTTGTGTTTTTAGTGCAAAATAATAAAAGATCGAGAAAATTAACGAATATCACGAACCAGACCAAAGATGGTTGTTGTGTTTTTAGGTAATGAACCACCAACTGGAATATATATATGACCACTCCTGCGAAACATACAACAACCGAACAACGGCTTGAGTGTATCAGTAAAATACTCCAAATTAGCATAGAAACGGCAAAATAAAATAAGTATATACCAGAGTCACAAATAACTAACCTAGCTAAATTGGGCCTACCACTATAGGACAAAAAAAGGTAATTGAAAAGTAAAAAAAACACCCCTTATCCAATTATTTTAAAAAACATGATTAATTTATCCCTTGATTAATTAGCGTTAATCCGGTGATTAATTGACGTTTAATCAAATTAAATTAAAAATAACTAATCTTGTTTCTTCATCAAAACGTTAATTTTTTTATTTTTATTTTTTGGGGTGGGGGTGGGGGGTGGGGGGGAGCTCGTCCAGAATCGGTTTATGTTCATGCTCACATAAACCGATTGTCTTAGAACATAGACCGATTGTAAAATTTTATAAGTTTTTCTGTGATTTTTTTCCGGCAGAATAGGTTTATGTTAATGCCCACATAAACCGATTGTAAATCTGGGCATTTCATGAAACTGCTTTGTTTATAACTTATTCGTCTGATATCGGAATGACCTCATTCTTTCTGCGTTCAATTCCAAATTTCATGCTCTATAGCATAAAGATAAAAAATTTCAAGATTTGTACAAAAATTCAAACATGGTTAATGAATCGGTTGATGTGTGCATCAAAGATAAACCGATTTGTAGTTGATGTTCATCACATCAACCCCGAATCAGTTTATGTAGGTGTACCATATCTACCGATTTTGGAGAACATCGATAACAATCGGTTTATGTGGACCCTTAAATAATCCTATTATGGGCATAGCGGTTAAGAAACCAAAGGTTGTACAATCGGGTTATGTGGACATAAATATAATCCGATTCTAACCAAAAAAACATACAGAAAATACCAGAATCGGGCTATGTGGGCATTAACATGTAATCGATTCTCGGTTCAATATTCCAACCTGAATACACATTCAGTATAATCGGTCTTTGTGGGCATGAACAAAATCCGTTTCTAAATAAAATCGGTTCATAAGTACATTGACATAAACCGATTCTAATAAACACAGAACACTTTGATTTCAAAAAAAATCGAATTTTGAGTGATTGCATGTTGGTAAAACCTAATTTATGGGATTGAGTTGCTTAAAAAAGTACTTGATTCTTGCCATTTTATTTGCTTCTATGATAATCGAAGATGGTTCGTATTATGGGAGAAGAAGAGAAGAATAATCGGTTGGAGATGGAGATGGAAATGAAAATGAATTTGATTTGGATTTTGATTTAAGTTTTTAGTTTTATGATTTTGATTTTGATTTTGATTTTAGTTTTTAGTTTTTAAGTTTTTAGTTTTATTATTAGGATTTAATGGGGACACATTTGTAGTATTAGTATTTGATAAAAGGTAAATTGGTAGTTTTATCTCTTAATAATATTTTTTGTCCTGTAGTGATAGGCCCCAATTTAGCGTACAGAAATAAGGAGGCCAAATATTTGTCATTGGAAAAAGGATAGCATGTTCTATGACAATAAGGTGTACCACCTCATGAACTTTGGCCTGGCATGAATCGAAAAAAGTCGGGTGGCTTGAAAATCAATTGGATTTGTGGGGTGGCTTAAGCCTATGTTTTAGGCATGATTTTGTTTTGCCAAACTTAAAACCATGGTGAAAAAACAAGTTTTTCTGGACCTTGGGCTGGCTTAAGCCATCCCAAATCACAAGGTAGTTCCGTCACCGCCACAAATTTTTCTGGACTTTGGCTATCGCACCGAGTTTTTAAACAACGCAAAAACAAGATTTGCTTTTTTTCTCACGGTTTTTTTTTTGTGGGTCCGGTGGACCCGCCGAGGACAAGAAGGGGTCCCGCTTTTGGGTTGGGTTTATGTCCGCAATGGTTTTTTTCTTAGGTTGTTAAGTTAATTTTGCCTTATCCCGTGGTACTACTGCCATAAGTTTCCTACACCGAGTATTAATAAATGTCAATCTGAACTAACTCTTTGAAAATTCTTTTAAAATACTTCTACTTGACCGCTGTTTTACAGTTATTGTGGGCCTACATGGAACATCTTAGATAACGTTTTTATCTACACAACATAGACCAGCTACAAACAAAAATACTGGAACATGGGGAAAACGTTGATAAAAACAAAGCAATTCTAAAAACAAGCCTCTAACCCCGTGCATACGCACCGGATATTCGTCTCTTAGGGCTTGATATTGTTACTTCATCCATCCACAAAAGAGAAGTATAGTGTAGAGAGTTCCACAAATCGTTCATGATGTATATAGGATTTTTGTTTTTGCATCTGTCTCATCCTCTTATTCGGTAAGACATCTTGATTAGACATTTTGATCCTCTTGTACGGATCCGATGATTAACTGTGTGAAATTCCAAAAATAAATCAAAAATAAACCTTGTCAGTACATGAACACCATACAGGATCTATAATATATGCTTCAAAAAAATAAACAAATGATCTATAATATATACACAAAATTGGTCAAAAAGACCAAAATCAACAATTCCTCAGGTGAAAAGACACTTGGTTTTGATCATTGTTTAAATAAGTAAAAATTAAAAAGATATCTTTGTTTAAATGGATTAAAAATTTAAAATAGGGCAGGATGTAACCAGTTTCATCCTGTCTATTTTCAAATATTTGTTCTTATTTTTATTTTACACAGGATGCATCCAGCTTCATCCTTGCTATTTTTTAAGTATAAGCCGGGGATGAATCCGGTTTTCATCCTTGCTATTTTTCTTTTGGCTATTTCACCCGTACTTTTTTTTACTCGTCCATTTGAACCGTGTTTTAAATTTTTTTGGACAAATGACCCATTTTCTCTAATATATATCGCGTGTTTTGTAAGTCAATATCACTCGGATATATTATTTTGATACAACCATTCTCATTCGAATGTAGTATCGGTGAATCAATACCACTCATGTTCAGTACTAACAGTTCTCCCAAATTGGGAATTGCATACACTGTGAAAGACAATTATCGTAAATGTACAAAAAATGTTTTGAACGCTAATAGTTGTAGATCTAACCCGTTGCCTACAGTCTATTCCTAGTTTTCAGAGCTGAAGAATCATAAACCTCCAATGGGACATAATCCTTATTACTTCTCTTTGGTGCTAACACTGACCAATTACATAATAATTCATTCATGTAATGAATTGAGAGAGAAACAATCAATAATTATCGTAATATCATATTCATGCATATTTTTTCTGGTTTCTTGTATGCTTTCCAAATGTGCTTTACTTCCGCCTTTTGGTGAATTGTGAAAGCAGCAAATACTCCACTATCTGTAGCGTTCTCAAAGGTATTTATTGTCCCATAATCAAGGCAGGAGAGGATTCTTAACTGGGGTCCCTAAATTCGTTAATGATTTTGTTGTGCCTTTCTTGTTATTCCATTATCGCTTGAGAGGAGTCTAAAAATATTTGAAGGCACAAAGAAGTCTGCTCATCATTTGGTTATTTCTTGGGCAGCCCGAACTTCAAGAGATCGAAAACTGGACTTGGTTAATGTTGTATTCAACTGGGATGCCTTTTTACAACTTTTGTCTTTCATCTTTTCCTTCGTTTTCATGTCCATTTCTAATGGGCTTTTGTATAAATTTTTTGTAAACTATAGATTGATCTCTGTGCAATATTGTATCTGCTCTCTGTTTTTCCAAATACTATACTTGAACAAAATGGATGAAGGGTCACCATCTAGTTCTGGAAGGATACTGTGGCATCCCGTTTACGTCGATTGGTGTTGAATATCATTCCCCTTATCTACAATGATTCTACATACTCCTACCATCACTACGAAGATCCAATTAATGAAGCGTTTATGTATCAGTTAACCCAAAAAAAAGTGCAAGTCTCAAATAAATGTCATAAAATCAACACTCCAGAATCCAGATGCATCTTATTTTTTTGCCATTTAGTACTTTCCTAACCTTCATCCTGTTGATTTCTTCATGATCAGCTCCTTCATGCCATTGTAAGTCTCCCACAAATAAACACTTTAAGAAACTGCAAAAGAATTGTGAGATCACGATGAATATGCTTATAGCACTATGGGTATCAACTGCACTAAATGGACCATCCGGAAAATATATATCATCACCCTGATACGGTGCACGAGCGAGTTGAATACGTTGCTTTTGGCCACCATTCAGAATTATTCCTATTTCTCCTATTACGGGTTCACATGGAAGAAACAGACTTAAAGTCTTAAACCCGGAGATCAATGGTTATGTTTCATTACAGTTCCATGAGAGCCAGAGGTGTTCCAAAGTAATTTTTTACTGGATCATTTGTTACTTCTACTTCCTTCGTCGTTTCTTCTATAAAATCAATGGATTGGAAGCAAGAGGAAACACAATAAGTAAAGAAAATTTTGAAATTTCAATCTAATACTATCTGCAAACTAAAGGAGACATACCGGGAAATAAGTTCCTTCCTAATTCAAGGGCACCAAATATTTCATGGCCATATGTCGAATGTAGTTACACCTGAGCGTACTGTGATTAGTCAATTGAATCGAGAAAGTTAGTTTTGGATGATAAGAAAACCTCGTTGCAAGTTCCACTGAAAATTGTTAAGTGCTAAAACACGATCAATTTTTGATATTGTGACCAAAAAAGTTCGCCAACTTGGACACGATACTATACTCATCATGAGTAACCAACAATCTGTAACATGGTTTGCAAAATGCAAGACCAAATCGAAACTTTTGAATGTTAGCTTATCATTCAACCATGAAACTGGTTTCCGGATTGCAGTTTTGAATCTACTTTAATCTTTTGCCTTTGCAATGGAGACTACTGCAACCTAAAAGCCTTACCGGAAGGTTAGATCATGCCATGTGAACGCTTCCAGTCAGAAGTATCCAAATAATCATTGAATATTTATATGCACTTTCAAACAGTCGCCTCCTTTCTTTGGATAATCTTGAACGGACATTTCTTTCCAAAGACATATATAACTGTTCGTCTACTTTTATATTGCGCCATCCTACAATCAATGGTCGGCTTCATTTACTCGTATCAATTTGCATATTACCGCCTGTAGAGATGCAAGCACAATGCGCCATCTTACAGTCTGGCGGATGTCACCATGCATACACCAATAAATAATCTCACCGGAACACAAATTCGAATTGTTACGATTTATTATTAGGTTCTCATCTGGTATTTTGATCCAACATGACTCTTCCATATCGTTAAGTGCAATCGAAGAACATTTCCATTACCAAGATCTAGTACCCACTTGTAAGTAAAAACGGCAGGTTTGGCAGTGGTGTGCGTTATAGTGTTACCGAACGATATGATGTCTTAAAAGATTTCGATTTGGGATATGAATATATTTTTATGGATTGTGGCGGTTAGAAGAAGGATGATATTTCCTAGTTTATAGGTGACTTTTCGTTTGTTTATCTTTTGTTTCCCTTCAAGGTAGTAAAGATCATCTGAAAGATGCTACTGTTACTTAACGGGGGCAATATATCTTTTCGCAAGTGTTTTGTTAGTTATCAATATGAGCAAAGAGAAGAGATGCATATAAGTCAGAAAAGAGACGTGTATTTTTGAAGTGACTGTTGGGGTTGACCATTGTGCATTAAACGTTAAGTGACCTTTGGGGATGTTAACTTGATCGGTGTCTTATATGAGTAGCCAATTAGATAGCGATGACATGGATAGTTAGTGCTGACGTGGCTTCACCAAAATCAAGAGTGATGATAACAGCGACATGTGGCGATTTTGGGGTCTCTTATTATAAAGAAAGATATCCGCAGAAAATCCACTCGTTTCTTTCGGGTGAGAGAAAAATTTGGTGGCTCCACAATTAAAACTGGCCCCTCGTAATCTCCCTACCCAACTTTCTAACTGGCCCCTCGTAAACTCAGCAAACTCATATAAATTGCTCAATTCCATGGTTCTTCTCTTAATAACCATCTCATTGCTAACTCTCCCACTTTGACATCCTTCAATCCTTAAAAGTGCACCCCAAATAGCAGCACTAGCTTTCAGTGGCATACTGTTCAGCGTTCATGAACTTAACTGCTTGTTCAACCAATCCTGCTCCGGCTCAGAGAGTCGACCACACAACTTTAGTCTTCAACTGTAGGTTCATCGTTCTCGTGAAATACATTAATCCTTCCTTGACCAATCCTGCATGACTGCAACCGGATAGGATACCAACAAATTTGATTGCATTAGTCTGAACACCCAATGCTGCCATGTTTTCGAATTACTTGACTGGTTATTGGCTTGTTAAGTAGTGGAGAAGACATAATGGATGGATGTGTTATCTGTGAGAATGAAACATGTGGTATCTTTCTGTGTTCTTGCACTAATTGCGGTAAAACCAGCATTCACCGCAATTTTCGGTTTCGAAAAACAGTTGGTAGTGCTAGATTTGGATTAACATTCAGCAAATTCATCCACTTACTTTTCAATAGCATTGTGATCGATAGACTATAGGCCTTGGTAGTTTCCAGCGCCTGTAAATTTCACAGTAAGCTAAAGCGTAGTGCCTGTATGATCTTCTCAGTTTTTTCTGAAAGGTATGTTCTCACAAAAAATGAAATTAGAAAGCAATTGAAGCAGTACTCAAATGACAGCAATTTGCAATTCCTTAATTTGCTGGCCTAGTGTGAAAGATTTAAAGAAACACAGTTTAATTCCTTGCTCACTAGACAGGACAGACCTTACTACTTGACATATATAGCAACATCATCCCATCTCTGCAGTCCATGGTTGTTCTCTCAAGATCCGTTTCGCTGCTAACTCTCCCACTTCGACATTCTTATGAACTCAAGACACCAATTCTCGCCTCCTGGGTTGCAGCAGACTGATACAGCGTGAATGGACTGTAATTCAAAAACTTGTATTAGATGGAACAAAACAGAATGATGCTTCATTATAAGCCATGCCATACTGCCATGGGGTCTGCATGCATCTTTGCCAACAACACCTCAAATGCAAGAGTGCCATGCACCTCAAATTGCACCCAGGCTAGGATCCTTCGAAATTCAAAAAGATGCAATCGTTCTTCTTCAACCGGAGTATGTCACCTGGAAAGCCTCCTGAGAAATTTGAAACTGCTGATTTCGACCATGTGGCAGACAGTGAAACAACAAATAGAGCAACATACCTGTAATCAGTGATAGAAGTTTGGGATAAGGATAAATAACCAAAAAGAATTATGTTAGAAGAAAATTCAATAGCATGTGAGGATAAATGGAATTTAGGTATTGTGAAGATTCAAGTTTTGTTGACGGACAGAACTGTTCATCCCTTTTAACCCAGTTGTCTTTCCATCATTTGAACAAAATCCAGCAAGAGAAGAGAACATCTTGAACGAGAAAAAAGAATCCTGAGCCAAAAATTTTGATATTGTCTCAGCATTTACATATTGTAAAGTTAAAAACTGTAAGCCAAACCTCGTAATGAAAAACAGTACCAGGAAAAGAAATAAGACGAGAAAACAATAATACAGCTGGGAACTACGTCCAGCATGAATAAAAGAGATCTATTGAATCGAGATGATGCTAGTACACCTCAATATGACATTCATATATATACACGGAACATGCATTGAGTTATCAATATCTTATGCAATAATCGACGGGTCAAGATGAAGGTCAGTGACAGATTCTACAAAGAAAAATTGTGTACGCAATAAAATACAAGTAACATATTGAAGACACTCACCATAAAAAGCTGATGATACCATTTGGAATACATCACCATAAGGCATAACCTTCATCATCCATCCACCATGGTGCAAAGTGCAAGCGGTCCTAGGGTCCTTCCGGTCCTTCACACCAATCATTATAGTGGCAAGAATGGTGAAAAATAAGAAATTCCCCGAACTAACACACTAATTAATGGCAAGAATGGTGAACAATAAGAAATTCCCCGAAGCTACATGCAGTAGCACAGCAGTTCAAAACACTCCCTGTCTGGAGTCTGGTGAAAATGACAAAAAAAATAATCTATAAAGATCAGTTTCAAACATTTTAAGCGAAATAGAGACCCTAAATTACTCAAAAATCAAAGCTAATAACAATTTCACATCCAATACCTAAGCTAATTCACACAACTCAAGAAACCCAATAATCATAAAGTAAAACAAAAACATGAGACATGCATAGGATTTTCACCACAAGAAGAGCAGCAACTTCTCTGAGGATCCATGAAAAGATACGAGAGAAAGCAATAAGACCACAATAAGCGTACGGTTATTTCCATGT
Source organism: Papaver armeniacum (assembly GCA_023531295.1). NCBI lineage: Eukaryota > Viridiplantae > Streptophyta > Magnoliopsida > Ranunculales > Papaveraceae > Papaver > Papaver armeniacum. Next base: position 92,504 of record JAJJWW010002950.1, read on the forward strand.
TGAAACAGACAGAGACAGTTAATGTTCTACATTTTACCCTACAGAGACAGGTAACTGAGGTTACTTTTTGGCTAAGAGCATTTCTCGAATCCAAGACCAGAGGATTATAATCAGGTTGTGCAGTTAGCTTATTCGGATATATTTGACCTGAAATCCAGTTAGCTTATTCCGATCTCACGTTTAACGTATTCGCTGGAGATTGACAGGTACAGGTTATACAGGGAAGTATTGTGCTAGGTAAGCCACGTTTCATTCATTATTCTCGCCGTTGCACTTCCTATTTTGGCAATCTCTAAACTAAAATGATAATCAGGTGACTAACTTCAGGGTTTCTTTATAAATACAAACATCGTTTAGATAAGGAATCACATTCATTTAGTCAGTAACATAATAGAACAATGATGTTGCATAGTGCAGTTAAGAAACCTCATTAGCCATTATGGAATTACAACATAAGAAAAATTAATTCACAGGAAAAGAACATAAAGTCTCACAAAAGATCTTGCTATCACCAATCTCCCCAGTTCTTGTTTCGTCGATTATATTGGCAATTACTTCCTCAACCTAGAAGATACCAGAGAGAGAACATTCCATTGAACCGGTTGCCAAAAATGTCGACCAATGGAAATCTGATCTTTAATTCTTTTTCACTGAGAAAATTCTACTTGAATGATTTTATTTGAGAATGATAATTACCTGTTCTTTGCTGACACCAGTCTCCAGTTTAGCTTCGCTACGAAATTGTCTTCAGAAAGTTCAGAACCTATAGAATTGCCAAAGATCGATAAATAATACAGAAACACCAAAATGAACAAGTTGCTTCGCAAAATCTTAATGAAGATTTGAGGTCAAAAGTTTTACCAGCCTCTCCTGTTGACCCACCCTGAGCACCAAAGCCTCCCACATCAGAAATTGTAACACTGCAAATTTCCATTGTCAGTAGGCGCATTTATCGCAAAAAAAAAAACAAATTTTGAATGTTAACCAACTATAATTATATATTTCTAGACAAATTTTCAACACTATATTTATAGTAAGTTATGAAAGAAAGGTACGATATTCACAATTGCAAATCTAGCAGTAACAAACTAAACTGCAAATTATAAGTTTTCATTCAAGAGATTTTTTGTTGATCGAATGACTCGATATGCTATCACTTCTTCTAGCAAACACCACGGTATGGGATTCTTCTATGCAAAAATATGGGCTACTTTTCAACTTGGATATACTCTTTTTCTAGTAACTAAGGTTTTGAGGATGCCCAGGACATTTTACGGACCCTGTGTCCAGATGGGATACATTCCTTAATTTCTTTACTTTTGAAACATTCATTTGAGACTTGAGAGAATTGATGCCTACTTTAGCAATCTCTAAACTCTCTTCCTTTACTTATCCCAGCTGCTCAGAATTTTGCTTGGAAGAACCCTAGTACCTGGTGTATGGAAAATTGAAATTCTACTACTGATATGTCAGGCTAAAATCCATGGAATTTTTTTCCACGGCACAGATTTTTTCCTACACACCAGCCGTAAATATCTTCCAAAGTCCGAGCACCACGATAATTCCATGGAAATATCTGCATATTGAATGTTTAGATAAACAATTGTCCTGTATCCAGACATTTAATTGTCATAAATCACAACATCATTAAAAGCAGTTAAACTTAAAAATTGTTCCCCATATGGACAGTCCTTTCTGGATGCTTTATTTATTGTATCGGAAAGTGCTTTTGATCGAACGAAAAAGTTGTTAGTCACTGTCGCAAATGTAACTAGTGAATTACGCTGCAACATTTAAGTTTACATGCAAGAGAAACAATTCGATCAAATGACTCGACATACTACCATTTCTAAGAGCAAACACTAAGACATGGATGTCTTCCATCCCAAGGTGATATTCATGGAAAGCAACCACTATGGTTCCTTTTTGACTTAAATAAATTCGTTTTCCAACAAATGCAGGGAACAATTACATGCAGCAAACGACGGATGGGAAGGTAGCTTTAATTCCTTTGCTTCTGGAATGCATTTTTAAGATAAATGATGAATGTCTGGGTAAGCAATTATCCTCTATCCGTTCACAACATCATTAGAAGTGACCGAGTTTAGAAATAAATCCCCATCTCTACACTCTTTGGCTTGATGTTTATGGAATTATTCCCTACAAATGTAGTGTTTCTTCCATGGTGAAAACAACCATAGTAGTTGCGGTTCCATGGAATAAACCTTAGATACGAAAGACTTACATGCCATAGTGCTTGCTCTGCGTCGTATTCTCCCTAAAACCCCAATACACAACCCTATCACAGCATCACTTAAAACAAAAAATAAGCTTTCCGCATGTACTTCATTTAACTCATGGTTCAACATACTTACTACTACAAATATTCGTTGCCATCCATCAAAATGCAGGTATGAAATGCATTGTGTTTCTTCTAATGTCAAGAATTTTCTACTTTATCACTAAAAACATCTAGTAAAATTCTCCTTAGCACCAATGAAACCTGTTCAACTCTACATGGCCTTGAATCAAATCATAAAAATAAAACCATATAAATAAATAATTTTTTCACCTTAAAATCGCTGCAATCTTGTAAAATTTGGAGTCTGCCATGTAATCTGAAAACAACCCACCATAGAAATCAGCAAAATAAGACAAACCCACAATTCAATTCATGAAAAAAAAAATCAAGATCCAATACCTAGGGTGGTGTGTGCTTAAATAACAGGAACAGTAAATGCATTTCTGAATCAATTTAAGCTCAAATTGAAGTTAGAAACTTGAGATCTTCTGAGTTTGAAGGGATTTGAATGTGAACCAGGAAGAAGAGAAGTGTTTGGAGGAGAGTAATGATGTTGTTGAGAACTTGAGATTGTCATTGTGTTTGTCGCCATTTTTGGGAACAGAGAGAGAAGGGTTTATGTTTACTGCACTATGTTGTTTATATAGTAATCAAAGAAAGCTTTTACTTACACTCCTGTTACACTGAGCTTGCTCGCCAATGCCGTCATGGTCCATCCATTTATGCTAAAGAATCAAAAACCACACACTAAGGTTCATCACTGTGTTCATTTTAAGTAGTAATGCTTTGTTCATCTTCTTTGATGATCGCCATTTTCCAAGAAGCGCAAAAACGGAAAGCATATCAACAGTTTCATTGGTTGTCTCCATATTAAACCAGTACATGGCCTCTTTGATGATAGCCAGAATGTTGAAGCTCCCACTGTTGAATATTATATTGTTCCTAGCCCTCCAAATTGCCCAGAACATACAAGACCCCATTCTCAAAATAGAACAATCTCCACCTTCATTAAGCCATCTTGTAATATAGTCTTGGACAGAGTCATTCTGATTTTCAACTGTTCTACAACTCATTGGGGAAGCAAATAAAGCTGCTTGAGTGGCTGGACAATCAAGAAACAAATGCTCCATAGTTGCAATTTCTCTGTTACAGAATCTAGAGTCTGCATTGATACCCTTCATATGTCGAACCATGTTGCTTCCTACAGCCAATCCATTCTTCAGAACCCTCCACATAAACAAATGAATCTTAGGCATTAATTTTTTCACAGACCAGAACTTCTTCCAATTGATATCTGTGGTAGATGAGGTAGATGGCTGTCTATCATTAAGAGTTTTGAGAAAGGATTTAGCGGAGAATTTACTGTTAGGGTGATGAGTCCATATCAGCTTGTCAGAAGAATTGATATCTGGCTCATCTGGTCATCTTCTTTGACTGATTGATGACAACATGACCGTCCTACTAATAAACACGATCCTCAGTTAGAATTGAATAACCGAAAAGCATCGACACACAATCCCAAAGAAGAACAAGGTAATCCAAAGCAGCATTTTTCAAAAGTGTTTGGTTGAGAGGACAAGTTGATTAGTATCTGCAAAAGCAAACACACACAAAAAAAAATGGAAATAAGAGATTCAGTTTGACGAAGTCATACCACCATTAAAGTATAAAACAGCATGAAATGCAAAATTAAGACGAAAAAGAACCTGCTGAATCCAAAGTGAGGGTGGTCCATCGCAACAACAAGCACAAAAAGCAGCAACATTAGTGAAGAGTTGGTGAACAGTGGACAAGGATAGTGGCGGCGCCGGAGCTATAGTGCATTATATATAGCAATAGCAATTTACTGTTCAGGTACACATGCTCTCACTCATCACCAGTGTCAGTCTATAGGAGGAACAATCAATTATCAAAATGGTATCAGCTGGTTTAATCTCATTTGAAAATTAGAGTTACATACTGCCTGCTTGAAAAGTAGAGGAAACTAAATTCCGCCAGAAAGTAGTCTTCTTTGCGCTTCCTTTATTGATTCATCAATTTGTAAGCTAACTTGTAATGCAGGTGGGGTGATTTATCCCCAGCAATGAATTCATAAGAAACACCATTTACATCAATCAAACTACAACCTGGACTTTTCCTTGAACCGATTTCCTTCATTTCTCCCTTCACCATAACAACATCATCCCATCTCTTAGCTTCTGTGTACAAACTCAACAAACTAATATAAATTGCTGCATTCCATGGTTCTTCTCTCAATAACCATCTCGCTGCTAACTCTCCCACTTCGACGTTCTTATGAACTCTACATGCGTTTAAAAGTGCACCCCATATATCAGCATTAGCTTTCAATGGCATATTGTTCACTTAACTCGACCGCTTGTGCAATCAATCCTGCCCGGCTTAGAAAATCGACCACACAACCGAAGTGTTCAACTGTGGGTTCAATTCCGAACTCGGATTTCATTCTCTTGAAATACATTAACCCTTCCTTGACCAATCCTGCATGAGTGCAACCAGATAAGAGACCAACAAATGTGATTGCATTAGGCTTAACACCCGATTCCACCATGTTTTCGAACAATTCAACAGATCTCTCTCCAAAACCATGCATTGCCATGCCAGAAATCATTGCTGTCCATTCTCCCACAAGCTTCTCCTTAACCCCTTTAAACAAAAGTATCGCATCTGTGACGCTCCCACACTTATAATACATATCAATCAGTGCAGTATTTATCCGACTATCGAATCGATTTCCTTTCTTATTCCTAATATAAGAATGAATCCATTTACCAGTATCTAAACTACCCAAATTAGCAGAGGCAGAAATGACACCCATAACAGTAGAATCATTAGGTTCCAGTCCTTGAATCTGTAACTCACGAAATAATCCCAGCGCTTCGTTAAACCGTCCCTTCCTAACAAAACCTGTAATCATCGCACTAAATGAAACAACACTCTTTTCAGGCATTTCCTTGAACAACTCACAGGCAGTTTCTATTGACCCATGATTAGCATAACAAGAAACCATTGTAGTCCAAGTAGCAACATGTCTTTCAAGCATTTCATCAAACAATGTACGAGCTGAACCAATTTTATCATTTGACCCGTAAAAATGGATTAATGAATTCTGAACGAATATATTAGTACCAAACCCATGCTTATATACAGCTTGACAATGGGTTTCTTCGCCTTTACTAATGTCTCCAAGAACCGAACAAGCTTTGAGTAAGAAAGGGAATGTGTATTTATCAAGTGAGGGTCGTCCGTTTCTGTGCATTTGGTTATACAGAACGAATGAATTTTGTGGATTACAACTTGAAGAATAAGCTCGTATCATAGTGTTGTAAATGAAAGTTGATTTGTTTTGAATTTGATCGAAGATTAAGCGTGCGTAATGGAGAGTGGACGGGTTAGAAATTGCGAAGAATGTGATGAGTTTTCGAAGCTGATATTCGTGGTGTTGGAATCCAGTGATTATAATGCGAGCATGAAGTTTCTTAGCTTCTTGCATCTCTTTTTTCCCACAGACGAGTGTTTTCCCAAATTCTTTATTTATTTACTTGGTGAAATCATGGAACTTAATGTTTAGCTCCACATCGCACAAATACATATCCCAGCGAGATTGGGGTATACCCAAACTAATTGGGGTATAACTCCAATAAGACAAAATCAGGTCATTAATGAAGTAAAACCAAGCCACCCCTTAACCTATATTTTTGTAAATGGCTAAAATGCCCCCACAATGATTAACTCT
>JAJJWW010002951.1:0-21568 GCA_023531295.1 Papaver armeniacum
ATAGAGACTAGTATTTTGCCCGTGCGTTGCACGGGGTTACGTTAGTTGAATTATTAGTTATGCTGAAAATGTAGAGGCGGGTCTCTCCTGTTGTGTCAAAATGTAGTATCTACTTGTGTAGAGATCACAGAGTATTAGCAGCTCGGATAGTTGTTGTCTAAACTAAAATAACCGGGGCGAATATTTTACCCGGATAATTGGATTATTATATGAGTTGAAAATGTGGAGATCGCATAACTTTAGCATATCGTCCTTCTTTTCCCAACCTTCGGTAAGCATTTTCAAGTTGACAACTAACAATGTTACTGTTCAACATTATTAAGTATTGGCATCAGGAATGTCACGTAGATGACCACCTTTGTAATTAAGTACTCAAATAATGAATATATCATGTATTGTCATTGGTAGGTATATACCTTTCCTGTTGGGCCACTAATTCGCATAAACATTGAGGCACCTGCATATTGTCAATAAAATCAGCAACCAATCCTATAATAGCTAATGTTTCGGTTCCAGACTCATCTCCCTTATTCGCCATTCTAGCTTGTACCTGCGCAATCATTTCATTAGTTAATGCAATTTGGTTTTAAGATATGATGTGTGCAGTAATATTGTTACTTTGGTACATGTTTTTTTTATGTTGCAATTGCATCGGGCAGACACAACAACAGCTAACAACCACCATTTCCATTGGGCCATATTTAAGTTGCGTAATCAGAACTAAGAACTCTTTGTCAGCCCACTTGTACCTATTCACATACATCTGTAATTGCTTACATTGAAACCAAATTGCTCAAATTAATAGTTTGATTTTGTATCCATGTCGACAATACCTGACGTAGAATTAACCAAAGTGCTCTGACAAACATGAAATTAATTTTCCCCATAAGAACAAATTGAAATTAATAATAAATCAGAGAATGAACACCTATAAATACCTCATCAGATCAATCGAATTAATTAATTCTCATCTCCCGGAAATGACTCTCTTTCTTATGATTAGCTCATAGTTACATAATAAATTCAAATAATTCCACTTGGAACCTCCTTCGTGTATACAATCAAAAAAATTATACATAATTTTGTGGGATTTTTCGCAATACTGACTAAACCGTAGTCCCATACCCTCACTTAGGATCGGTCCATATTTGGATGGAAAGTATAAAGCAGTTCAGTCAACTCTACTAATACAGATAAAGCTAAAGAGCTTTCGTATAAACATGCAAAATCTATGAAAATATATTGAGTGCATTATATATTTTCATGCTTTACCCCTAAAACTGAAATTTATGAATTAGATTTTAATATCAGAAAGCTTTAAAGAATGATTCATTAAGCTAAAATAAATAGCAGCACCTGAATAACGCCTGGAACTAAGAATTTGACTAAGCTAAATACATCTCTCACCCATTTTCAAAGGTTACGATCACTAAGTTGTCTTGCCCTGGCAACCTCTGCTAACCACAATAACCAAAAAGTTCGAGAGAACGGGGTTAGCAGTAGTAGCCAGGATAAGGCAAGTCAGCTAAAAATATTCACCAAGAACCCCAGAGCTCAAGTGGATCTGATAGCATCTTAAACCCTACAAACAATATGAAACAAAAATGTTGTCAATTCGTAGCCGAACACGCATACGCATTTCTCGATATCAAAGAGTGTTTCTTTAAGTACTTTCGTTGAACACAAAATATTTTACTATTCCCATTAAATAGTTTAAACCAATTGTAACCATTAAAGCAAGGATGCTTAACATTAAACGTCTTTTACATGTAATCCAAAACTAACGAATACCAATTTCATAGATCAGTCCATATTAAAGGTTCATACGCACTGTCTTGAAAAACCCCTTCGAACAATTTAAATGCTTATAATGTACCTGTTGTAAAGAAATAGATATCTTAGGATACACTAAAGAGAGTTAGCATGCTTCTGTTCCTTGACATTTAAATGAGTTGTATTTAATTTTAGGTTGGGTTGCATTTAAATTAAGAGCTTCTATCTCAGTCTCACTCTGAACTCCCTACGCGAACCTAACAAACTGTTGACCCGCGTTATACTCTAACAAACCTTTTCTTCACTGAAGCTCTTATTAATCTATACTGCTCAACGGTATTATGAGATTACTTTAGCATCTATGCACATATATAATATCCAAAATATAGGTAACATTTATCAATCACAGTACTGCAATCACTTCGGTTGTCGTTCGATATGGAAGTGGCTTATTCTAAACCTATAAGGAAAATATCTCAATGTTGATAAATCAGTTCATAGACCCTAATCAGATTCTGAAATCTTATTTTATGAAAGTATGAAAATTAAGATGATCTTGTAGAATTAGCATGGTTGTTAATAATCAAAGGAAACTGAGCAGTCTATTCTATAAAGTACCCAAATCTCGTAATGAATCACGTAAATCAAAGCCCAAAACTATCATTGAAAGTATAGGAGAAAAAGAATGACAGAAGAATGAGTGGAAGTGTTATTTACTTGTAGCTATGATATCAAGACGATCTTGTTGGTATGAATAGGTTCCACCAGTATCGATTCACCTTTTCCTGTCATTCTCTAATCTGTAAGAATCTAAACTAAAAAAGTGTTTGATGATTTAATTGATATATTGACAGATTCGAAGATTGGATGAATTCTAAGGCTAAAAAAAAGTTAGTGTATCGGCCAATAGGGCCAAAGTCAAATCAAAATTTCATTTGAAGAGTGGGTGATGTTTTCCACAATTATTAAAAGAGGCTGCAAGCCTTCGGGATGTTGTTAAAGGTTAGGGTCTAGCAGAAGCATCTCCGTTTGCTTCATTTGTAGAAGCTGCTTCGGGTTCAATAACCGTTTCTACTGGTGCCCATCTTGGTGACTGAAGTGAAAACCAACAACCGAACAAAAATAAAAATCAAAAGAAAACAATAAACATTCAGTTTTACTAAACATTCAATTTTTAGATTAGTAAAACAAAAATACGAAAAACCATAAGGAATCAATCACCTGTTTTGTTGGTGGAGGTGATTTAGATGGCCTTTGTAGTAGTGAGTCCGCCGGTTATGGTGCTAGCGTGCTACTGTGGTGGAGATTTTGCTTGCTTCCGAGTTCAATAGTGAAGAACAGTAAAACCGTATGGTGCTCGTTCGATTCTATATGCATCTCTACAGGTAGAACGAAGAAGAAACGGCATTTTCTTTAGAGGTTTAAAAGTGATGAGTCGAAAGAGAATTAGGGTTTGGAAATTATACTATTTTATATCCAATTGATGTCACGGTAAAATAGAATGGGTAATCGGTTTGGTGCGTACAGAAAATGGCCGAATTGATAGGTAAATCCTCAATTCCTATTAGTAGGGGCCAGGAGCTCTAGAATTCAAGCTTTTGACCTAACTTTCATTGTGGAGCCAGTATTTTGGCCTCAAATTATATATACAATGTGAAGTCTGCCAACATATTACTAGATGACAATTACGTTGCTAAAGTTGCAGATTTTGGAGCATCAAGACTAGTTCCTCTGGATCAGACTCGTGTCAACACTGTTGTTCAAGGGACCTTCGGGTATCTGGATCCTGAGTACTTCAATTCAAGCGAACTTACTGATAAAAGTGATGTGTATAGTTTCGGTGTAATGCTGGTAGAAATCTTAACAGGACTAAAACCAGTTTGTATGGAAAGACCGGAAGAACAAAGAAGCCTTACAACATATTTTCTTTCTTTAACCAGAACAAATGAAGAGTTCAAGATCATTGATGCTCCAGCGGACGAGAGACATTTGCAACAAGTCCTTGTAGTCATTGAAATTGCAAAGAAATGCCTCAAGTTTAAGGGCGGGGATAGGCCACCGGTGAAGCAAATTGCATCAGATTTACAAGGTTTGGCAAAGTTCAATTCAACTGGATGGGATTGTCAACCCCTGTCCTGTGAAGATGCTACAGACTTACCATCTGAGATGAACAACCTTTACAGTAATACGAGGTGGAATTTGTTTGACCATTCCAGTCAGTACACTTCAGAGACGAATGTTGACCTCTCTATGACGATTCCTCGATGAAATTTCAAATAGGTCAGATCAATTTGTGCAAGAGTGATTATCCAATGTGTTTTGCAAATTTAGCTAGCTAATTATGTGTGAAAGTTTTACTTTGATAAAGAGTTGTGCACGTACAAATACAATTCATGTAACTTACATTTATTGGCCGTCATTCATTAATTAGTGTGTCTCATTTCCTTTCTAGTGCTTGATTGTCGTTCTCATGGTCAATTTCCGTATAGAAAACTCTGAACCCTACATAATAAGTAACTAGTATCTTGCCCGTGCGTTGCACGGGATTATGTTTATTGAATCATTATTTGTGCTGAAAACGGGATTACGCTTATTAAATTATTATTTTTGCTGAAAATGTAGAGACTGGCTCTCCTTTCATGTCAAAATGTAGTATCTACTTGCAAAGAGATCAAAGAATATTAACAGCTCCGATAGTTGTAACCGTAACTGAAATAACTGGGGCGAAAATTTTGCCCCAGTTAATTGGATTATAATTTGAGATGAAAATGTAGAGATTGCAAAGTATTAGCATATAGGCCTACTTGTTTGGGACGACCAATCTTTTGCAATAACACTATTAGTTGTCGATTTCAAAATGCTACATGGTTCACCACCACTTTCTTAATAAGTACTCGATTAATGAAACAACTACTAAGAAACAGTTACTTGTATTCAATTGACGGCCTTTACACGTATTATGCTGGCTGTTAAATAGGAAATGTTACTAACGACCCACGGTGACACTTTACAAAGGAAAAGTTGTTGACTTTCTGGCACCGTTATTCAAAGAATTACTAAAACAAAAGTTATGATGATCGGACCTTTTGAGTTATTCATAAAGAACACTTGTATAGTTCAGAGGTTTAGAGACCAAACATGGACTTTCAAAAATTCTAAATAAATGAAACGGGACTAAAGGTTAAGAAATAAAAACTATTATACTGCAAATCAATTGGCTATTACTATATTCTAAGTTGGCCGTTGTCACTTGTCATGCATCTTCTAATCAGTCTCCATTTCAGTGCTCTGTGTTTCTTCTTCTTGTGTCTCTATATCATTGTCATGTGTTTCTTCATGTAGATTAGCATGAAATAGCAATTATTAGTGAATAACCTACGTGAACTATTTTATGTTGAACATTGATCGTAAAACATGGTCATAATTACCTATCTTGTAGTCTTTCATATTTATCTTCTAATTCATGATTAAAATGGTATATACGCTGCACATAAACAACCCTGTAGCTAGATTGTTTTCCCCAACAGTCCGGACAAATTCATAATTCATGATATAGTAAGACAACCCAATACACAAATTTATATCGAACCGAAAATTCTTATGCTATTAGCAAGGTGATTCAATCAGGCTAATAGGCATTTCGGAAAGAGTTTTGAAGAATTAATAAGAAATAAAGTCAGAGTAGATTAAAAGAGAAGCTCTTCAAATTGTCATCCGAATGAACTCGCAGTTTCACTTAAATGGTGCAACTTTACTCACACGAAAATTACCCAAAAAAGCATAAACATTACAGAATAGATTTATCAGTTCCCAAACTATTGTTTTTATACCATCTAGTGAGTGTGATGACTGATGCGCTTCGCGCATAACTGCAAGAATGGTGTCGGGCAAGTTTCTCTATGCTATTATAATTCTAAATTGATGATGATGTAAAGCCAATAGTTGAATTAGCCTTTCATGTTGATTTCCTAATGTGGGAATCCAACCCAAATCCTCGAGGGCGTAATGCCGTGCGCTCACCCAGTTAAGCTAAGATAGGAAATGATGGTATATGGAGTTATGGATATTACACAGATCATGAAAAAACCCGATCCAGTTACTCAAAACTCATGTCTCTTTAGTATAATCAAACTGACTAACCACTACCATAATAAGAAAATATGTTGTTAACATTATAGGCGTGAAATACAAGGATATGAATATGTACGCATACCTCTAAAAGTTGCATACAGAGATTCCATATTTATTAAAGTCAGGTAGCAATTGAAATCCTATATCTTTTATATACTCACTTTAATTCCCTTCAGGCTTTGCTGGGTTTTTTTTTTTTTTTTTGGCACAAACAATGAGTTCAATAAATTGCAAACATTCCCAAATGTCCAGTAACACACAGACTTTCATATTTTCAACCAAACTACAGAATTGTAAAATGAGTAAAACGGCCTGAGCACTTCTTTGTCAACAAAAATGTACATGCATATATATAAGAGCTGGAAACGGTTTGATGTCTGGAACAATGCTTAAGTCTAGGTACCTGATGATCCTCAAGAGTTTCAAAGTTCCTATATGTGAGGTCGACAAAGTTGATGTCCTTTGATGAGCATCTGCAAGCAAGCAAAATAGGACTAACAGAATGTCAAAGTTCTTTATCTCTTACTTTCTGCACTCCACATTCTAAATAGCAAATCGAGGAAAAATTTAAGGTACAACCATGTTCATCTATAACATCAAGCTCAAAATCAAAGTGGGCAGTGAACTTACTTGTTGTTGCAGTAAGCACATTCTATATATTTTCGTACGTTTAAGAAGACCCTCCAATATCTGCTAATGAATACAATCACAAATCGAGGAGCACATGAATTTACTTTTCATAGTGAAAGGAAAATTTATAAAATAAATTATGAAGGAATTATTAGCTGAAATCTTAAAGCAATTGTACACAAACAATGTAAGTATTAATTTACACAAAAGACTAATTAATGATCATGGATATGTAAAAGATTAATAGAAATGCTTGTCTAAACACTTGCAAGCATTTATACACAATTGCACAGGAACATACTGTGATATATACACGGATTTTAAAATACATAAGATTTGGAGAACTACATAAGATTTTAAAATACATAAGATTTGGAGAACTACCGATCCAATTACATACTTGTTGAAAGAAAAATCACCCCACAAATTGACTCCGTACACTCTGCAGCAAACCAAACAAAACAATTAGAACAAAAAAAAAAAAAAAAAAAAAAAAAAAAGAACTTGTGTGCATTAAAAAATGAGGAACTGAAGTACAATAAGAAGACCTACTTGGATATAAGAAACTGAATATTCAAATATATATATATATATACCTCCATGTTACACAAAACAGGCTGACCCTTTGATTGGTTACAAATTCTAATCTTCAAGATAAACTCTAACCTTCAAGATAAACTTAAAAACCACAAATCATCTAAGATTAACCACACCTCATAAATTATTTTGCTTGCTTAGCACACAAATTATCTTGGCCTTCATAATTATGAGTTAGGAAGACGGAGGCCAAAAGGATCTGATGCCCTTTCAGGCATTTAGTTTAACCAAAGTTAAATAAACAAAAGCTTATTAGATTAAAGCCGGGAAAAAAAATCAAAACAGAATCTTGATTAACCATCTGCCCGAAAACTTAAAACCAAACCCAAAAAAAATAATTAGAAATAAGGAATAGTACCGAAATCCCGTCTAGTGCACAATGATTAACCCTCACCTGCAAAATTACAACATAATAAGATAAATCAAGAATCAGTTGAAGGCATATATATGGTACTGTTAAAAAGCTCAACCCCAAATCAAAATTAACAGAGGAAAATAACAAACCCTAATTAAATATGGTTCGAACTGATAAACCTTCACTTGCAATGAACGACTATGACGGGGCTATATATCTTGTCAGTGATGGTGTAGAAGCAAGCTGTATATCTAAACGTATTTTCACCATTTTTTAGAGTAGGAGTGAAGAGAGGAGGAAAGCGAAGAGAAGAGAATTACGGTCTGGTTTTCATATTTTAGAAGTGGAGTGTTAAGTAATCTTCATCTCAGGTGTTCGGTGTGAAAGAAGAATCGCAAAATAGATCAGAAACCCTCGATTCCTCTATACATTAATGATTTTCCTATTAGGGTTCAGGATCAATAGCATTGAAAAAATCAAAAATCCGAAAGAAAAAGAATGGAGGAAGATGTAATGCGTTTTAACCTATTAGGGTTTTAGGATTTTCTGTGGAATAGAAAAACGAAGAAAGATGATTAGGTATTAGGTAAACCACCCACCCCCGTTTGGTGCTAAAATAAATATCGAAAATCATGGAAACTCGCAATTCTTATTGGTCGGGGGCCAGGAGCTCTAGAATTCAAGCTTTTGGCCTAACTTTCATTCTGGAGCCAGTATTTCGGCCTCAAATTATATATACAACTAGTGTATTGCCCGTGCGTTGCACGGGATTACGTTTATTGAATCATTATTTGTCCTCGATTTCAGTTACGTTTATTGAATCATTATTTGTGCTGAAAATGTAGAGACTGGCTCTCCTATCATGTCAAAATGTAGTATCTACTTGCAAAGAGATCAAAGAATATTAGCAGCTCTCCGATAGTTGTAATCAGAATCGAAATAATCAGGGCGAAAATTTTGCCTCGTTAATTGGATTATAATTTGAGATGAAAATGTAGAGATTGCAAAGTTTTAGCATATAGGCTCGCTTGTTTGGGACAACCAATCTTTTACAATAACACTATTAGTTGTCGATTTCAAAATGCTACATGGTTCACCACCACTTTCTCAATAAGTACTCAATTAATGAAACAACTACTAAGAAACAGTTACTTGTATTCATTTGACGGACTTTTACACGTATTATGCTGGCTGTTAAATAGGAAATGTTACTAATGACCCACGGTGACACTTTACAACGAAAAAGTTGTTGACTTTCTGGCACCGTTATTCAAAGAATTACTAAAACAGAAGTTATGATGATCGGACTTTTTGAGTTATTCATAAAGAACACTTGTTAAGTTCAGAGGTTTAGAGACCATACATGGACTTTCAAAAATTCTAAATAAATGAAACGGAGTAAAGGTTAAGAAATAAAAACTATTATACTGCAAATCAATTGGCTATTACTATATTCTAAGTTGGCCGTTGTCACTTGTCATGCATCTTCTAATCAGTCTCCATTTCAGTGCTCCGTGTTTCTTCTTCTTGTGTCTCTATATCATTGTCATGTGTTTCTTCCTGTAGATTAGCATGAAATAGCAATTATTAGTGAATAATCTACGTGAACTATTTTATGTTGAACATTGATCGTAAACATGGTCATAATTACCTCTCTTGTAGTCTTTCATATTTATCTTCTAATTCATGATTGAAATGGTATATACGCTGCACATAAACAACCCTGTAGCTAGATTATTTTCCCCAACAGTCCGGACAAATTCATAATTCATGATATAGTAAGACAACCCAATACACAAATTTATATCGAACCGAAAAATTCTTATGCTATTAGCAAGGTGATTCAATCAGGCTAATAGGCATTTCGGGAAGACTTTTGAATAATAAGAAATAAAGACAGAGTAGATTAAAAGAGAAGCTCTTCAAATTGTCATCCGAATGAACTCGCAGTTTCACTTAAATGGTGCAACTTTACTCACACGAAAATTACCCAAAAAGCATAAACATTACATAATAGATTTAGAACACGCAATTGGGGGATATAAAAACTAATTGGGGGATATGAATTACTTCCCCCAACCCATGGTGTGTGCTAAGGGGTGACTTTTGGAGGCGAAAATACTAAAATACCCTTCCCTCAAAATAAAAATCAAAACCTAAAATCAAAAAACAAAATCATATCCCCCATTTCCATCTCCACTTCTTATTAATCACTTTCGTGGTTAGAATTTGAAACCCAAATATTCCCCATTCCCTTTCAAATTCTAAACTCTCCCCACTCTCTTTCAAATTCTCTTCTCCTTCTCTCTAGGCTCCTCACTTTGGAAACGATTTTTTTTTTTTAATTCGTAAGTGATGAAGATCATCTTGCAAGTGATGAAGACCATGCCGGAATTGATGAAGACCATGCTTGGAACTGGTGCCGCATGGTTGGTAACTAACATTCAATGTCAGAATCGAGTACCGGCATGCTCAATAGAAATTTATCAATGCCGGTAGTCAAGTGAAAAAAATTGAAGTTTCCCGGATACTTTTCATCATGTGCCTAAGCATAGAAATTTAAGCAACATACTATCTTAGGAAACCGGTGCCGGCATGCTCGAGAATTAACTACTTGTGCCGGAAGTGGACTGATTAAAACCAGAAAAACTCAAAACGGAATATTTTTTTACATCGCCGGAAGTGATGAAGACCATGCCGGAATTGGTGAAGAACCACGCCGGAAAATGGTGCCGGCATGCTCGATAGAAAGCTATCAATGCCGGTAGTCAAGTGAAAAAAATTGAAGTTTCGGATACTTTTCATCATGTTCTAAGCATAGAAATTTAAGCAAAAACCATGCCTAAGTAGTTAGGCATGCTCAAAAATCACATAAACTGTGCCTGAAGTAGACTCATTAAAACCAGAAAAAAAAGGTTTCGAAGATCAAAACCAGAAAAAAAATCGTGGGGGCTACGCCCCCCGAACCCCCCCCGGATAGTACCAACAATTTATGAAAATTTCCAACAAATGCCGACATGGTTTTTTGGTTGAATACCATGCCGGCACCAAGCTTTTTCAGCTGCAACAATGGTGGATTCAAAGAAAAAAAAAATCAAATTTTCAACCTCTTAGCAACAATTCTCTCTTCACAATCATCCTCCACTTCCACCAAAAAAAAGTTCCCTCTCAAATTTTTTTTCCATCTTTCTACTCTCATCTCATTCACCCAAATACAAATACACACTAATCATTTAACAAAATCTTAAGATTTTTACTAATTATTTAACCACTAAACCTAATTAGTGAGGGGTATATTAGGATTTTAAAAAATATTTAGATAAGGGGTGACCCCGAATTGATATTTGGACTTTTTTTTTGTCCTTTTCCTATATCCCCCAATTAGTTTTTTTATCCCCCAATTAATCATTCTAGATTTATCAGTTCCCGAACTATTGTTTTCATACCATCTAGTGAGTGTGATGTGCTTCGCACATAACTGCAAGAATGGTGTCGGGCTAGTTTATCTATGCTATTATAATTCTAAATTGATGCTGATGTAAAGCCAATAGTTGAATTAGCCTTTCATGTTGATTTCCATATGTAGGAATCCAACCCATATCCTCGAGGCAGAATGACAGGCGCTCTACCAGTTAAGCTAAGATTGGAAATGATGGTATATGGAGTTATGGATATTACACAGATCATGAAAAAACCCGATCCAGTTACTCAAAACTCATGTTTCTTTAGTATAATCAAACTGACTAACCACTACAATAATAAGAAAATATGTTGTTAACACTATAAGCGTGAAATATAAGGATATGAATATGTACGCATACCTCTAAAAGTTGCATACAGAGATTCCATATTTATTAAAGTCAGGTAGCAATTGAATTGAAATCCTATATCTTTTATATACTCACTTTTGTTCCTTCAGGCTTTGCTCATAAATTAATGGGTTTTTTTTTTTGGCACAAACCATGAGTTCAATAAATTTCAAACATTCCGAAATGTCCAAAGAACACACGAGACTTTCATATTTTCAACCAAACTACAGAATTGTAAAATGAGTAAAACCTGAGCACTTCTTTGTCAACAAAAATGTACATGCATATATAAGAGCTGGAAACGGATTGATGTCTGGAACAGTGCTTAAGTCTAGGTACCTGATGATCCTCAAGAGTTTCAAAGTTCCTATACGTGAGGTCGACAAAGTTGATGTCCTTTGATGAGCATCTGCAAGCAAGCAAAACAGGACTAACAGAATGTCAAAGTTCTTTATCTCTTACTTTCTGCACTCCACATTCTAAATAGCAAATCGAGGAAAAATTTAAGGTTTTAAGGTACAACCATGTTCATCTATAACATCAAGCTCAAAATCAAACTGGGCAGTGAACTTTTTTTTTAGCGGTTGATTGGTTAACTCACTTGTTGTTGCAGTAAGCACATTCTAGATTTTTCGGCCGTTTAAGAAGACCCTCCAATATCTGCTAATGAATACAATCACAAATCGAGGACCACATGAATTTACTTTTCATAGTGAAAGGAAAATTTATAAAATAAATTATGAAGGAATTATTAACTGAAACCTTAAAGCAATTGTACACAAACAATGTAAGTATTAATTTACACAAAAGACTAATGATCATGGATATGTAAAAGATTAATAGCAATGCTTGTCTAACACTTGCAAGCATTTATACACAATTGCACAGGAACATACCGTGATATATACACTGGATTTTAAAATGCATAAGCTTTGGAGAACTACCGATCCAACTACATACTTGTTGAAATAAAAATCACCCCACAAATTGACTCCGTACACTCTGCAGCAAACCAAACAAAACAATTAGAACAGAACAACACATAAAAAAAAAAAAAAACTTGCGTGGATTAAAAAATGAGGAACTGAAGTACAATAAGAAGACCTAGTACTTGGATATAAGCAAGTGAATATTCAAATTTATATATACCTCCATGTTACAAAAAACAGGCTGACCCTTTGATTGGTTACAAATTCTAATCTTCAAGATAAACTTAAAAACCACAAATCATCTAAGATTAACCACACCTCATAAATTATTTTGCTTGCTTAGCACACAAATTATCTTGGCCTTCATAATTATGAGTTAGGAAGACGGAGGCCAAAAGGATCGATGCCCTTTCGGGCATTTAGTTTTATCAAAGTTAAATAAACTAATGAAAGAGAAATAATCGACATGTCACTGTCGTCTCCTACTCGCACGACCATGAAAATAGTGCAGGTTAAGAACTTGACTCGCTCAAATGCTTTAAAGATATAACTACTTGAATACACAAACACTAAGAAAATGAGGCTATAAGAACCATTTTTTTTTTTTGATGCAATAAGAACCATTAATCTACCTTTATGAATCAACTGACCCAATTTTGCATTATCTTCACTTTTAGTGGGACCTAAAGATTCCTCGAGCATCCTATTGAATAAACCTGTTAAAGCAATTGTTAGCCATAAAAATTATTTCTTACAACCTGAAGAAATTTATTACAAAATCTATTAAAATATCTCGACTTAAAACATCAACCCTCTACCATTCACTAATTTGCATATGTTCCCAGGTTGAACTTGATTAATATCTCTAAATCTAAATACATCAGACCTATAAGAACCCGTGTAACGTGGAGGAGAAGACACGAAATAATCAAATCCTCTTAAAGGAACAACTGAAAGGCTTAAAGCTAATTCTTACATGCTTGCTCATTACGGCTTACCTCCATAGCTACCCACACGGCTGTCCACACTCGCACTACAGAAAGAAAAGTGGAGCTGTTTATAAACTTGAATAAAAATGGGTAGACAAATGCCAAAATATAGGTTGGAGTTGTACATAAAGTGAACACTCCAAAATATATATAATTAAAAGCCTGGCCAATATTGAAAAGAGTATTTCCTGAAGCGTATTATATTCCCTTCATCATTTGCACTGTTCTATGATGTCCTAGCATTGCTATTCAATATATGTATACAGAGACACAAATGGAGAGAATCTTACTTTCCAGTTATATTCAGAAATCCAATCCACTCAGGAGTTACCGTCTGCGCACCTCCCATTTATGTTGCATCCCCCATTTTCTTCGGTATACTTGATTAATAGGAAAATATTGTTCTCAAAATTCAGATGTACGAATCGTCTATATAAGAGGGGGACAAAGTGTACCCAACATTCCGCTGCTGCTGTTTGGCCCAGTTTCGGTATGGTTCTTAGTGCCGTCCATATACTAACATTTTTTATGTTTAAATATTTTGTGATCTTTGCCGTTTTTCGCACTTCCATTATAATTTTGTGCTACAACATCAATAATCCTACAGGTAGCATACAAATATAAGTGTCTGGATAACTAAATAGGATAGTTTAGGTGTAATTTGTACTTGTATAGTGCAGAAAAGAGCAAATTACTAAAACGATACAAACCCCGCTTATAACTATCGGAGAATATATGGGGTCCAATATCAATAAGACCTACCTACCTACCTATTGCTTCATGGACCTCGGGTATGTTAAGATGGAAGTATCTTTGTAGCATTTGTTGAGAGGAGAACTTCCCTGCAGAATAGTTGGTAGGTCATTATTATTAGGTGCGTGCTAGTAACTTCATCTGACTATGAAATAAAAGTAAGCAATCATTTAGTATTACCTTGGCACTCCTTCACAAAGGTGGACTGGGCCTTAACGACTGTTGACCGCTTACCACTCGTGATTTTCGATTTGGCTCCCATATATGTCGCAGCTTCCAATAAATAAGTTTTTTGACACGACCAATTAATAAGTTTCCTCGTACTAAGCATCATATTTAGGGTAATGTACATGAGTTTTGCAGTGTGAGTTCTCGCAAATATAGCAAACACAAAACAAAAACTTTGGGTACGAAAATCGTTTTATGCGAAATTACAATATATACTTATTGTAAACTCCGATTTCAAGCGTCAATTATTACAAATATATACTATCAAGATTTGAAGTTGCCATAAACCAAAGAAAGTATTTGATCGAATGATTTTAGCAAAGAAAAATGTTAGTACAAAAAATAGTTTCGGGCACAAAAATAGTACTCCGTTGTTTACATTGTTTAAGTTGTTGGTGCCAATAACAAAACTCAAAATGAGCTAAAACCTGCATGATATCAGGTCCAAGAGAACACCCGTAATTCATGAACTACAGACAATGAAGGTGAGACAGAAAATTAGAGTTATAGAGTTTATTTACCTTGATAGTGTAAACTTTGTCACCACTGTTATTTAATTGAAGGAGATAATCTTTATCTATTATCAATTGATTGGTTCTCTAAAGCTGAACCATAGGATTTTAAGCCTCTAAACTGAATAAAAGCATTAAAAGCTTAACCGAAACCCTAGAATTTCAAGAAGAATTTCTACTTGATTCTTAATCTTCAACCTCAAATAATGGTTCCAAAAACAATAACGAATAGATACATCATAATCCGTTCTACGATATCACTATATCAATAAAGTACTACCCTTCATCAAATGATTAAAAAACATTAGAATACTGATTCAAGAGAAAATCCCTAAATAAACTGATGGAATAAAATAAAAGGTTTTACCTGCAACAGATATCATCACCATTTTTATCAAAAACGCAAAAGGAAGAAGTATTTTCTTTTTTTTGTTTGGATGTGTAGGGTTTTATAACATAGAGATATGACGGGCTTCATCTATTGTAGAGTATTAAGAGGTTTTTTCAGAGTATTAGGAGGGAAGACTCGGAAAAGAGGAGGAGGAAGGAGAAGAGTTTTAGAAGGGGAGTGGTAAATAGCCTTTACCCAAAAATTGCAAATAAATCGGAAATCCTTGTTTTCTATTGGTCGGGAGCCAGGAGCTCTAGAATTCAAATTTTTGGCCTAACTTTCAATGTGAGGCCAGCAATTTCTACTCAAATTATATATACAATGTGAAGTCTGCCAACATATTACTAGATGAAAATTATGTTGCTAAAGTTGCTGACTTTGGTGCATCAAGACTAGTTCCTTTGGATCGACTCGTGTAAACACCGTTGTTCAAGGCACCTTAGGTTATCCGGATCCAGTACTTCCGTTCGAGCCAACTAGAGATAAAAGTGATGTATATAGTTTTGGTGTGATGCTTGTGGAACTCCTAACAGGAGAAAAACCAGTTTGTTTTGAGAGATCAGAAGAACAAAGATGTCTCGCAGACATATTTCCTTTCTTTAAGCTAAGAGAAAATGATGTGTTCCAGGATCATTGATGCTCGGGTGGATGAGGGACAATTGGAACAAGTCGTTGTAGTCATAGAAATAGCAAAGAAATGCCTCAAGTTTAAGGGCGCAGAAAGGCCATCAATGATGGAAATTGCTGCAGATTTACAAGGTTTGGCTAGGTTCAATTCAAATGATTTGGATTGTCAACCACTTTATCGGCGAAGAAAGCGCAAACTTACCATCCGATCCGAAAGACCTCTCTGAGATTCCGTCGATTTCGTATGACCATTCAAGCCAGTACACTTCAGAGAGTACTAATGTTGACTTCTCTATGAACATTCCTCGCTGAAATTGCAAACCGAGGCAGTTCTTTTTTTCTTTTTCTTTTTTTAATTTTTTTTTTTTTTTTTTTGTATGAATCATCATTCCGTGTGTTTTGCAGTTTTAGCTAGATAATAATTGTGTTGTGTGTTAAAGATTTATTTTGAGTAAGAGTTGTGCATATATCCTTAAAAAATCTTTATTTTGTGTTGTATGAAATACAGATGTACCCCTGTTTTTTTGTGCGCATACAGATGTACCCCTGTTTTTTTGAAATTTACAAATGTACTCCTGTTTTGACCGTTTTTTTGAAAAAACGACTGACGGAAAGTTAACCTCCATGTCAACAGTTAAGTCAAGTTAAAAAGACCTTGCAGCCCTTAAAATCATTGAGTCTACCAACAAGCTGTTCAAGTCTTTAAATCGGTGAATTAACTAGTCAACTCGGACGGTTCTTTGTTTCGCCACATCAACTGTGTACACAATATATATATATATATGGGGCACTTCATAGGTGGTCCCACATCTCGATGACAAAATCAAAACCACATGGAACAGAATTAGCTGAAACAATAGATAAAGAAAATAATAATTCTACATTATGCTGCAAACATTATTAAGTAAATTTCACCCAATTTCATTACTCCAATCAAAACACATTCACAATCACTCTAAACTTGTGATCTATAAATTCCATAATAAATTTTATTTCAAAGTTACAACTGTAGTCTGATCATCGAACTCAAAAAATGGATTTCAGATACTTTATCACCAGGCGGTTGACCTCTCAATTAGCTTAGTCCTGCAATGGTTATCTCGTTGTTTTGCTATAATGTTGCTTTACCCTGAACTTCTATGAGAAGCAACCAGCGTGGGAGATAGGAGCTCCTGAGATACCACCAATATCATACACACAAATAAAATAACCAAGAGCTGGATACAAGAACCTCGCAATTTTAGTGATTATTCCTCGAAAAATTAGTTTAGTCCAGAAATATTGCATTCTGCAAATAAGGAAAAGAAAGTTACCAAGTTTGTGGGAGTCTCACAACTGCAACCTTGTTCTCCACTAGTGGGATTTGTACCTCAAGCCTCATTCACATTAGTGAATGCAACGAAAATGAGAATATGGGTTAATTAACTCACAGTAGAGTCACACAAGTCCATGCTGATACACAAACTCTGCTATCTCCCAACACCGAAAACAAACGAACATACTTAACCATAAATTATGCATAACTCTAGACAAAGAGACCTACATTTTTCACGTAAATGGTAAACCTTAAACTTAAACATTTAATGATGATTGAATTACAAGGGCAACGATGGTTGAGATGAGATAGACATACTTATCCAGAGATTGTAAGGACAAATTTTGGCAAATAACAAATCTCATGTATATCATCGAAGAGTTACGAGAAAACAAAGTATGGTGTGCATGACATCAGAAATGGATCAGGATGCTAACCATGTGTATCTGACAAGAACATGTTTTGGCCAGTGCTCTGGACTCCAAAACTATGTACGTGTGTTGGGATTAACTTCAACATCTGCATAAAACAAAAAAAAAGTTGGTTTTCTCGATCCATAGTAAGCAAAGCAAAGTTTTCTTCGACTAGGAAACGAACCGGTCTATTATACTACCAATAAGGTGCACCTGACAACTAATGAACTCGGCTGGTAGCGAACCTAAATTGATGACTTGCTTCAACACAAAATACCAATATATAAGATAAAGAAATTAAGAACTGCAGCAAAGGTGATAGTGCTTTCTGATTAAAGCGAGAATAAAGAGACACCGTGTGATGTATTAAGAAGAAGCATCTGAAATTATCTATGGCCAATTGGCAATAGTTATCGAAGTGCACGCATTTAGAAATGAAGTGTATACGGTAAGGCAAACTCATGAGTACCGTTTTGGCACCCCACCACCACCAGAGCTATCCATGTCCATGTTTGACCTCAAATAATCAAAATATTAATCACATGAACGATTCATATACCACCTCAACAATTATCGATCGAAAAGTAGAGTAAAATGCAGCCCATCATAATTATTGAAATATGTCCTAACCACATAGGGTTTCTAAGAATCCAATTTTGTTGTTGCTAAAAAGTTCAATTTTGTTGTCACTCAACAATTGACTATATATGCAAACAACACGGTCAATAATAACAAATCCATTTTTGTAACGATTCATAATTCTCAAACACCCATCAACCACCTATGTTCATCATATTAGGGAAATCTTAGTTGTGATCTTTGGTAGGGGGTTCATGAATTTGTTCGAACATCTGGGTGGGCGTAAGAGAGGATAGCTTATTCTTGGTATCGTACCCTTTTATAGCTTCATATCTTTGCCGCAAGCTAAATTGTATCCCATTTGAATTCATCAATCCAATACAATTATAAGAAATAACAAAATAAATTCAATACAAAAAGAGTAAAAATTTCCTCTTAACTTTGAATACAACATAAACCCTAGTTTTGAATTTCAAAAATTAAGATTGCATATTTAACGAAATAAAAATATGATTCAAACCCAAATTTTACCTTTGGTGAGTTAACAAAATCCTTAACTCAATCCCTCTTGCGAATTTATTATCATCATCTCCCCTGTCTTCGTCATTGTCTTAGTTTGTAACTTTTGAACAACAATAAAAGAGAAAAGTGAACCAAATAGTCGGTGATGCTATTGTTAATAAGAATATGGTTATCGCCATTGCTACGGAACAACATGAAGAACGAGAGATAGAGAAGATGAACAAAGATAGCGTGTCCCAACATCAAATCACAGACCTTGTGAGAAAAACTAACAGAGAGGAACGGATTTAGCTTGCGTTAATAACTATTCCCGAAATCAAATCACAGCCCCCTCCAATTTCTCCAAAGAGTCCAAATTCATACAAGATTTCGCCACGTATTGAAGGGTAAAACTATAATCTGCTATTTCAATTTCTCATCTCAGTCAACCTGACATTAACTTTTCTCACGAGAAATTGACCAAACAAACAGATTTGGATGGAAATCATCCAACAGGTGTATATTTGTAAATGCCAAAAAAACGGGGGTACATTTTTAAATCGGGTGTAATAATAGGGGTACATCTGTTTATAATCCAAAAAAAAGGGAGGGCTAGGCTTTAGAAATGCTCATAAATTCAACCTAGCAATGATTGCTAAGTTAGCATGCAGGCTGTTAACTGAACCTAAAGCACCGTGGGTGAAACAATTAAAACCAAGATACTTCAAAAATTCTTCCGCCTTTAAGGAAAAAATCCCATCTTCAAGCTCTTGGATATGGAAATGTATTAGTAAAGGTATACTACTAGTAGAAACGAGAATAGTATTTGGGAAATAGGGGACGACACTAGTGTTAACATTTGGGAAGATAATTGGGTGCCACAAATGGAACATAATCTTAATAGGTATAAAACAATTACTAACTCTAATTTATCTCTTGTGAATGATCTTTTAGACCCTTTAACTTCAAGTGGAATTCTACATTAATTTTGGAAACTTTCCAGATCAGATAGCTAGGAAAATTTGTAATCTTAGAATAGCCAAAGGTACACCAGATACTCTTAGGTGGTTGCTTACCAATTCGGCATATTCTGTTACATCTATGTACAAAAACTATATGAAAGAAGAAAACTTGTAAAAATTAGGACAGCCTGACTCCTTTTGGTCTAATATTTGGAAACTTAACGTATCTCAAAAATTAAAATATTTGTATGGAAATGTTTACAAAATGCTATATCCATAAACTCGAATCTGTCTAGATTTATGCCTCGAAGTACATCCTAATTGTCCCCTTGGATGCAATGAAAATGAAACTCTAGAACATCTCCTTTTATACGTCCTTTTGCTCAAATTTGTGTGGGCAACTTCGCCTTTTCCTGTTTCTATGCATTTTAAGGCCTCTACAACTTTTCTTGACATATGTAAGGAGTGGTTAGGAAAGAAAGACTCTTTCATCTCCTTTGAAATTATTATCACTAAAGCTTGGTTTATATGTAAAGAAAGATGTGACAGAGTTTTTGAAAATAAACAGAAAACAAGTACCCAATTAGGAGCAGAAATTAAGAGATACTTAGATTATTGGAATGGAGACAAATGCTTATTGAATCAGGCGATAGTAAGGGCAGAAGAACTACCTATTTGGTGCACACCAAGGAGATTCCAATTTGAACTTAATATAGATGCTTCTTGGGTTTCAAAGACTTCGCTGCGAGGTTTCTCTTTAATCTTGAGAAATGACACAGGTAGCTTCGAACAAGGACGAGCTAGCAGTCTCTATCTCGACCACTACCTGAAGAAGCGGAGGCATTAGGCTTGTGGCATGGAGCACAATGGGCACGGGACAACGGATGGTCTAATTTGAGCGTAGAAGGTGACTGCAAAAACCTATTCGACTATTTGAATGGGAAGCCTTCTCAAATAGAATGGAAGAATCAACACCTTATTGACAAAACGAAGTACTTGCTTCAACAATTGTACTAACTTTTGGGTTTCTTTTATATTCTAGACTAGTAAATCATGTGGCTGACGCTCTTGCTAAGGAAGCCAAATACTTTGCAAACTTTGTTAATTGGGACAAGAATCCTTCTACTTGTATTTTGTCGCATTTAAAAGTAGATAAATCTAATGCAAGGAGAAACACAATATCTCGCATTAGACAACTCTACTATTAATGTTGTAAGGGTTATTAGCTCCCCAAGTTAGTCGTTTATTGCATTTCCAATTTTCAAAAAAAAAAAGAGTTGTGCATATACAAATACATGTCATGCAACTTGTCTCGTTGTAAAAAAAAAAAAAAAAAAAAAAAGAAATTGTCTCGGTTGAGATTTCAATGTTGATATATAGGTTTAGTATATTCGATTCATTCTGAAAGTACAATGTTGCAACCAGGAAAATTTATTTTTGATGTTGTTTTTCTTCTTTTGTTGGAGTTTAGGTCTTAAGCACCCCTTATTTCTGTTTTTATTTTCCTTTTATTGATAAATCACTCTAGCGGGTTTCACATTTAAAAAAAGGTTGAGACCACACTTGTACAAAAAGTGAATGATAGTAGGGACTTTTAGTGGAACTCCTCATTTTAGTTTTAATAGAAACTGGGCTATGGTCTGAACACACGAGTTAAGTGTGTTAGAAAATCATCTAAGAAATGCATGAGTCAAGGAAAAAGAAACACAGCAGAATTGAAGGAAATGTTCACAAACCAAGAAACATCTGTGAAAAAGCAACGAAACAGACACACAAATCTGAACTCGTTTAAAACCAAAAACCCCAGAGTCATGTGTGACTTCTTGTTTCTTTTCCTAAAGCATTACCTAATGCTAATATAATACTGACACACCGACCTCAATGGTCTGGACATGGGTCCAAATGCCATAAGCTTTATTCTGTCATCTGTCTTCTTTTTAGCTTTAGATATGTTAGTTTATTAGCTGGTAGTAGTTAGCTCCACTCTGTACCACACTGAGAGTTTTAGATTATTAACATAATTTCTTGTTTTGATTAGTCTAAACCTCATTAACATAATTTCTTCTTTTGCTAC
>JAJJWW010002952.1:0-270784 GCA_023531295.1 Papaver armeniacum
AATTAACCAAAATATAGTGAGGGGTGTAGTGTGGGAAAACCAAGCTACTGTGAGCTTAATGGAGAGTTGATTAACCTTTCACTCTAATTCTCTCCTAGTATTGGTTGTCTTCTTACAAAGATGACCAATCACAAGAGAATTGGATTAATTAGCTAACTCACTCCTACTTCTATTAAGCACAATAAGAACAGCAACATCAATCTGATTTACTCAACATAAAATCTAGGGTTTCAACAACACCCTAGCAATTGAACTTAGAACATGATTCAAAGCAATTAAAACATAAATTACACTAAAGTTGTGCTCTGGCTAGCCCAGGCATGAACCCTAACACACACAGAACACTTCTATTTATACATGCAAGGAAAAACCCAAACCCTAAATCACTTTAATTTGAAAATTAAAACAAACCCAATCTCGAAATTGCCTCTGAATCCCTTGTTCCCTCTCGCTTGTGCGGCTCGATACGCGTCGGCTCTCGCTCCTTACTCCGATGTTCTTCCATTAGCAAAACCCTAGTTTTATCTATCTCGAGCTCGGCTTCTAGGGTGGAGAAGTTGTGGTGGGGATAGAGAAAACTAGAGGTGGCGGTGCGGCTGATAGCTTCTGTTGTTGTCGGTTGTGGCAGGAGATGGAGAAGAGGAGCAGAGGGATGGAGCTCTCTGCAGCGGTCGGGTGAAGAGAAGAAAGAGAAGAGAAAACTGAGAATAAGGTTTGGTCCGAGGGGATAAGGGTATGGATTGCTTGGGTGTTGAGCGGGCACAGCAGGGTTTGATGAAGAGGCCTCAGCGAGCGTTGGATGAAGCGGGTACGATCTGAACGGCTCAGGATATAAGCGGGTGATTCTGCTGTTGAGCGAGTGCAGCGAAGATCGATGTACATGAAGGAGCGACCATCGGATCTAGACGGAGCAAATCTAATGGCTCAAATGATACGGGCTCGGATCCGGGTCACGGGCCGGGTCTAGCTCAAGCCCATGTTGTAGATGAGTTGCTACTTGTTGGGTTGCAACTGTTGCGCGCGCGGGCTTGGGCTATCTGCTCCATAGACGCTTGTCTCCAATTCTTCTGCTCTTTTGGCTCCTCAGATTCTCTGAGCTTTATTTATTACCTAAAAACACAAAATTAATTAATACAAATATTTATTCTTGAAAACAAAGAAAACACATAATCTGGGATAATATCTGATTTCTAAGCGCAAAAGATGAGTAAAATGCCAATAAAAAGGTGTATAAATATGCACTATTTGGCACTCATCAAATACCCCCAAACCTGAATTTTACTTGTCCTCAAGTGAAACAGAAATGAAGAAATCCTAACTATACCCCGTCGCAGTCTCTCGAATGCATTTAGCGTATGCACTAAGCCTTTAAACCCCTAGGTGTCCCTAGTGGACGAGTTGTAGTCTCGTGAGGGTTTACCAGAGGTGTACCCACAAAACCTTCTCCAACTTAAGAGTGTAAAAGAGTCTCAAGCCTCCAAGAAGCTATGAGGACATAGAGTTTCTGCATGCTAGTAACAGGAAGTTAGAACTATCAAAGAACGCATTCTCATCCTTAAGTGCTGAGCGAGAAGTAACCATACCATATGAAAGAATTCGGATTCGATTGTGATCATAAGGTATGGTTTTATGATAATTGCACTCAAAAAGATCGCTTTTTTAGTCTCTCATGTGTGCAGGCAGGAATAAAGAGAGAAATCCTGCACACGTTGTAGGTAAGAAGGATAACCTTCCGAAATAATTTCTGGAGACTCCACAGAAGTGTGGACAAAAAGAATCTTTTTCTGATGATCTCTAAGAAAGGAAATCAACCATTAGCAAGGATGGGAGTACTCACTTACCTTCTCACCCGATCGACAATTAATATCACTCTCTCATAAGAAACCATAGAAACGTCTTCAATCTTCGGTCTTCAACTATTGATGACGAACTTCAGAACTTTACAAAAACTTGACAATTTTTTTTTTTTTTTTTTTTTTTTTTTTTTAACTTACAATAAAACATTAAAACTCAATTTTTCACAAACTTCATTAATTCTCATCCTATTTTCTTTTCTTTTCTTTGTTGCTTGTAAACCTTGGACTATCTCAACTTTTCTTTCAATATTCTGATGATGCTCCGTTTGCTGACGATGATGTGTTTCTATGGGTCTGTTGATTGAGAGAGAGAATGATGCTAACTACAAATCGATATTTAGAAGGAGTTTTCATCTTTAGACGTCACCCTCATGATTGACAAAACTAGCACTCAAGAGATCAAAAGTAGTCTTGAAAGTGGTGCGAAGTTGGGTAGCTCACCATTCCTACCGGAATTGACGTACGGTGACACACACTCTAACAACTTTTCTAGAAAGTTGCAAAAATTGAAGGTTGGTGCCTCACTTGATGTCAAATGGGTAGTCTCCACTATGGGTGATCACAATTCTACTCACCGAATATCTAAACAAGACCTAATTCGCTCTCCGGTATGGTTAAATCCAACTTTAACGCTCTAATCAACTAAGAAACCCGATTGCGTTTTCAAAGACTTCCAAATTGTTATTTCGGTCGACTCTCTATGTAAACATAGCTAGAAGCATGCTAGTGACTCTAAAATCTCTAAAAGTTGGAGGTTTTTACAAAAAGAGTTTTTTTTTTTTTTTTTTTTTTTTTTTTTTTTTGAAAATAAAAGACTAAAAAGACTAAAAACTCTATATGCAAATGCACCCCCAAACCTAAATCAAACATTGTCCTCAATGTGTCAACAGAGAGGAAAAATTTAAATAGTCACATACCATGAGAACTATGCTGAAAAGAGAAAAGGGAAGAGATTACCGGATGTCGGCGGGAGCAAGGTTAGAGCTTCATTAATCAAGGCTAGAATCCAATATTCTCAGCGGAGATCATATCGGATTAGCACAATATATGCACAAGAAGACTCAACCGATTCAAGAAAAGAAAAATTTAACAAGTCCTACTGGATTATATACAATGAAAATTTACCATACACTAACAATCTAAAGAGTTGAGGGTCAACCCAATAGAAAATATGTACAAAAATCAACAGTCTTACACAAATATAAAATGAGAGTGCAAGTAAGACTGCATATGAGAATGAGTTTCCCCAAACCTAAACTTGTGAACAGTGTGTTTGAAAGCACAAAATCTTGCAATTTTAAAGGTACATCATGCAAAAGGTCTAACTCAAAATGAGTTTTGCTAAGAACAAAAAGACATACATATTCCAACTGTGGCTCTTTAAAAGTGTTATACTTTGATGCAAAGTAGTCCAAGAGGACTTGGGAGGCACAAAGTTCTAGGCCTAGATTAGGCATTCTTAGAAAAGTTGGTTTTGCAATTTTGTTACAAACTACACCTAGGTTTGGTGGAGGAGTTTCAATTTGTGACTTAGGAGAGAGGCTAGGTACATCTAAGTTGTTTTCATGTATAAAATCATTTGCACCATCACATACTTTCCTAAGGTCAGAAGAGGGTAAATCATGCTCACCAGCATAGACAAATTCATCAATCACCATGTCATAATCATCTGAGCAGGCAACATATTGTGATATGGGCAGGGAATCGGACACAACAATAATATCATGATCCAAAAGAACATTAGTGTCAACAGAAGATTCATCTTTTCCTAAATCACAAACAAGTTGTGTAGCATGCTCACATTCACTGAAGAATTTCACAAACCCAAACTCAGAGTCAACATCATATGTATGAATGTTAGAAGAAGTATCATTCATAGGGTTCACAGAAGAGACGCCTAACGTCTCTGAACCAAAAGATTCCATCATATTTTCAGCAGATACATGTTCTTCTAACATATCATGTTCATCATCATCATCATCATAACAAAAATTTATCTCCCCATTCAAAATTTGAGCATTTCCACTGCACTCATCTACCTCTAGATTAGGTTCATATTCAGTGTATGATTGTGCAAAAGGTTCACTAGAGAAGGGATGCTCGTGCAATGCTTTCCATCCAAGTATATCATTGTTTTGCTCTATGAGCTCTTCCATTAGTGATTGCATACAAGGAGTTGGGGGAGTATAACATTGTTCAACTTCCCACTGTGATGGATGATGCATGTGTGTATGGTTGTCATGACTTTTCCTAGACTGCCTAAACTCATGCAAAATGTAGCAGTTCTCAGCAGGGTGGTCTAAGCTACCACATAAGGTGCAAACATACATTTCAGATTGCCTAGGTGAATTAGATTCGACAGATTGCTCATGTAATTGCCTTTCCAAAGCAGATACTTGATCTTCTAATTGATCTAAAAGTGATGACTGGGTATGAGGAAAGTGTTCATTTTTAACTTGTGATGGATGATACATGTGCTCATAATGATTAGGGTATGTGAGGTCAGGGCCCTGAGAAGGCTCGTAAAATTCCCTAAAATCACTATGGTATGTGGGGGTTCATATTGTGAAGCATGCCCGTAAGCAAGCTCTCGATGGATTTGTTTGTATCCCCATTTGCGGACCAAAATCCTCGACATGATTTAACAACTCAAATTGAACTCAAAGCCCAGTTGTTGTGGACTTAGTTTGGTTTATTGGGTTTCATTTGGTTTGTTGGGTTTCATTTGGTTGGTGTGGGATTTGGTTTGTTTGGGCTTTGGTTTATTGGGTTTTTGGTTTGTTGGGAAAGTACAACCCATTTGATGTTAAACATCCCAACAGAATAGGTTCTAGCCTAGATGGTCTGGCCCAGCTTGGTTGCACAGCCCAGATTATGTTGAAAAAAAGTATAGCCCAGAAGTGTAGCTTATGTGGGCTGAAGGTTGTTTGCACTTTGGATGTGTAAAGCCCAGATGATGTTTAAACAGCCCAGCAGTGTGCTTATGTGGGCTGAAAGTTTAGAGTGCTAAGCCCAGTAAGTGGGCTTCAGCTTATGCAGCCCAGCTGCTCAGTTTGGTTTATTATGGGCTGGCTTGGGTACAGAGCCCAATTTATGTGGGAAGGCTAGTGGACTGGGTTTTAGCCCAGCTTGGCACAGCCCAGCTTTAGCAAGTCTAAATGGTCAGGCACAGTGGTTGGTTTTATGCACAAGTTTTTCCTGTGCAAGCCAGGCTATGAACAACACAAGAAAGTAACAATTTGCACAGGTTGGTAAATCAACACAACACAGAAGCACAAACTTACAGGAATGACACCTGATTCTAAACACACAGCAGCTTACACAATTGCAGAGATATAGGGGAGCTTGTTGTTGTTTTTGCAAAGTACACAGCACAGCGCAGGGTTGATTAGCATGTGATCATGGCTCAGCAGATTCAACAAGTTAACATGCTTTTCAAGGTCTCACTACTAGGCAAGGTGGCTAGTGCATTATGCAGGCATGGTTCAAGGTGCAGCACAAGGTCTAGGTTGCGCACCACTGGCTATCAGCCAAGGCAAAGCAGCAATTCAGGGTCAGATGGGTCAACTGGTTCAGTTGACGTCAACTATCTCAGTTGATATCAACAGTCTGAGTTGACTTCAACTCAGATTTTTCACAAGCTAGCTTCAGGGTTGACAATGGTTATGCGGCTACAACTAACCTAGGCTAACCAGGCAGCACAAGCTCAACAGCTTCAGGGGCTGGAGCTGTGCACAGGGAAGTGGGAGCTAAGGGCTACAGTCCAGGCCTTGTATTGGCCAAGAGTTCACAGCACAACTACAGCTAAGGTTTAACCGCACAGAACATACAACAGGGCACACAGATTTCCAGGCTAAACAGCACAGTTAGGCACAGAAATTGCAGTTCAGGGTCAGGGTCATGCTCAGTCAAGCTGCTAGGTTATCAGGCATTCATGGGAGGTTCAGTAATGCACAGGCACCTGCGCTTTTCCTTGGGCATACAGGGGAAGTTCAGTTACTAACCTCAATTCATGCACTTATCCTTGGGTTGGCTCAGACTTACCACTTGCACCACCAATTGGTTCTGCTCCTTTGCTGTTTCCTCCTTGGTTTTGCTTTGCAGCACAGCAAGCACAACAAGCACCTGTTGGCTCAACAGAAAGGTTCAGTTCTCAGATTTGCACAGTTATACTAACATGAATATGCAACTGAGAGTTACTTGGACTAAAAGGGATCAAGAGTTACAAGGCAGTGATGCTTATAAAGTTGCTCATTAAGTTGTAGCTCAGATGCAAAGTGAGAGCAAGCTACACATATAACATGAATAATGACACTAAGTGGCAGTACTAGTTATGATGACTACAAGTTGTACTAAGTTAAACAAGAACAATAGGAAACTACAGATGTAATGATGTAATGACAGGGTGTAAAAAATATAAAATTAGGAAATAATTTAAGCTAAGTTATACTAGCAAGGGACTAAAAACAGTAAAAACAAGGTAAATATATACAGGGATAGTTGAAAAACAGTGAAGTCAAGCCAAAAATCACAGGGCACACGCCAAGTCCCCGGCAACGGCGCCAAAAACTTGGTAGGCCTGGAAATGTGTTTATATTAATGCCTACGAGTGATAACCGCAAGTGCACGGCGTCTATCGGAGACGTGGCAAGTACGGGTCGAACCACAGAGACTTGTGGTGCTGATATGTTGATCAAGGCTTCCTAAACTGAGTTTCTAAGAAATGTAACACAATTTGAGGTTTGTCGATGCGACTGAGATGAAATGTGACTCTAAACTAAGGCTGTAAATAAAAGTGACAATTTGGAGAATGCTAGGGCAGTTGCTTCCACCACTTGACCCTATGCTAAGGTAATTCAATTCATGTTATGTTCTTATACCTTCCTAAGGAAGATTCTAAAGAATAATGTGTCACTAATCTTACTAATTCCCCCTAGTATAGAGTGTCTTATTACAAGACACTCTATCACAAAGTTCCTTAGTCAATTACTAAGCATCACTCATACCTTGTTAAGCACATAACACCTTCCTTGGCAGTTAATGGAGAGTTGATTAACCTTTCACTCTAATTCTCTCCTAGTATTGGCTGTCTTCTTACAGTACAGCCAATCACAAGAGAATTGGATTAATTAGCTAACTACACTCCTACTTCTATTAAGCACAATAAGAACAGCAACATCAATCTGATTTACTCAACATAAAATCTAGGGTTTCAACAACACCCTAGCAATTGAACTTAGAACATGATTCAAAGCAATTAAAACATAAATTACACTAAAGTTGTGCTCTGGCTAGCCCAGGCATGAACCCTAACACACACAGAACACTTCTATTTATACATGCAAGGAAAACCCAAACCCTAAATCACTTTAATTTGAAAATTAAAACAAACCCAATCTCGAAATTGCCTCTGAATCCCTTGTTCCCTCTGCTTGTGCGGCTCTGATACGTCGGCTCTGCTCCTTACTCTGATGTTCTTCCACTGTTAGCAAAACCCTAGTTTTATCTATCTCGAGCTCAGCTTCTAGGGTGGAGAAGCTGTGGTGGGGATAGAGAAAACTAGAGGTGGCGGTGCGGCTGATAGCTTCTGTTGTTGTCGGTTGTGGCAGGAGATGGAGAAGAGGAGCAGAGGGATGGAGCTCTCTGCAGCGGTCGGGTGAAGAGAAGAAAGAGAAGAGAAAACTGAGAATAAGGTTTGGTCCGAGGGGATAAGGGTATGGATTGCTTGGGTGTTGAGCGGGCACAGCAGGGTTTGATGAAGAGGCCTCAGCGAGCGTTGGATGAAGCGGGTACGATATGAACGGCTCAGGATATAAGCGGGTGATTCTGCTGTTGAGCGAGTGCAGCGAAGATCGATGTACATGAAGGAGCGACCATCGGATCTAGACGGAGCAAATCTAATGGCTCAAATGATACGGGCTCGGATCCGGGTCACGGGCCGGGTCTAGCTCAAGCCCATGTTGTAGATGAGTTGCTACTTGTTGGGTTGCAACTGTTGCGCGCGCGGGGCTTGGGCTATCCGCTCCATAGACGCGTGTCTCCATTTCTTCCGCTCTTTTGGCTCCTCAGATTCTCTGAGCTTTATTTATTACCTAAAAACACAAAATTAATTAATACAAATATTTATTCTTGAAAACAAAGAAAACACATAATCTGGGATAATATCTGATTTCTAAGCGCAAAAGATGAGTAAAATGCCAATAAAAAGGTGTATAAATATGCACTATTTGGCACTCATCAGTTATTTCCTCCACGGTTATAGAAGTTTCTTTCTCTCTCAAATTCCTCATGATCACGACTCCCCATGGCTACTAACTTTCGCTGACCATCATCCGTTATCATTTCTTGTTGACCCTGCGAAGTGCTCGCTACAGTGTGTATCAATTTAGGTAACAAGCTTGCATTCGCAGCATTTGAACTTGTGTTCGCAACTGGGTATGATTCCATTTCATTTTGCTTTTCCTCTAGAGCAATGTATTCTTCCTGAAGTTCTCGCAACTCAGTCATTGTAATTGTATTCTTGATTCTAAAAACCTGAATGTATAACAGATTGGTTGCGAACATAGCGTTAATGAATGATAAAATGAGATATCTCTCATCCACACAACCAGCCATATCACTACACATTGTCTTCCATCTCACGGTCAGATGTTTTAAACTTTCACCCACCCTTTGCTTTAACCCAAATACATCTTCAATACCAGGTCGCGAGGAATTATTACTTATGTATGCCCCTAAAAATATAGCTTGTAAATGGTTGAAAGATGTGATTGTATTCCTTGGTAAACCTTCAAACCATTTCAGGGCTTCTCCTGTCAAACTTGATGCAAAATACTTGCACAATATAGCATCATGGTTCTCCCATTGTAGCATACATCTCACATAAGCTTTGATGTGTTGTACTGCACAAGTTGTTCCATAAAAAATGC
Organism: Papaver armeniacum; assembly: GCA_023531295.1. Taxonomy (NCBI): domain Eukaryota; kingdom Viridiplantae; phylum Streptophyta; class Magnoliopsida; order Ranunculales; family Papaveraceae; genus Papaver; species Papaver armeniacum. The sequence continues at coordinate 8,786 of JAJJWW010002952.1, forward strand.
TGGTTAACGCAGGTAAATTGCACTTTAGGGGTATTCCTCCTAATTGTACTTCTTGTGTGAATGGAGTCTTCGCAGCTTCTTCTATGGCTTCATCCAATTGTCTCTTACCTCCTCCCCTTTTATTATTTAACATTCCTCTCATTTCCGCCAATTCTCTTAGAATTTGTTCATTTACACCAGAGTTTGGCTCCATTGGTCTTTTTAACTCCGCCTCTCTTCTTCTGCGTTCATGTCTGTTTTGACTTTCTTGTTCATCATTCTATTCTCGTCTTTCTCTGCGATCTTCTCTTTCATTCCTCTCATGAATTCGCACACCGTTATATCTATCATTTTCTCTTCTTTGCTGCCTTTCGATTCTCCTTTGTACTCTTTCATACTCTTCATTGATATTATCATTGTTGCGATTTTGTTCTCTCATTCTTTCTCTATTATCATGATTATTCTGGCGAATTGCCTCTTGTAACTCCTGTTCTTCCATTTTTGTTCTCAATCTTTCCCTTTCGCAAGCTAGACGTACTTGCTCAGCATAGTATTTTTCAATTTCATCTTCAATTTCTTTTTGCTTCCTCTGCGTTTCTCTCCCATGCAATATTATTCTTCATTCTTCCTGATTTTCTTCATCACTTGGATTATTCCACCCCTGACGCTGCCTATTTCCTTGATTTCCATCATTTCGCCCATTTTGAAGAATCCCGGGACGTGGGATATAACGATCTTCCATTATTTCTCTTCTTTCGCAACGTTCTTCGCCTGGATTTTGCACTTCTTCTCGATTTTCTTCATTAGCATTTTCTATACGTAAAGTTCTCATTCTTTCCTATCTAACTGATCTTGAGATTGACCTTGTAGTGCTTCTCGACCTTCTGTTTTGTAATCTCATATTTTCCATCCTCAACTCATGATTTTGCCTTGTTAAATTTGCACGTTCCTCTACCTCTAATCGTCTTTCTTCATGCATTGTTTGTCTCAATGTCTCTAATGCTGCGACCTCTTCATTTCCATGAATTATTTCTCCAATCACTTCTCGGTCTCTCTCCCCTTGTCCATTGTTTATCAATTGATGTTCTTCTCCCCTTTCATCCACAGAGTCAGATCTCCAAGTATGCACGCTTACTCTATCATAATCCACAGTTCTATTCTTGAGATCGGGTTGAATTGGTGATTGAATTTTATTTTCTTCATTATTTCTTGTGTTCATTCTTGAGGATTCCCCCATTTCATTTCTCCCTTCTCCAGCAAGTATCCTACTCCTTCTAACAGTTGTCGGTTGTTCTGATGCATGTCTTCTTCTAGCCATTTCTCAATTTCAGTAAATTGTTGAAAATTATATGAAATTCCTTCCCTATTACTCCAAATTCTTTCAAATCACGAAGTCAATCCTTTCTCTCTCCCTGTTTCTAGCGCCAATATGTAGTTGCAGGAAATCCTACACTACACCCCTCATAAGAATCCACACAATCAAACCATTTTAAGATGAACAATTATAATTTTTATTGATTAACTTCTTGAATGTTTACAAGATAAAATGGAAAAGAGCTAAAGAAATTACAATCACTATAAACTTTCTCTCTCCTAATGACTTGCTCCACACTCGAAAAAGATCTCCCCTCCAATAGGCCTGTTCGGCTCTTTATATAGGGTATTACATAATGGATGACAGCTAAGCTGTCCTTTATTTTCGGGAATGACTTGCGAAGTGTCGCAAGTGTACGAGTGTATAATCTCACGACATTCCTAGATCTCGCTAGGTCTTCACACTTTTCTCGTGTTCTGGCTGTCGTCATCCATTGCGTCACTTATTTTACTCGTCTGCGACGCCTTCTCTATGTAACATTTATGAATTTCGCAGAGGTGTTGGTGTTGCGATATTCTGATCCTACAATCATCTGAATCAGTACTGGATAGATTGCTTCTTGAACCATATCCTTTAGTATTGATAAACGAGAGAAAAATAATAAATCCATTAACAAAAACATTTAGTCATTATGGGCTACTTCTGAACCCAGAATTTAAAGATATTCCTAAAATCCAAAAATTTCCATAGACCGCTTCTGGAGTCTATATTTATAGATTACTGCGGGAACCCACAATAATTTAGATTGCTACGAGAAAATTATAATTTGCATGTTAGACTATTTCTGGAGTCAATAACATCTCATGGATTTCTTTTGGAATCCATTAATTACAAGACTAGTTATTAAAAAAAAAAAAAACCATACAAATGTAATATAATGAAAAAAAATTTATAATAAATTTCCAATTTCATCATCTTCAGGGTTGACGAAATATTAATATACATGTTTGTTCATGGACACATTCTTATTATAAAATTTTACTCAGTATCAGTATCAGTATCAGGTTACTTCAAGAACCGTTGATAGAGACCGGTTAACGCTTTTTACAGTCACTTCAAGGACCAACCGGGGAAAATTTATTCTACACCTCATAAGGAATGATGGAGATTGAACATTAGAGGAGATTTAGTGATTCAAAAGAAATCCATCCTCAACATTTCATTTGGAAAAATGAAATTTTTGGTCATTAATTAATAAGATCAAATTAATTAATGTAAAGCACATACTCCCAATTTATGTGAATTTTATTGATCCAAAAATAAATGGATGCTTCACCAATATGCATTTTTTTTCTTCAGAACTTCATAAAGTTGGTCATGAAATTTTTTGGGAAATCCAAATCATCGGAAAACAAATCTTTATGAGATCATAACAGGGGTAACAAGATTTTGTTACTAATAACTTATACCCTTTATTTCCGATCAAACGACTTTATCATTTGTCACCATTAAAAGTCAATATAATCATAATTAACATCCCAAATACACATAAACCCCAATTTATGCGAGTGTCATACCATAACCAAATAGTATTAAAAAATGATCAAATAAATTTTTTTTCATTAAAAAAGAATAATAATAAAATAAAATGATTAACTTCACAGAAATTAGATAGTAATAATACTTACTAGAAAAAAATGATCATCATGAATATTGTCATTTTCTTTCCGATTAATCATATTAGGAGATGTATCTAGTTTATAAAAATTTTAAACCAAAAATCACATCTAACTTCTAATCTTCATAGCTCACTTCAGTAGAATCTACGTGCTGATGACGTGTTATAAACTAAATCAAAAGATGAAATATTGCACAAAAGAAATATAGAGAGAAGAAACAGAGAATTTCTCATTGCTATATATTGGTATCCATTACAAAGAAATGAGCCTCAATTTATATGCTAATATAAGAGAGGATAATAAAGATAGCATTAACATTAGGAAGTAATGGAATGCATTCTCATAACTAAGGTATTAAACCTAAGTTGTAGGATCAGAATATCGCGACATCAATACTTCGCGGGATCAATAAACAACAGCATTACGAGGAGGTCGCAGAAGAGTAATATAGATGACGCAATGAATGACGACAGCCAAAACATGAGAAAAGTGTGAAGATCTAGCGAAGTTTAGGAGAGTTGCGAGATTGTATACTTGTACACTTGCGATATTTCGCAAGTCATTCCCGAAAATAAAGGACAGCTTAGCTGTCATCCACTGTGTACTACCCTATATAAAGAGTTGAGCAAGTCTATTGTAAGGGGGATTCTTTTCAGAGTGTTAGTCAAGTCATTAGGAGAGAGAAAGTTTGTGGAGATTGTAATTTCTTTAGCTCTTTTCTATCTTATCTTGTAAATATTCAAGGAATTAATCAATAAAATCAGTGTTATTCATCTTCAAATGTCTTAGTTGTGTGGATTATTGTGAGGGGTGTAGTGTAGGATTTCCTGCAACTACATAATGGCGCTAGAAACAACTGTTTGAGTAAGGATTGACATCGTGATTTGAAAGAATTTGGAGTAGTAGAGAAGAAATTTGATATAATTTTCAACAGTTTACCAAAATTAAGAAATGGCTAGAAGGAGAAATGCATCTGAGCAACCAACAACTGTTAGGAGAAGTAGGAGACTTGCCGGAGAAGAGAGAAATGAAATGGGAGAATCCTCAAGAAGGAATATAAGGAATGATGGAAACGCAAATTGCGGAGGAAGAGAGTTGAAGAAAAGTTGCAGAGGGAAAGTAAAAGAGAAGAAGAAGAGGGTGAGAAAACTATATATAGAGAGAAGAATTCTCGAGAAAACAAATGCATTTAATGCGAGATGGGACGTGAATGGTCAAGAAAAACGGTTGAAAGAGACGTGTCAAGAAAAGAGTGGAAGAAGAAACATGTGTAATAAATTCCGTGTAAAAGTACGGGATTTTAATAGATAAAGATGAACAGTTGCGGCGTTTCAAAATATTGGTTCTCATGACATTCTCTTCTTCGTAGAGAAGACATGAGAAGAGGCAAGATGTAGGATCAGAATATCGCGACATCAATACTTCGCGGGATCAATAAACAACAGCATTGCGAGGAGGTCGCAGAAGAGTAATATAGATGACGCAATGAATGACGACAGCCAAAACATGAGAAAAGTGTGAAGATCTAGCGAAGTTTAGGAGAGTTGCGAGATTGTATACTTGTACACTTGCGATATTTCGCAAGTCATTCCCGAAAATAAATGACAGCTTAGCTGTCATCCACTGTGTACTACCCTATATAAAGAGTTGAGCAAGTCTATTGTAAGGGGGATTCTTTTCAGAGTGTTAGTCAAGTCATTAGGAGAGAGAAAGTTTGTGGAGATTGTAATTTCTTTAGCTCTTTTCTATATTATCTTGTAAACATTCAAGGAATTAATCAATAAAATCAGTGTTATTCATCTTCAAATGTCTTAGTTGTGTGGATTTTGTGAGGGGTGTAGTGTAGGATTTCCTGCAACTACATAAGTTATTACACTAAATGTGGGAGTTACCAAGAAGTGAATGATGTGAAGAGGTGGTGGTGTAAGAGTGGTGGAAATCCACCAAATAATTAATTTACAACATTTTGATCATTTTATAAGATATTGTTCCATTGACTGTAAGCTTTGTAACAACCCATCATTTCTCTAGTTCTGACTTGAATTAAAGGTCTCATTATTAAAAACTATTTTTCACAAAATGCAAAGGCGGCTGTACACGCTTGAGTCCACAAAAATGAGGCAAAATATTTTTTAGATTATTTTGTAAGATATTGTTCCATTGACTGTAAGCTTTGTAACAAGCCATCATTTATCTAGTTATGACTTGATTTGAAGGTCTCATTATCTAAAGATAGTTTCTCAAAAAATGCAAAGGTGGTGGTACAAGCTTTGTATTTGCAAAAATGAGGCAAAATATTTTTTGGATCATTTTATAAGATAATGTTCCTTTGACTGTAAGCTTTGTAATTAGCCATAATTTCCCTAGTGACCTGAATTATGGATCTCATTCGCAAAAGTGAGTTTCTACAAAAGTGCAAAGGCCGTGGTACATGCTTTGTATCAGCAAAAATAAGGCAAAATATTTTTGGATTATTTTATAAGATATTGTTGAATCTACTGTAAGCTTTGTAACAACCCATCATTTCTCTAGTTCTGACTTGAATTGAAGGTCTCATTATTAAAAACTAGTTTTCACAAAATGCAAAGGCGGCGGTACACGCTTGTATCCGCAAAAATGAGGCAAAATTTTTTGGATCATTTTGTAAGATATTGTTCCATTGACTGTAAGCTTTGTAACAAGCTATCATTTCTCTGTCTTACTTGATTTGAAGGTTTCATTATCTAAAGCTAGTTTTTCACAAAATGCAAAGGTGGTGGTACAAGCTTTGTATTTGCAAAAATGAGGCAAAATATTTTTTGGATCATTTTATATGATACCGTTCCTTTGACTGTAAGCTTTGTGATTCGCCATCATTTCTCTAATTCTGACCTGAATTGAAGATCTCATTCGCAAAAGTGAGTTTCTACAAAAAAAAAAAAGAAAAGGCCGTGGTACACGCTTTGTATCCGCAAATATAAGGCAAAATATGTTTTGGATCATTTTATAAGATATTGTTCTATAGACTGTAAGCTTTGTCACAACCCATCATTTATCTAGTGCTGACTTGAATTGAAGGTCTCATCACAAAATGCAAAGGCGATTGTACACGCTTGTATCCACAAAAATGAGGCAAAATATTTGTTGAATCATTTTGTAAGATATTGTTCCATTGTCGGTAAGCTTTGTAACAACCCATAATTTCTCTAGTTCTGACTTGAATTAAAGGTCGCATTATTAAAAGCTAGTATTCACAAAATGCAAAGCCGGCGGTACACGCTTGTATCCGCAAAAATGAAGCAAAATATTTTTTGGATCATTTTGTAAGATATTTTTCCATTGACAGTAAGCTTTGTAACAACCCATCATTTCTCTAGTTATGACCTGAATTGGAGGTTTCATTATTAAAAACTAGTTTTCACAAAATGCAAAGGCGGCGGTACACGCTTGTATCCACAAAAATGAGGCGAAATATTTTTTGGATTATTTTTAAGATATTGTTCCATTGACTATAAGCTTTGTGATAGACACATTTTTGTGTCTGATTTGTCTCGATTCTATATATTGTTAGTGCTCAATTGTTGTACTTATTATAGTTTTTATGTCTTTGTAGGTGTTTTTGGGGAAAGCTTTTGTGGACAAAGTTGCTCGAAAAGTGGCATTTGGACCTCCAGGAGAAATTACTAAAGGTACCCCAACAATGCGCTGAAAGCACCCTAGAAAATTTATAAAGGCACCCATGAATTTTACTACGCATACCTCAGAGAGTACTATTTCCACCCCAATTGCTAAAGGGACTCTGCTGGCGGATAAGGGGCAACCATCTTCAACATTTCAAATCTGAAAATTGGCAGGAATAGTTGCAGCGAAGAACAAATTTTAGGCTTCCATATTTGGCAACGATTAAAGGAGATTCAATTGCTGGATTCAGTTTAGTCGGGCCTCTTAAGGAAAAACAGGGTTGATATGGTCGATGTATTGGAAAGAATTGGGTTGGATATTCGTTTGAAACAAAAACAGAGTTGGAAAAGATATCGGGTTCTGGGAGTGATTACAAGAGATTTTCTCGAGATTCTCTTACTGTTTTTGATTGGAGAATGACCAGGCACGATCAACTAAAGATGGTAATAGCTTTGGATTCGAGAAAGAAGGAGTTTATGTGGAGTTTGGATGAAACATGGGAAGTATGGTTTATGGAGAAGATAATCTCGGGATATTGTTATATTTGGAAGGATTTCATGTGATTACTTCATGACTAACTTCTTCTAGGATTCGAAAGAACTGTGCTGGAGAAATTCTGTGTACAACATACACGTAGGTATCAAATGATGGAAATAATTCTCGTGAAGAAGGAAATAAAACCCAAGAAAGAATAATGAATTGATTAAAAATATTCTTGAGGATTTGAGGAGGTTGTAGAGTATAAAAAGACTCCTTAAGAGTCATATAAGGGCTAAGTACACTTTGGGGGAGTTTAGGCAGTTGCATAGAGAAAACAGTCGAGTTGCGGAAAAGTTCTTCTGCTGCTGCTGATGCTGTTTGTAGGTGAAAATGGTTTCTGCTGATTTCGGTAATTTTGGGTGTACGGGTGAGAAACAATTTAAACCCTAAACAATGTACTGCAAGGGAGTACTTTAGATTCGAGAGATCAATCTGTACAAGTCCAGCCTAAACCAAGAAATGGCCGTTCCAGACTTGCTTCGGTCACAAAGTGGGGGAGAATGGGTTGGTTTTGGGGAGGGAAGCAAGGAAGGTAATGATACCAGAATAGTTGATTCTGGAAGAGTAGTTATGTTACTACGACTTGTATCAGAAAAGTGGGAAGGCTAACAAATGGTAAGCTAGCCAGAATTTTCTGAGTGCTGTGTATTCCCGAATGAACTTGTTGTTCTGTGGAAATAGGTAAGACCTATTTATACAAGTCGAAGTGAAACGTACCCTGGTCTCATTAAGGAATGGAAAAATGGGTAAGTAAATTGGAGGAGGTGGTAACCGTATGCATGGAGTTTGATGTTCCATAAAATCGTTAACACATGGAATTGATGTTCCATAAAAACATTAACGTATGGAATTGATGTCCCATGAACGTTTCACTTTTAACTCCCTGTATTTACTAACCGCCTCACCCTTATGACACTTCCTTATGACGAGCGTAGTGTACGCCGCACGTTGTAAACCGCCAAACCAATACCCAAAGAGGATCCCCCAGTTTGTGATATGTGTTGATGTCTCGAATGTTTTAGTGGAAAACATGTAGCATAGAGTTGTTGCCTGGAAAGTCGAGCTCAGGAGTCTTGGTAGCTTGGTGACCTTCGACGGTCGAGATTTTGTATCTTAAGAGGAAAGGTAGCCGTTTGATCTTTGCACGCTTTCGTTCGTTGGTGGCCGCATAGGGAAGGCCAGCATGGTGGCGCGGCTAGGTTAGCATGTTATTGGCATGGCATGGTGGCGCGGCTAGGTTGGCATGCCATTGGCGCGACATGGAGGCGCGACTAGGTTGGCATGCCGTTGGCATGGCGTGGTTTGGCGTGGCCAAACTTAGGTTTTCGGGCTAAAGGTTACCATGCGTCGAATCCTTAAATCCTCAAATTTTTTGGTAATCTTGGAGGGCTAGGATTTGCTCCCGGGATTGAAGGGGGACCGTCAATGATTGTCGCACGCCAACAAGTTTTCGTTTTGGTAGCCGCGTAGGGAAGGCCATCATGGTGGCGCTGGCTAGGTGCGTTTGGCATGTGGGGCCAAGGGTTTGTAAGCCATGGCGTGGTTCGCGGGTTGGCACATGGTGCGGCTAGCATGGCTAGGGGCCGAGGCAAGGTGTGGCTTAGGGCCGAGGCAAGGTGTGGCTTGGATTGGCATGTGGGACAAAGGGTTTGGCAAGCCGTTGGCACATGGTGCGGCTAGCATGGCTAGGTGCGGTTTGTCTTGGCATGTGGGGCCAAGGGTTTGGCAAGCCGTTGGCACATGGTGCAGCTAGTATGGCTAGGTGTGGTTTGGCTTGGCATGTGGGGCCAAGGGTTTGCCATGGGCGCATGGCGTGGCTAGCTTGGCTAGGGCCAAGGCAAGGTGCGGTTTGGCTTGTCATGTGGGGCCAAGGGTTTGCCATGGGCGCATGGCGTGGCTAGCTTGGCTAGGGCCAAGACAAGGTGTGTTTGGCTTGGCATGTGGGGCCAAGGGTTTGCCATGGACGCATGGTGTGGCTAGCATGGCTAGGTGCGGTTTGTCTTGGCATGTGGGGCCAAGGGTTTGGCAAGCCGTTGGCACATGGTGCAACTAGTATGGCTAGGTGTGGTTTGGCTTGGCATGTGGGGCCAAGGGTTTGCCATGGGCGCATGGCGTGGCTAGCTTGGCTAGGTGCGGTTTGGCTTGGCATGTGGGGCTAAGGGTTTGCCATGGGCGCATGGCGTGGCTAGCTTGGCTAGGGCCAAGGAAAGGTGCGGTTTGTCTTGGCATGTGGGGCCAAGGGTTTGGCAAGCCGTTGGCACATGGTGCAACTAGTATGGCTAGGTGTGGTTTGGCTTGGCATGTGGGGCCAAGGGTTTTCCATGGGCGCATGGCGTGGCTAGCTTGGCTAGGTGCGGTTTGGCTTGGCATGTGGGGCTAAGGGTTTGCCATGGGCGCATGGCGTGGCTATCTTGGCTAGGGCCAAGGAAAGGCGCGGTTTGGCTTGGCATGTGGGGCCAAGGGTTTGCCAACGGGCGCATGGCGTGGCTAGCATGGCTAGGTGCGGTTTGTCTTGGCATGTGGGGCCAAGGGTTTGGCAAGCCGTTGGCACATGGTGCAACTAGTATAGCTAGGTGTGGTTTGTCTTGGCATGTGGGGCCAAGGGTTTGCCATGGGCGCATGGCGTGGCTGATGAGTGCCAAATAGTGCATATATATACACCTTTTTATTGGCATTTTACTCATCTTTTGTGCTTAAAAATCAGATATTATCCCATATTCTGTGTTTTCTTTGTTTTCAAGAATAAATATTTGTATTAATTAATTTTGTGTTTTTAGGTAATAAATAAAGCTCGGAGAATTTGAGGAGCCAAAGAGCGAAGAATTGAGTCGAGCATCTATGGAGCAGAAAGCCAAAGCCGCACAAGGCACAATGGTTGCAACCCAACAAGTAGCAACTCATCTACAAGACATGGGCTTGAGCTAGTCCCGACCCGCGACCCGATCCGAGCCCGTCCACTCCAAGCCGTCGAGATTTCGATCTTTCTACATCCTACGGCCGCTGCTTCCACGTGCATCGAAGATCGTCGCTCCCGTGCTACACCAGATCACATCAAAACCGGCTACCTCTCGAGCCGTTCGGATCTTACTCGCTACATCCGACGCCGCTCCGACCTTCACATCAAATCCTGATGCACCCGCTTCACATCACACCACCCATATAAGCCCCTAACACAGAAACCTAACCCTATTCTCTTCTCCTCCCCCATACCTCTTCACCCGACAGACAGAGCTCTGCTCTGCATCTCCATACCTCCCTCTCCGTCTCCTGTCTCTATCATCACCATCCCCATCTTCTTTCACCTCAACAACCGCACCATCAACCACCTCAGCTCCCTCTCTAGGTCTAGTTATCTTTCTTATAGCTTCTATCAACCCTAGAAGCTAAATTAAAGATAATTGGGGACTAGGGTTTCTCATACATCAACTCGGCCGATGCATGGCGTTCTCAGAGCCAATTTGACAGGAGAATAGCACGATTCAGAGGCGGTTCAGAGAGTAGAGGGTATGGGTATGATTTAATTTCTATTTTTAATTGAATTAGGGTTTGGTAGTTTTGGGGTATCCTTGCATGTATAAATAGAAGGGATAGAAGCTGTTTTTGGGCACGCCTGGATTAGCCAGAGTGTCAATTAGGTTTAATTGTTGTTATTTATTGTTTTAGTTTAATTTGCTAGGGTTTCATTGAAACCCTAATTTCCATGTTGTGTTAAATTTCGTTGAACTATTCTTGAATGCTAAATTATATCGAGACAACTTCAATTTTAGCTTTCCATTGCTTTTTTACTCTCAAGTGCATATCATGTATGCATTGTAGTTAGGCTTAAACCGCATTGGCTAGGCTTCACTCAAGCATTAGACACAAATGCTAATTCCCTTGACTAGTTGTACTTAATTAGACAACTAGTGCTCTGGGTTAGTACCCTCAGCTGTTATTTGAAGCTTTACATGGAGAAACCCCTTAGATAGATGGTGGATTTGACACCCTGCCATTATCAGTCACAGGACAAGAAAGCTCAACTGAGTTGACACACAATAGGAGTTAGTGGTGGATTTGGAGACCTTGCAACCCCATTGTCACTATCTGTTTACCTTACTTTAGGTTTATTTCATTACAAAACAGCCGTATCGGCACAAAAATATCTGCAAAACCATCTATTGTCACTTGTTATCACTTAGAACTCAGTTTAGCAAAGCCTTAGATCAATTAGAGCACCACAAGTCTCGTGGTTCGACCGACTTGCCGCGTCTCCGATAGACGCCGTGCACTTGCGGTTATTACCGTAGGCCGTAAATTATATACATCTTCGAGGCCTACCAAGTTTTTGGCGCCGTTGCCGGGGACTTGGTGTGTGCCCTGTGATTTTCGGCTAATACATCACTGAGTTTCATCCTTCCTCTGTACATACTCACCTTGTGTTATTTCTTTTAGTATAACTTAGCTTGTTTTACCATTGCATCCAGTTTTCTTTTGTTGCATTGCATCTTAAACATTCACCCGCATCATTAGCATAACTTAGTGTGCATTATAATCATAATTTGTGCTCTCCTTAGCATCTGTCTCGCCATCGTTGTCAGTAGCTTAATCGTTCTCTCGTTCTTGCATTTCGCATCTATTTCGCACCCGCAAAGTTATTCTCCCCCCGTCACTTTTAACTCCCCGTCATCCGCATCTATTTTTGTTGCCGTCTGGTCCTTATCACTTTTAACTCCCCGTCACCCAAGTTATTCTCAGATTGCATCATTCTCTTTGCCTTAAGTTGCATATTGTGGGAGCTAAACTCTCTCTCTTGAGCAATGTACTCGCAAAGTTCACTGACTGAGGCAAGTAAGAGCAAATGTTAACAAAGCTGCCCAAACAAACCTCCCGTGAGCTCTTGAGCAAGCCCAAGGAGTGGGAGAAAAAGGTGCAAAGTTGTGCATACCCCCGTGAGCCTTGTGAGCTACTTATGCATGCTAACATTGTGTATAACCTTAGCATTTGAATGACCCGAGCATAACCCCGACCGTTAAGCCCGCTTGCCTTGGCTTTAGCCCCGTTGTATGTTTTTGTCTTGCTTTGTGTGCAAAACCTACTTTTGGAATTTCTTGAGCTTGGCCGTGACTTGGATAGCCTTAGCTCCCATCGCTCAGTGCAGCCTCAGCCTCAAGCCGTTGAGCTTGTGCCGCTGGTTAGCCTAGGTTAGTGTAGCCGCATAACCTTTGTCACCCCGAAGCCGTTAGGCCAACTTGCGGTGTCCGACCTGTTGAATTCATACACCCTTGCATGCTAGCCTATATTGCCATTTGCATGAGCCCTGTTTGCCATTTGCCAGAACTTTTGTGTGCACTGAACTACCATGAATCTGTGACACTTGAGCAAACCTTGAAAAATCAAATATATGCATATAGTGGTACCCGTGTTAGCCGCTGAACTTTGTGTGGCCTCGAGCATAATCCTATGCACATCTCCCGTCATTTGATCACCGCCGAGCTAATTGAGTGGAAAACCCCGAGCTCCCGCTACTCGGCTCAATCCAGCCCCGGCCGTGTGGAGTGAGCTGTAGTTGTCTCGTGTTGTCAACCCCGAGCTTACCGAATGACTCCCGTGCATGATCTACCCCGTCAATCTTGTGTATAACCCCGAGCTTTACCCGTGAAGCATTGACCTCAAGCCCCCGTAGCTTTGAGGATGAACCAGGTAGTGTGTGGCCCGAGCATACTTGTGTGGCCCGAGCATACCTCTCCGAGCCGTGCTCAAATGCATGCACCCTGTTGCACCTCCCCAAACCAGCCCACATAACTTGGCTCGCAACCCGGGCTCGTGAGTAAACCAGCCCACTAAAACCCAACCATTGGGCTCCACATAGCTAGAACCCAACCGGGCCGTGCAACAAACTAGAACCCACATTTGTTGGCTGAACATCACTGGGCTAACTCAACACAACCCGAGCCGCAACCAAACCGAGCCTGCAGTCCGCCGGGCCGTACCCCTTTTCACCGGGCTGCACATGTTAACCTAACTTGGGCTTACACCAAAACTCAGCCCAACTCAATTCATTTCTGGGCTATACTTTTTCAAACCTAGGCTTTGCACAACCACTTGGGATGAAAGCCCTCATTAAACCAAGCTGAGCCCACAGTACACTAGGCTGCACATAACCCATCTGAGCCCACATCATCTGGGCTAGAACCCACACTATTGGGCTGTGCAACTGGGCTACACATGTTCATACTCTGGGCTGTACATTAACTCGGCTGCCTGTTTAAATCGAACATCCGGGCCGCATAGGGCCGAGCCCACATAACCCACACTGGGCTAACTAAACCCATAACCCGGGCTTAAACCAAACCGAGCCCACTAGTTCCACCGGGTGTACTTTCCCAACAAACCAAAGCCCAAACAAACCAAATCCTACAAAAAAAAAAAAACCAAAATCAATCCCAACAAAACCAAACCAGCCCGCACAAACCAAATCCCAATAAACCAAAGCCCATTTTCATGTTCTATGTACATATTATCTTTTGGGTTGACCCTCAACTCTTTAGTTTGTTAGTAAATTTTTTTTTTAGGACTTGTTAAATTTTTCTTTTCTTGATTCGGTTGAGTCTTCTTGCACATATATTATGCTAATCCGATATGATCTCTGTTGAGAATATTGGATTCTAGCCTTGATTAATGAAGCTCAACCTTGCTCCCGCCGACATACCGGTAATCTCTTCCCTTTTCTCTTATCAGCATAGTTCTCTTGGTATGTGACTGTTTAAATTTTTTCTATATGTCGACACATTGAGGACAATGTTTGATTTAGGTTTGGGGGTGCATTTGCATATTTTTGCATATAGAGTTTTTAGTCTTTTTAATCTTTTATTTTCAAAAAAAAAAAAAAAAAAAAAAAAAAAAAAAAAAAAACAAAAAAAAATTCAAAAACTTTTTGCAAATAAAAACCTCCAACTTTTAGAGATTTTAGAGTCACTAGCATGCTTCTAGCTATGTTTACATAGAGAATCGACCGAAATAACAAAAGTTAGAAGTGCTTGGGAGAACACAATCGGGTTCCTTAGTTGATTAGAGCGTTAAAGTTGGATTTAACCATACCGGAGGGCGAATTAGGTGCTGTTTAGATATTCGGTAGTAGAATTGTGATCACCCATAGTGGAGACTACCCAATTTACATCAAGTGAGGCACCAACCTTCAATTTTTGCAACTTTCTAGAAAAGTTGTTAGAGTGTGTGTCACCGTACGTAAATTAGGGTAGGAATGGTGAGCTACCCAACTTCGCACCATTTTCAAAGCACTACTTTTGATCTCTTGAGTGCTAGTTTTTGTCAATCATGAGGGTGACGTCTAAAGAAGAAAACTCCTTCTAAATATCGATTTGCGTTAGCATCACTCTCTCTCTCAATCAGCAAGACCCATAGAAACACATCATCGTCAAGAACTGGAGCAAGATCGAATATTGAAAGAAAAATTGATATAGTCCAAGGTTTTTATGCAACAAAGAAAAGAAAGAAAATATGATGAGAATTAATGAAGTTTGTGAAAAATTGAGTTTATCGTTTTATTGTAACTAAAAAAAAAAAAAAAAAAAAAAAAAAAAAAAAAAAATTATTATTATTCAAGTTTTTGTAAAGTTCAGAAGTTCGTCATCAACAATTGAAGACCGAAGACCGAAGATTGAAGACGTTTCTATGGTTCTTATGAGAGAGTGATATTAATTACCGATCGGGTGAGAAGGTAAGTGAGTACTCCCACCCCTTATTAATGATTGATTTCCCTTCTTAGAGATCATCAGAAAAAGATTCTTTTTGTCCACACTTCTGTGGAGTCTCCAGATTTTATTTCGGAAGGTTATCCTTCTTACCTACAACGTGTGCAGGATTTCTCTCTTTATTCCCGCCGCACACATGAGAGACTAAAAAGCGATCTTTTTGAGTGCAATTATCATAAAACCTTAATGGTGAGGCAGAAGTTGAGACTTATGATCACAATCGAATCCGAATTCTTTCATATGGTATGGTTACTTCTCGCTCAAAGCACTTAAGGATGAGAAGGCGTTCTTTGATAGTTCTAACTGTTACTAGCATGCAGAAACTCTATGTCCTCATAGCTTCTTGGAGGCTTGAGACTCTTTTACATTCGAAGTTGGAGAAGGTTTTGTGGGTACACCTCTGGTAAACCCTCACGAGACTACAACTCGTCCACTAGGGACACCTAGGGGTTTAAAGGCTTAGTGCATACGCTAAATGCATTCGAGAGACCTACGACGGTGGTATAGTTAGGATTTCTTATTTTCTGTTTCACTTGAGGACAAGTAAAATTCAGGTTTGGGGGTATTTGATGAGTGCCAAATAGTGCATATATATACACCTTTTTATTGGCATTTTACTCATCTTTTGTGCTTAGAAATCAGATATTATCCCATATTCTGTGTTTTCTTTGTTTTCAAGAATAAATATTTGTATTAATTAATTTTGTGTTTTTAGGTAATAATTAAAGCTCGGAGAATTTGAGGAGCCAAAGAGCGAAGAATTGGAGTCGAGCATCTATGGAGCAGAAAGCCAAAGCCCGCGCGCGCAACAGTTGCAACCCAACAAGTAGCAACTCATCTACAAGACATGGGCTTGAGCTAGTCCCGACCCGCGACCCGGATCCGAGCCCGTCCACTCCAAGCCGTCGAGATTTCGATCTTCTACATCCTACGGTCGGTGCTTCCACGTGCATCGAAGATCGCTGCTCCCGTGCTACACCAGATCACATCAAAACCGGCTACCTCTCTGAGCCGTTCAGATCTTACCTGCTACATCCGACGCTCGCTCCGACCTTCACATCAAATCCTGATGCACCCGCTTCACATCACACCACCCATATAAGCCCCTAACACAGAAACCTAACCCTATTCTCTTCTCCTCCCCCATACCTCTTCACCCGACAGACAGAGCTCTGCTCTGCATCTCCATACCTCCCTCTCCGTCTCCTGTCTCTATCATCACCATCCCCATCTTCTTTCACCTCAACAACCGCACCATCAACCACCTCAGCTCCCTCTCTAGGTCTAGTTATCTTTCTTATAGCTTCTATCAACCCTAGAAGCTAAATTAAAGATAATTGGGGACTAGGGTTTCTCATACATCAACTCAGTCGATGCATGGCGTTCTCAGAGCCAATTTGACAGGAGAATAGCACGATTCAGAGGCGGTTCAGAGAGTAGAGGGTATGGGTATGATTTAATTTCTATTTTTAATTGAATTAGGGTTTGGTAGTTTTGGGGTATCCTTGCATGTATAAATAGAAGGGATAGAAGCTGTTTTTGGGCACGCCTGGATTAGCCAGAGTGTCAATTAGGTTTAATTGTTGTTATTTGTTGTTTTAGTTTAATTTGCTAGGGTTTCATTGAAACCCTAATTTCCATGTTGTGTTAAATTCTGTTGAACTATTCTTGAATGCTAAATTATATCAGACAACTTCAATTTTAGCTTTCCATTGCTTTACTCTCACAGTGCATATCATGTATGCATTGTAGTTAGGCTTAAACTGCATTGGCTAGGCTTCAGCTCAAGCATTAGACACAAATGCTAATTCCCTTGACTAGTTGTACTTAATTAGACAACTAGTGCTGCGGGTTAGTACCTCACCGTTATTTGAAGCTTTACATGGAGAAACCCCTTAGATAGATGGTGGATTTGACACCCGCCATTATCAATCCACAGACAAGAAAGCTCAACCGAGTTGACACACAATAGGAGTTAGTGGTGGATTTGGAGACCTTGCAACCCCATTGTCACTATCTGTTTACCTTACTTTAGGTTTATTTCATTACAAAACAGCCGTATCGGCACAAAAATATCTACAAAACCATCTGTTGTCACTTGTTATCACTTAGAACTCAGTTTAGCAAAGCCTTAGATCAATTAGAGCACCACAAGTCTCTGTGGTTCGACCCGTACTTGCCGCGTCTCCGATAGACGCCGTGCACTTGCGGTATTACCGTAGGCCGTAAATTATATACATCTTCGAGGCCTACCAGTGGCTAGCTTGGCTAGGTGCGGTTTGGCTTGGCATGTGGGGCTAAGGGTTTGCCATGGGCGCATGGCGTGGCTATCTTGGCTAGGGCCAAGGAAAGGCGCGGTTTGGCTTGGCATGTGGAGCCAAGGGTTTGCCATGGGCGCGGCTAGCTTGGCTAGGTGCGGTTTGGCTTGGCATGTGGGGCCAAGGGTTTGCCCTGGGCGCATGGCGTGGCTAGCTTGGCTAGGTGCGGTTTGGCTTGGCATGTGGGGCCAAGGGTTTGCCATGGGCGCGTGGCGTGGCTAGCTTGGCTAGGGCCAAGGCAAGGTGTGTTTGGCTTGGCATGTGGGACCAAGGGTTTGCCATGGGCGCATGGCGTGGCTAGCTTAGCTAGGTTTGTGACCAAGCTAAGGTTTTTGGCCAAAGGTCATTTGGTAACCTCGGACGGCTAGGATTTGCTCCTGGGATTGAAGGGCGACCGTTGATTATCGCACGCCTTCGTTTTTGGTAGCCGCGTAGGGAAGGCCAGCAAGGTGGCGCGGCTAGGTTGGCATGAGGCCATGACAAGGTGCGTTTGGCATGGCGCGGTAGGTGTGGATGGCATGGTTTGTCATTGGAAAAGGGGTGCGGCTAGCATGGGTGGCATGCCTTGGCGCGGTAGGCGTGGCTGGCATGGTTTGCCATTGGCACAGGGGTGCGGCTAGCATGGTTGGCATGCCTTTGCGCGGTAGGCGTGGCTGGCATGGTTTGCCATTGGCACAGGGGTGCAGCTAGCATGGTTAACTTGCCTGGGCGCGGTAGGTGTGGATGGCATGGTTTGCCATTGGCACAGGGGTGTAGCTATCATGGTTGGCATGCCTGGGCGCGGTAGGTGTGGCTGGCATGGTTTGCCATTGGCACATGCGGTGTGAGAATTAGGGTTTTGGCCTGTCAAAACCCTAATTAGCATTAAAAAAAGGTACCCTGGTAATTTTCTTGCAGACAAATTAAAGGGTTCAATAAATGTGCTTGGTTTGGACATTATTACTCAAGTTCTGTGACGTCACTGTCTGACTAGGGTTTTACGATTTTACCCCTAAGCTAAGTACCACCATCAACAGCTGCGAAGAAGAAGGTGAAGAACATAAGACCCAGCTGGACAATCGCAGAAATCGTTACTTATTTTTTCAAATCCAAACCTTTTGTAACAATTTTGCAACAATTATTTTTGAGTTCGCAACACTTCTGTTAGCGTTTCTCTGTAACAGTGGGTTTGTAACATTTATATCAGTTACATAAACACTGCTTTATACCTTTTCCTCTTTGTGAACACCTTTTGAGCAATGAAATCAACTTTTGTGCATATTTCCAACATGATGAGCTAAACCCCTTTGCTGAGGCGACCGAGGAAGCTATTTTTCCAGTATTTGTGTGGTAATTTTTTATTTAATTAATTATTGCAACTCTTTTTATGATTATTTTCCTTGATGAGAAAAATTGATTTATTGATTTTTGTTAACCAATTGTGATTTCTTTTGATATAACATGCTTGCCTAGGGTTTGATGTTCTATTCTTTCGATAAACAATTGTTATTTCTAAAAATCTAATTATTGCAATATATTAGAATCACTTGAATATATGAGTTGCATGATTATTATTTGAATCACATAAAATTGGAAAATAGTGGTCTCAGTATCTCTACAATCTTGATAACAACTTTCAATTGTGATTATTTCTTTTAGTTTTAGAAATTTAAGTTTAAAATCAAAATCTCTACAAGTTCGAGAATCGAATCTTATTTACCACCACTTCTACAACACATCAATTTTTGGCGCCGCCGACGTGGACTTGTATTTAGGTTTAGGTTTTAGATTTTTATTTTGTTTTTAGTCTTTATTTAGTTTAATTAGAATTTTATTTTATTTTATTATTTTCTAGATTTTACTTTGGTATTTTTGTTTTTGGTGTGCAGGATTGACTTGAAGCGAAAGTTGGAAAGTTAGACTTGCTTGCCATAAAAGGAGAAAGCCGAAGATTTTATTTTTAAGAACTTTTATTTATTAGTTTCTTTATTTTTCTTTTGGACTTGTAATTTTCTTTTATTTTGCTGCTTGTTTATTTTTTTTTATTATATAAAAAAAAAACACACACACACACCAATTGTATTTTCGTCTGGCACCGATTTTAGGAAAACAAGTGGTTTAGTAAGGTGAACCCTTTGGGCGTTATCATCCGAAACACCACAAGCCTCGGCCTCGTACCTGTGACCAGTCTTTGACTGTAGGTATATTTCGTTGTAGGTAACCCAAGCTTACCTAAATTAGTGAGCCCATCATCTGCATGTGCACATATTTTTCCAGAACTTTTGTATGCCAGAACGTAAGTGAGACGCTCTTGGATGGTTTATGCGTGAAAAACCTAGAAGTGATATTTTAGGAAACAAGAGTCTTGATTACCTTAATCTAGAGAGTCCTATTTTTGAACGTCCTGATTTTAGCGAGGAAAGGATCCCTACTACTCCGATAGTTCCAGCAATGACAACTGTAAGAGATTACATGTACCCAACTAGATCCACCCGACCATCGTGTATAAGACTACCAGCCTCTTCGGCTAATTATGAGTTGAAACCTAGTACTATTCAGATGATCCCTGTATTCTTAGGGAAAGATGATGAGAACCCATACTTTCATGTAAGGGACTTTGAGGATATTTGTGGAACAGTTAAGATTAAAGACCTTAGTGATGAAATTTTTAAACTTAGATTGTTTCCTTTTTCCTTAAGAGATAAAGCTAAATCGTGGCTAAATAATTTACCATCTAAGTCCATAACAACATGGGATGAACTCACTTATGTGTTCTTCCAAAAGTTTTACCCAAAACATAAAACCTCGTCTATTAGGCAGAAAATTAGCACCAGTATGCAACAAGAAGGAGAGTCTCTTTATAGGTTTTAAGAAAGATTCAATCATCTCTTGGCGCAGTGTCCTCATCATGGGTTTGAGAAAATGAAATTAGTGCAAATTCTTTATGACGGGTTAGACTACTCGACCAAATCCTTGGTTGAGTCATTATGTGCTGGTAGGTTCTTAAATAAAACTGCTGATGAAGCATATTCTTTTTTAGAAGAAGTAGCTGAAAAATCCCAACAGTGGTGTTGATGGTGGTTTTTTAGCTTAGGGTTAAAATCGTAAAACCTTGCATCTGATGTGACGTCACTCTGCAAGGAAAAGAGCCACGTGTGCTAAGCTCTCCACTGGCATACTTATTGAGCCGCTCAATACACTAACATGAAATTTATCCAGACTGGCGAATTCCAGATGTTCTGTAAATTTCGGCGCCTCGCGTATATTCACTTAATATAAGTTCCTCTGAATGCCTTCTATGCTATGTTCTCCGGATGAACTCTTAATGTTGATATGGCATGACGATTTGTGTTCACTCGCAGCAGAGTAGCACGAATCTCCAAGTATCAAGAATAAGATCTTTGCATAAGGTATTCAATCAGAAAAGCATGCTTCTTTCTGGCAACGAACTTAAAAGAGCTCTGTGTCGACACATAGAATTCAGTCAATCGTCCTGACTAACTTGCAGAAATTAGGTTTCACGCCTCGCGCAATATACCAGACCTTGCTTGTCAAAATTAAGCTTAAGCAAACTAAAGAAATTAATCCGCCATGGATTAGCAGGTGCAGAACCTCGCTCTGACTAAGAAAAAAAATAGGGATCCATAGCAGCAAAAAGAGGCGTGGCCATGCCCAAGGCCAGCTAGCACCATTGGCCATGCCCCGACCCTATTTCCTCGACCAATCCGGTCGCTTTAAACTCGCCACACTCTCACCAGAATTATAGTCGCGCCTTATGTTTGGCCGGCCCCCTTTTGGGCAAATCAAGTTGCTCTGAACTTGCCACCATACATTAAAGACCAAACGCGCCCTACCACAACAACATATTGGTCGGCATGCCAACATGCCACTCTACCGCGGTAGCATACCAACATGCCACTCTACCGCGGCAACTTCGCAACATGCTACCTTGAAAACATACCACTTCGTGGCAACCTGCCATAAATAGCCACCCACGGCAATTCTTACTCCTGCGGCCGTTTCCACACTACGGCCTTGCCATAGTTCCTTTGGCATAGCCATGGCGCCATTTGCACAAAGGTAGCGCCATGTCGTAGCCGCACGCCACGTGCACTAATTAGGGTTTCGACACACCAAACCCTAATTTGAGCAAATTGATACCAAAGCTAAATAACGTTCCCAGAGCAATGGGATTGGCGTGGCAACATGGCCAATGTTGCCACGCCACATGTGGGTCCGACTCCACGGCGCCAAAACCAAGCCTTGGCCACGCCAAGCCCTAATTCTTCCACGGCACCTCGGCCACGCCAAGCCCTAATTCTTCCACGGCACCTCGGCCACGCCAAGCCCTAATTCTTCCACGGCACCTTGGCCACGCCAAGCCCTAATTCTTCCACGGCTAATTCTTCCACGACGAATTCTTCCACGGCGCCAAACCCTAACTTTGGCCACGAAGCCAATTTTTAGCTTTGGCCATACCGCAACATTACCGGCATACCGCTATGCCACGGATACGCCATTGGCATGCCGTTATGCCATGGCTACGCCACTGACATGCCATTAGCATGTGGCTGATGCCACTTCGCTATACAACAAGATGATGGCCATAATCAATGGCCATAATTCTTCATGAGATGCAATCTCAGCCATTAAAGTTCGCCACCGAAATGATGGACTTGTGGCAACTCTTAGGCGACCAACCGCCTAAACCCAACGACCATGGATACGGCAGGCGCCACTTGCACTATCGTGCCACTGGCATGCACAAGTCATGCCGCAATGCCACTGCGCCATTGTCAGGCGCCAATACAAGGTAGCCACAATCAACGGCTACCATTATTCATAAGATGCGATCTCGGCCATCGAAGTTCGCCACCAAACCGGTAAGCTCGCGACAAGTTTTAGACGACTAGCCAAAACGAGCCTAGCATCACATGCTATTTACCTGCGGCAAGCCACTCGATTTTAACTTGCCACACGTAGCAAAGTGCTACATGTTTTCCACGAAAACACTCGAGACATTAAAATATGTCATAAACTGGGGGATGCTCATCAGGGTATTGGTCTGGCGGTTTACAACGTACAACGTGCAATGCGCCCGTTACAAGAAAGTGTCATGAAGTGGGATAATTAGTGGTGGTGAAAAGTAACGGTGTAAACAATTCATTTCCTTCATCATGGAAGCGTAATGACTAGCGGTTACAAGAATTCACTTCCCTCATCATGGAAGCATAACATCTAACACTTACACGTTACTCTTTTCTTCCACCACTCAATCGTTTCCATTTCCTACGAGACCAGGGTACGTTTCACTATGACTTGTATAAATAGGTCTCACCTATTTCCACCAAACAACAAGTTTTGGTCAGGAGAACAATACAACATCCAGAAATCATCTGATAGCTTTTTCATCCAGATAGCCAGTTCAACTTTCTGATACAAGTCACAAAACACCCACACTTCCAGAATCAACTATTTTGTTCTCAACACTTTCTTCGTTTCCCTCCCTAAGACCAACCCTTCTCCTTCACTTTGTGACCGAAGCAAGCCTGGAACGGCTATTTCTTGGTTTAGGCCAGGATTGTACAGATTGATCTCTCGAATCAAAAGTACTCCCGTGCAGTACATTGTTTAGGGTTTAGATTCGTTTCTCACCTACACACACCCAAAATTACCAAAATCAGCAGAAACGGTTTTCGCCCTCAAACAATTGGCGACCACAGTGGGAGATTAATCTCTCGGTTGCAATACCAACTTCCAATTTAATTTTTTCAATACCGATCTCTAGATGGTAGAACTCAGGTCCGGATCAACAACAAACCCTGAAAACACTAGCGCTGAGATTACTCTTGGTATTAACATTTCTTCCAGTGGCATTAATACGCCACCTGTCAACACCAGCGGCGCGGAAAACGTTCCTTCAGGCATTACACCTCCAGTCACCAGAGCCAGAGCCGCTTCCGCCATCCCCAATGTTTCTTAAAGTGTGACACCTCTAACAGTCACCAGAGCCGCAGCTACTCCACCATCAGGATGAGAGACTGGGGGAGCCAGAGGAAGCCGATCCCTTATTACCATTGCTGATTTGATGGAAATACAAGAAGTTTTTGCTAAGGCTCAGACAGACATGGCCACAACTCAAAAGGAGCAAAACAATGAACATCCAAATGATTAGTCGAGTTCAGAATTCGGTCGTTAGATTGTCATAAACCAAATGTGACCGAACATAAATTGGTGGAGTTATGCATTAATGCTTTCTGGGGACTCTGTTCACAAAACCATGTAATCCATGACGGAGCATGTGTGTGAGACTTTTTATTTCTCCAAAGTGCAGCGTCGGGATATATTTTCAAGCTCTCAGCCGTGTTGCATTGGCGCTTCGAACTTTGCTCCAGGAGCCGCTTTTACTTTTCGCTCCAGAAGCCGCTCCGCTTCAACGTCTCACCTCCAGAAGCCGCTCCTCTTCAACGTTCTCTCCAGAAGCCACTCCGCTTCAAAATTTCGCTCCAGGAGCCGCTGCTACTTTTCGCTCTAGAAGCCGCTCCGCTTCAACGTTTCGCTCCAGGTCCCGCTTATACCTTTCGCTTCAGAATCCGCCCCACTTCAACGTTCTCTCCAGAAGCCGCTCCTTTTCAACGTTTCGCTCCAGAAGCCGCCTCAACGTTCTCTCCAGAAGCCGCTCCTTTTCAACGTTTCGCTCCAGAATCCGCTTCAACGTTTCTCTCCAAGAGCCGCTTTGCTTCAACGTTTTCTCCAGAAGTCGACACTCCTCCCTGTCAAGGATCGTGATCACAGCCAGCAAAGGTTCGTAGTTGTGGCCACTTTTTTGATCCATCCCGCCAAACCTCGTGGCCGTGGGAAGTTTACTCGCTTACGCATCCAGCCAATCCCTTTGCTTCCATGGATTCCCATGCAACTTCAGCCAACCTATTTTGGTTCCCACGACGATGTAGTCTCTTCCGATCACATTTGCTGCCAAGAACTGTTGCTGCTCGTTTGTCAGAGCTTTACCATAGGAACAACCACTAAAAAGGTAATCCATACTTCTCCATGTTTTAGTTTCACGTGGAAGAAGTAATAGAGTCACCAGTATGGATGCAAGATGATGTCTTTATCATGGTCAACTCAACGACCATACAAGATAGAAACATGTAAACCACACTTGGGGACTGAGGCTCTACACGGGATCCCTTCATTGTCAAAGCTCAGAAGACAGGGCCAACCAAAAATCATAGCCACGACAAGGTCATCCACCCTTCAAAGGTGTAGCGTAAGAATATCATTACCTCTCTATCTAGAGTGCGCCTGCAACACTTTACGAGGCCGCGGCGGATCCCAAGCCTACTCAGAGAAAACAACTTCAGTAACCAAAGAGAAGTGTGACAGGGGACTGCTCATCACGGTCCATCCCCGACAACAATCAAGCGTTCATGAGATAAGTTCAGATACGCGGCTGAAATATTTGTATTGAAGAAACAGAGGGAGCCACGATTAACGACATAATTCCCTCACTTCTACCTCTTCGTTATCCAGAATGTTTTGTCCATGTGATATTCCAAGCATCCCAGCATTACATCCAGGAGAGTATGATAAGATTGTATCAAATCCCATAGGCGTGGATTCAAGGCGATGCAATTAAAGTAGGCTACACTTGGGGACTGAAGCTTCCTTCATGTTTAGAAGCTTAAACGCAGTCACCACCTTACCAGTGAATGCAGCAGAAGCACATCTTCCACGAGAAAATAGGTTCATGGTAATTACACATGGGGACTACCAGAATGGGATGCCTTCAATGACCTCAACCAGGTTATTTTCTATTTTAACATCATCACTGTCGAAGTTTTACAAGCCGCAAGAATTTCTCAACATGAAGCCGTACACGCGCATCAAAGACCCCAAAAGTACGCCACATAGATACATCTGCATATCCGGCCACGCCATCGGATCTAACAAAAGTATAACTGGGGACTGCTCACCGCATCCCGTTCCATGCAATAGTCCAAGATTCATAAGATGGTTCAAAGGATGTCGCTTGGAACGAATTCCTTAAAGACTTGATAGCAACACATCGGCAAAGGAACGCTCTCAGCTCGTCTACTTCACCCAATGGCTCCAGAATATTTCGACCATGCAAGCATCCACAGCATATCATCATCTCAATTAGAAAGTCCAGGCACCAAATAACCTAAAATCAAGGATGGACCAACGCAACCATAATCTCCAAGATTAGCCCTGACATGATCATTGCCGAGCATATATTTCATCCATCTATCCCAAGATCGCAATGGAGTTTGGTAAATTTTGAAATCCACTGGAGAGGTTAGATACTTATTATTCTGGAGTCAAAGCCTTATTACACATTCTGGAGAAGATCGATGGTACTGTTGGGTGGATACATGAGAGAGCACCTACCTTGAGTTCTCCTGGATTGCCTTGCCATTGATTATAACTATTGGAGATTACTTTGTTGCCATTAATGCTCACTCCACCACCGCTAACAAATGACTAAGAGGAGCCAGATACTGCAGATGAAAGCACGGAGCTGGACGAACAACAAAAAACAGAAGAGGGTCGATACCCATTTTCATACGAACGTAGTTTCTAGAGTTTGAACAAAATAAGGATTCCTTATTGCTCCATGAACGTGAATAGATAACTAGGCGCACCACACTCATGCTCCATAGCCGAACAAGTAAGTGTACCAATATCTCCGCTCCATGACCGAACCAGCAGCGCGCCAGCACGAGGAACACCAGTCGCTCAACCTACAAACACTCCATGGCTCCAGCACTCCGTGGTCAGGCCAACTCTCCTTGGATCTAGCACTCCGTGGTCAGGCCAGCTCTCCCTGCCTCCAGCACTCCGTGGTCAAGCCTAATCTCCATGGCTCCAGCATTCCGTGATCCAGCCATCAAGCCTTCCAAGTGTCATTTCCACCGTTCCACGGACTGAAGCCATCAGCGCCACCATCACCATTTGAAGCCAAAGTTCCAGCGCTATCATCACCGCTTGGTAGCCAAAGTTCCAGCGCTATATTTTCACCATTCCATGGACCGAAGCCAGTTTCACCATTCCATGGACTGAAGTCAGTTTCACCATTCCATGGACTGAAGCCAGTTGTTGATGGTGGATTTTCGTTTAAGGTTAAATTTGTAAAAAACCAGAAAATCATGCGCTGACATATTGTAAAAGATAAAGCCGTTTATAAGTGATGGATACTCCTCACTTAATTCACCAAGAATGGAGCATGTAGCAACAATCCCATTCTGTGAATACATGAAATTCCTCCAGGTTGGAGCATGTAGCAACAATCCCTTCCCGTGAATTTCATATCAGCCTTGTATTTCCAAGTACTCATTATCAGTGTGGCATGACGATCGAGTGTTACTCTTACAGAGTAACACGAACCTCCAAGCACCGTAATGAATCATTATCGTGTGGCATGACGATCGAGTGTTACTCTTACTGAGTAACACGAACCTCCAAGCACTATAATGAAACCATGTACGAAATACCCGCACAAAGCCGATTCTCGGTGTGTTATACTAGCCCGAGACCTCTCGGTGTGTTATACTAGCCCGATTGAGCCCTCTCGGGTGTGTTATACTAGCCCGATTGAGCATCCCAAGATCGACCGTATCGGGTTCGGATATGATCTGACCGCAGTCATTCAACTCCATAAGCATGATTGGATGACCCCAGATCAATTCCATCACCCCCAAGCAGGTATGGAATACACACGGCCGACCCCGCATGGTCGACCATTGGCCTTTGCTTGCCAAGAAACCGTCCATACCAAGCATTATGGACGGAAAACCCTAAATTAGGGTTTGCGGCATATTACATGTCGCAAAACGGTCTCAACCATCCATCTTCGCAGGTATAGATGGAGGGTGTAGATGTAGACTCAAAGGGCCCGGAGCATGTCGACACAATCACCATGTGACCGCCTACACACTTGACCAATCGGTCAAAACCAACCATGATTGGTTACAACAAACTCGTCCGCCTGAAAGAGCATGGTCGCACGGCTTTGAAAGCCAAAATTAGGGTTCAAACCATCACGCGCGTCCATCTTCTCCGGCACGAATGGAGGGTCACAGATCAGATCGAGCAGGTCCGGTCATACCAGCATGACCACCGTGGGCCCATCTACCCCCTCATGCAATCGGCCAAGGCATATCATGTCCGTCTAATCCAAAACGCCCGCCCAAACATGCGTGGTTACACTTCCCAAATTGCAAACTGATCTCGACCGCTCAACTTCACCGGATGATTTGAACGGCTTAGATCACGTTTTCATGGGATAATCAGGTATAGGTGTGAACACTAGCCTACCACCTTCACGTCAAACCAACCGGCCAAGACCGACCAAGTTAAGTCGTCTTGGAAAACGCGCCGGAAAAGAGCATGGCGCGCGGCTTCTTGCGGTATCAAATTTCTATCGCAAAATCGATCTCGACCACTCCTCTTTGCCGGTCAAATTGAGTGGCCCAGATCGCGCTTTCATGAGGGAACGGAATACAGACACCTACACCATCATGCCGTCAACACGCATGTATGGTCGGTCCTCTCCAAAATCCTTCCCATGCTTGGTTTCGACCAAGCTGAAGAGTGATGCTTGCACACCTCTTTAAAAACCCTAATTTCATTAACGGTCGCAGATGAGTGTCTCAAAGCTCATCCCATCCGTCCAACTTCACCAGCTTGGTTATACAACCCTGGTCAGGAGTCAATTGGTCAGAAGGCGTCATTACCCATCACCTTACCACACCACAATGCAAGCACTGCATAAAATACACACGATACTTCACAAGTATCGACTTTCTCAATAACGCAGTTATTCAATTCAAAGATTACATGCTATCTTTCGTGGATCCACTATCCACACATTCCAGACATCAATCATGTCACAAACTTGGGGGATACATATCGGGGTATTGGTCTGGCGGTTTACAGCGTGCAGCGTGCAACGCGCCATCACAAGAACGTGTTAGGAAGTCATGGGCGGTTAGAGATGAACAGGAGAAGTGGGCAAGACTGGTCGTGTATCACCGACCCACAACTCCACTACTCCATCATTCCACTACCTCCACTTCCCACGAGAAACGTGAATGAGGCTCAATGACTTGTATAAATAGGTTCTCCGCCCTATTTCAAATGGGGGACAGAAACAACACAAGTTCGACGACGTAAAACCAAGTGTTAATACAAAACCGTATTCAAACACCCAGAGCCTGCTTGCATCTACCGTAAGCTTGCTCATCTTTTGTTACAAGTCATAAGCAAGCCAACACCTTCACAATCTCAACACCTTCTTCGCTTCCCTCCCTAAGATCAACCCCATCTCCTTCACTTTGTGACCGAAACAAGTCCTGGAACGGCCATTTCTTGGTTTAGGCCGGACTTGCATGCATTGATCTCTCGAATCTACAAGCACTCACCGCGCAAAGTGCATTTGTTGAAGGTTTAGATTCATTCCTCATCCACACCCCAAATTACCAAATTCTGCAGGAGTAGTTTTCACCCATCAACAATTGGCGACCACAGTGGGAGGTTGATCTCTCGGTTACACAAAATTGAATTCTCAATTTCTTCGGTTTCCATCTCGCAATGTATCCGGAAACCACAGGTGGTTCAGATATCATGGGAAGTGTAGCTAGAATGCTGGAGGATGTCTTGGCAAATCAAGCCGGTATCACCAGAAGGCAGAGCGAGACATTTCGCCTTTTGAATGATATAGCATCACGATTACAAGAAGGGTCGGCAGCATCTACTCAAGCAAAGGTAAGAAATGTCAATCCTTGGTCGAGTCACACCTTTACCGGTGGAGAGGCAAAAAGAGCGTGTAACCGCAGGAGACTCAGGAAAGATGAACAACATGGTCCAGTCAACAACGAAGAACCGATGCAACTCCACAGAGGAAAGGACTTGTACGGGGTACTACAACGCCTACCCGATAAAGAAAGGGAGCCTGCAGCCTATCGAGCCCTGCTAGAAGATTTGTATTTCAAAACTCTTATTGAAGCACTAAGACTGTCCAATCCGCATCGGCCTTCCAACCAACTGAAGAAACGCTTGAGGAAGGAGAAATCAATCAGGAAATACCTGAATACAGAGGATGGGAGCGTTCAATCCGATCACTCAGCAGTGACATCACGACACCTTCCACATCCCTTTACCTAGGCAAGCGATCCGCAGATATGATGACACTCACAAGTCTTCCAACTACCTGTTCCACATCAAAGCCACGCAGAGACATTGCAACGCCCGCTAACGCAGGAAAAGCTAGACTCAAGGTACTTACATTTCCCCTTCCCAATGAAGAAGATTCTGGAGCTGCTGGAGACGTGGGTGCGAAATGGAGAGGTGGAGCTACCCCGGTATGGCGTCCGCCATCGATCAAGAAGTAATGGACCCGAGGTACTGTCATTACCACCGGTTCCTTCATCACCCCACCAGTGAATGCAACGCTTTGAAGCGCATTGTTCAGGAGAAGCTTGGTTCAGAGAGATAGCTTGCAGAGGATTTTCTTAGAGACTACTCCGGTTTGATATAAGTGAGGCTTCAAAAGGCAAGTAAGTTTTACTCAACAACTTTACAAGAAAGATAGTTTAGAATTCACTGGGGACTTAGCATCCCGCACGTGGAGAAAGAGGCTCAGTGATCAAACGCCATGTTTGTTTCCATTCGTACCTCCCTTTTACATAACATTTGCAATTTCATGTAATATGTGCAATCATTCATGATCAAGATGCAAATCTCATTTAACATAATCTCTTTCAAAAGGGTTGTTCACAAAACTATCTCAAAAATAAGCCAATTCAATTTCCTATTAATCCAAAACCGGAAGTCAAAGAAAATCCTCACTATCACTCAAAAAACAAAAGCATATAAGAGAAAACGCAAAGTATATAGCACGAATACTTTGGGGAAAGTCTTTAAGCAACAACTCATCCTTCCGGGCAAGAGAGACTTTCATCCTTTGAAGCACGGCTGCTTGACTCCAGCTTTTTTAGACAATCTCTCAACCTCTTCTTCCCCGGGCGAGCAACACGGTCCGCGGAAGGGACTTCATCATGTAGTTTCGGAGCTCCCGAATCTCGGAGAACCCTTTGAAGAACCAAGGAGCATTGAAGTCAGATCGCGCAAACACGTCCCGATGGCACCTCCGGTCTTCAATCATCTCCTCAGAAACCGTTCGACCAGTCGTGACGCTCATCCCATGGATAGAAACTAAAGCTTCTTGGACGCGGTTGACCAACGCAAGACGACTCTTGAGCTTCGTGGTGGTGGCAATATGGCCGTGTTTCTTCCAGATTGTCGCGTACAACTTTTCAAACTGAACCGGCACGCTGAATCCGCCAACCAACACATGGCCTGGATAAGGGATAGCAAAAGGAGGATCGAATAAAGCCCTGTGCCTGCATCACCGGTAATTCACCAACCGCGGAACCTTGTCGGTGCGGGGGCTTTTCGTAAGAAGTCACCACAATGGCCATATTGACCTGAGCCTGTTTGGGACGAATTTCAAGGGAGCCGCCCCAACTACAAAGCAGGTGCCGCCTCTCTTTCACTCTGGGTGCTAATTTCCATCACAGCCCCGTCAACAAGATCACTAAGGGAAGCGCCTTGTTCCACCGAGCTTTCATCATCTCTGTCGTGGTCAGAAAAAGGAGCGGTTTCTCCAGACTTCTCAGCATGAAGGTCAGTACCGCCAGACTTCTCAACATGAAGGTCAGCATCGCCGGACTTCTCAAAGATGAAGGTCAGATCGCAGACTTCTCAAAGATGAAGGTCGATCAGCTGACTTCTCAAAGATGAAGGTCAGTACCGCGAGACTTCTCAGCATGAAGGCCAACATTGCCAGCCTTCTCATTTTGAATGCGCGCCAACCTTGTGAAGACATTCTCTTTCGAAATTCCCTAATTTCAAGCAAGAATCATTTTTAGAAAAATTTACACTGGAGAAATAAAAGAGCCGGAAGAGATTTAAATACCTGCATATTGGAGGAATTGAGAATTAGGACCGCATGCTTGCCTCTTGAGTCTCTCTCCTACTTGGGGACCGCAACTCTCGGCTCCGGGTCCGTTTGGATGGAAGTAGCTTCAACCGGAAATGCTTCGTCAAGGCGTCAGAAGATGGTTCGCTACGGGAATCTGTCACGACGCTTTCCGAAAATTTCTGGAAAACCGACAGTTGTCTACTCCAAAATTCCTTATACTTATCGGTTACCACTGGGTTTCTCCCGATAGGCCAGAAGGGAAGGCTCACCCGGTCTAAGAACACATTGGCATTAAGAATTTGTAGAAGGAATTCTTTCGGAGCCCCTGGTGGACGGATAAATGGGACACCCTGATCGAATCCCATTTGGCGAGCAGCAGCCTTGTCAATGTTGTACGGAGTCACAGTAAAATTCTCCGTCGAAAGAGACGGGACATATCTCGGAATGCTGCGCGCAGTAAATAATTTCCCGGATCTCATGGTCTTGACATCGGAGACGCAACACAACGCCGGGATCGTCAAAGCAAAGGTCTTTGGTCGAACGATGGAAGAGTGAATCGGCCCCCATGGACGAAAATCTACGGAAGAAATGTTGTCAAATACCTCCACAAGTTTCGCACCGGCTTTAGGACGCTTCTTATTCCATCGGAGTATTCTCGAGCCGCCGTACAAGTTAACAAGTGAAGGTGCAGGAGTAGGAGCATAACTTCTGAAGTGTTCCCCATAAGAGCGCTTGAAGAAAAGCGAAGTGAACGTGCGACTCCACCTTCTTGTACCCGTTAGAAACATGCATATCCATTGCTAAAGCGTCCAGATGAGAATACAGCGATCCAAGGAACAATGCACCTAGAGGAAGAACTTCACCCTGCGCCAGCCTTATAGCAATTTTGACAAGGTCACTTCTAATTGTCTTCTTTAGGAACCGTCATCAAATATATCTCTCGGATAGCCATAGAGACAGAACGCGATCAGCCGAGCTCGTTTTCCAACTCTTGATTCAACTCTGGGTCTGCAGAAGACCACTCCGAAACCCACCAGGTGTAGAAGCATTTCGTGTCCTTTTTCTCCTCCTTCTCCAGATTGTCGAATTCCGCCACCTTTTGAAGTATAGCGGCATAATTACTCTTCTCCGTATCAGAGAGTTCGTAAGAAAGACTTCCAGCAACAGGCAGGTTCATTAATGCAGCTACACTCTCCAAAGTAATAGTCATCTCTCCCCATCTAGATATGGCTGTGTGAGTGGAAATACGCCACCGAGAAATGAAGGTAATCAAACCCGCGGTGTCTTTCCTAATTTCGAGGGTAGCAGATGCCATGACCGCATCGAGAATTTGTGCTTTGGTCAAATTGTCCTTAATGCCCTTATTACTCAACATGCGTCTCATCCATCCTTCATAAGAACCAAAGTGGAGCATGGCAAATCTTAAAGTCAATAGGAGAAGGCGGATATTCATTTCTCTCGGAGACAAAACCTCATCACAAGTGTCAAGAAGAGAATGGATCAAAGCATCCATGTTTTCTCGAATCGGAAAGCAAGACTATCTTATGAGAAGGATGTCTCCTAATGTTTGGAAAAGGCGAGGTGAACAACTCATCATCGGTGTTCGGCATATCTTTGAAGTTGTCAACACTTCCCGACTTGGCACCAGATTATCTCCGAAGACATATCGACAGGAGTTCTAATCATTTTTCTTTCTACCGCAATGAAATAAAACAGGAGTTAGAACTCATATGAAAGCGCATGAGAAATGTCCGGAAGACATATCGACAGGAGTTCTTTTCTTTCTACCGCAATGAAATAAAACACAGAGATGAAGACTACAAGGAGTTAGAACTCATATGAAAGCGCATGAGAAATGTAGTCACACACAAGCAAAGACACAACTCGCATCGGAGCATACAATGGTCGGTCCAAGCATCATTCAAGTCTGGTATTGATCAAGCTTTCGGTGATAACTCAAGTTTTCAAGTCCGGGATAAATGTCAAGTCCAGACAAATATTGGTTTCAAGTCTGGTACAAATTTCAAGTTCGATGCAAATTTCATTCAAGCATGTGTGAATAAGACCCACGTTCGTTGATGTAGAAGCATACACGGCGGGCCCACATTCATCCGCATGCATCATAACGCGATTTTCTTTATTCATGAGAATCGTGTCTACGGGATTCAAGCCAAATGGTGGAAAAAGCTAAGCATGCACATGTCTTACAAAAGGTATTTACCTAACAAACTAGGGTTTGACCGTTAAAAAAAAAAAAGGGAGCGGAACTTACCTTGGACGGACGGCGACGGCAAAGCAACGGCGACGGCTCCGCAACAGCTCCGTGCGGCAATGGCGTTCGGGCGGCAGAAGAAAGTCACGGACGGAGCTGCTTTGACAACAAAAAAAAAAATTCGTGAGAAAAAGAAAAGGGGTTTTGGCTTCTTTTATAGACAAAAATTAGAAGAATCCCAATAGAAGAAGGATTCCTCTCTTATTTGGTTTCCTCTTTGATTCAAATACCCAAAGAAAGAAACCGGCCCCACCAAGGGATTCCATACAAGCGTGACGGCGTGGGAAACTAGCGGTCGGCCAACACTCTTCCGGGTAAACTTCTTTTATCCTGTCTTTCTCACATATGTATGTCACCATCTCATGCCTACCACACAATAGTGTAACCATTATGTGCTAGGCAGGGGACTTAATGTTGATGGTGGATTTTCGTTTAAGGTTAAATTTGTAAAAACCAGAAAATCATGCGCTGACATCTTGTAAAAGATAAAGCCGTTTATAAGTGACGGATACTCCTCACTTAATTCACCAAGAATGGAGCATGTAGCAACAATCCCATTCTGTGAATACATGAAATTCCTCCAGGTTGGAGCATGTAGCAACAATCCCTTCCTGTGAATTTCATATCAGCCTTGTATTTCCAAAGTACTCATTATTAGTGTGGCATGATGACGATCGAGTGTTACTCTTATAGAGTAACACGAACCTCCAAGCACCGTAATGAATCATTATCGGTGTGGCATGACGACCGAGTGTTACTCTTACAGAGTAACACGAACCTCCAAGCACTATAATGAAACCATGTACGAAATACCCGTGACATGTGCCGATTCTCGGTGTGTTATACTAGCCCGAGACCTCTCGGTGTGTTATACTAGCCCGATTGAGCCCCTCTCGGTGTGTTATACTAGCCCGATTGAGCATCCGGCACTGACCGTATCAGTTCGGATATGATTTGACCGCAGTCATTCAACTCCATAAGCATGATTGGATGACCCCAGATCAATTCCATCACCCCCAAGCAGGTACGGAATACACACGGCCGACCCCGCATGGTCGACCATTGGCCTTTGCTTGCCAAGAAACCGTCCATACCAAGCATTATGGACGGAAAACCCTAAATTAGGGTTTGCGGCATATTACATGTGCCGCAAAACGGTCTCAACCATCCATCTTCGCAGGTATAGATGGAGGGTGTAGATGTAGACTCAAAGGGCCCGGAGCATGTCGACACAATCACCATGTGACCGCCTACACACTTGACCAATCGGTCAAAACCAACCATGATTGGTTACAACAAACTCGTCCGCCTGAAAGAGCATGGTCGCACGGCTTTGAAAGCCAAAATTAGGGTTCAAACCATCACGCGCGTCCATCTTCTCTAAGCACGAATGGAGGGTCACAGATCAGATCGAGCAGGTCCGGTCATACCAGCATGACCACCGTGGGCCCATCTACCCCCTCATGCAATCGGCCAAGGCATATCATGTCCGGCTAATCCAAAATGCCCGCCCAAACATGCGTGGTTACACTTCCCAAATTGCAAACTGATCTCGACCGCTCAACTTCACCGGATGATTTGAACGGCTTAGATCACGTTTTCATGGGATAATCAGGTATAGGTGTGAACACTAGCCTACCACCTTCACGTCAAACCAACCGGCCAAGACCGACCAAGTTAGGTCGTCTTGGAAAACGCGCCGGAAAAGAGCATGGCGCGCGGCTTCTTGCGGTATCAAATTTCTATCGCAAAATCGATCTCGACCACTCCTCTTTGCCGGTCAAATTGAGTGGCCCAGATCGCGCTTTCATGAGGGAACGGAATACGACACCTACACCATCATGCCGTCAACACGCATGTATGGTCTGGGTCCTCTCCAAAATCCTTCCCATGCTTGGTTTCGACCAAAGTCAAGAGTGATGCGTGCACACCTCTTTAAAAACCCTAATTTCATTAACGGTCGCAGATGAGTGTCTCAAAGCTCATCCCATCCGTCCAACTTCACCGACTTGGTTATACAACCCTCGGTCGAGTCAATTGGTCGAGAAGGCGTCATTACCCATCACCTTAACACACCACAATGCGCACTCGCATAAAATACACACGATACTTCACAAGTATCGACTTTCCGAATAACGCAGCTTATTCAATTCAAGATTACATGCTATCTTTCGTGGATCCACTATCCACACATTCCAGTACATCAATCATGTCACAAATCGGGGGATACATACTGGGGTATTGGTCTCGGCGGTTTACAGCGTGCGGCGTGCAACGCGCCATCACAAGAACGTGTTAGGAAGTCATGGGCGGTTAGAGATGAACAGAGAAGTGGGCAAGACTGGTCGTGTATCACCGACACACAACTCCACTACTCCATCATTCCACTACCTCCACTTCCCACGAGAAACGTGAATGAGGCTCAATGACTTGTATAAATAGGTTCTCCGCCCTATTTCAAACGGGGGGACAGAACAACACAAGTTCGAGACGACGTAAAACCAAGTGTTAATACAAAACCGTATTCAAACACCCGTGAGCCTCGCTTGCATCTACCGTAAGCTTGCTCATCTTTCGTTACAAGTCATAAGCAAGCCAACACCTTCACAATCTCAACACCTTCTTCGCTTCCCTCCCTAAGATCAACCCCATATCCTTCACTTTGTGACCGAAACAAGTCCTGGAACGGCCATTTCTTGGTTTAGGTCGGACTTGCACAGATTGATCTCTCGAATCTACAAGCACTCACCGCGCAGTGCATTTGTTGAAGGTTTAGATTCATTCCTCATCCACACCCCAAATTACCAAATTCTGCAGGAGTAGTTTTCACCCATCAACACCAGTTTCCACCATTTCATGGACTGAAACCAGTTTCCACCATTTCATGGACTAAAGCCTGTTTCCACCATTCCATCACCTAGCTAGCACCATCTTAGCCGTTCAAAGCAGCGCCATCCACCGTTCTACGAATCAGGAGCCAGCTGTGCCATCTCTGCTTCTCCGTGATCTAGCCAGCCAAGTGCCATCCACCGCTTCACGGACCTAGCCAACAGCACCACTTCACGGACCTAGCCAACAGCACCTCTCCACGGACCTAGCCAACAGCGCTGCTTCGCGGATCTAGCCAGCTCCATCTCCACGTTGTAGCCGAGCGCTAACCAGCGCCATCCTCTCCGCGTCAGAAGCCAACGCTCCATTGGCCTTTCCAAGCAAGCGAACGCTCCATTGCCCTTTCCAAGCGAGCCACGCCATTGGCCCTTCCAAGCTAGTCATACCATTGGCCCTTCCAAGCTAGCCTCGCCATCGGCCTTTCCAAGCAAGCCAACGCTCCATTAGCCTTTCCAAGCGAGCCACGCCATTGGCCCTTCCAAGCTAGTCATGCCATTGGCCCTTCCAAGCTAGCCTCTCCATCGGCCCTTCCAAGCTAGCCACGCCATCCACCTTTCCGTAGCCGTTCAAAGCAGCGCCATCTTGGCCATTCAAAGCAACGCCATCTCCACCAGTCAAGGAAGCACCATCTTGGCCGTTCAAGACAACGTCATCTCCATGCATTTCGTAACCTAGCCGGCTAGCAACATTCGCGGCTCCGCGGACAAAGTCGCAGTACCACCTCTGCCAATTAGTAGCCAAAGTTGTAGTGCTGAGGCCAGCACCCCATGGCCAAACCAAATTTATGCGAAACCGCCGATGCAAGGATCGCAGATTCTTCGTGCCTCCTGACAAAGGTTAGCCAAATCTCCCTGACAATCTCTTCATGACTTGTTGCTTCGATTTTATCCTCATCTGTCACCATCTAATGCTTACCCCGCAACAATGCCACTGTTCCGAGCTAAGCAGGGGACTTAATGTTGATGGTGGTTTTTTAGCTTAGGGTTAAAATCGTAAAACCTTGCATCGGATGTGACGTCACTCTGCAAGGAAACAGAGCCACGTGTGCTAAGCTCTCCACTGTCATACTTATTGAGCCGCTCAATACACTTACATGAAATTTACCCAGACTGGCGAATCCTAAATGTTCTGTAAATTTCGGCGCCTCGCGTATATTCACTTAATATAAGTTCCTCTAAATGCCTTCTATGCTATGTTCTCCGGCTGAACTCTTAATGTTGATATGGCATGACGATTTGTGTTCACTCACAGCAGAGTTGCACGAATCTCCAAGTATCAAGAATAAGATCTTTGCATAAGGTATTCAATCAGAAAAGCATGTTGCTCTATGGCAACGAACTTAAAAGAGCTCTGTGTCGACACATAGAATTCAGTCAATCGTCCTGCCTAACTTGCAGAAGTTAGGGTTTCGCGCCTCGCGCAATATACCAGACCTTGCTTGTCAAAATTAAGCTTAAGCAAGCTAAAGTAATTAATCCGCCATGGATTAGCAGGTGCATAACCTCGCTCAGAATAAGGAAAAAAATAGGGAGTTGCAGCAGCAAAAAGAGGCGTGGCCATTCCCAAGGCCAGCTAGCGCCATTGGCCACGCCCCAACCCTATTTCCTCAACCAATCAGGTTGCTTTAAACTCTCCACACTCTCACCAGAAGTATAGTCGCACCTTATGTTTGGCCGACCCCCTTTTGGGCCAATCAAGTTGCTTTGAACTTGCCACCATACATTAAAGGCCAAACGCGCCCTACCACAACAACATATTGGTCGGCATGCCAACATGCCACTCTACCGCGGTATCATGCCAACATTCCACTCTACCGCGGCAACTTCGTAACATGCTACCTCGCAAACATGCCACTTCGTGGCAACCTGCCATAAATAGCCACCCACGACAATTCTTACTCATGTGTCCGTTTCCACACTACGGCCTTGCCATAGTTCCTTTGGCATAGCCATGGCGCCATTTGCACAAAGGTAGTGCCATGCCGCGATCGCACGCCACGTGCACTAATTAGGGTTTCGACAGGCCAAACCCTAATTTGAGCAAATCGCTACCAAAGCCAAATAACGTTCCCAGAGCAATGGGATTGGCGTGGCAACAAGGAAAATGTTGCCACGCCACATGTGGGTCCGACTCAAGCCTTGTCCACGCCAATTCCTAATTCTTCCACGACACCGTGGACACGCCAAGCCCTAAATTCTTCCACGACACCTTGGCCACGCCAAGCCCTAATTCTTCCACGGCACCTTGGCCACGCCAAGCCCTAATTCTTCCACGGCACCTTGGCCACGCCAACCCTAATTCTTCCACGGCTAATTCTTCCACGGCGCCAAACCCTAACTTTGGCCACGGAGCCAATTTTTAGCTTTGGCCATACCGCAACATCACCGGTATACCGCTATGCCATGGCTACGCCACTGACATGCCATTAGCATGTGGCGGACGCCACTTCGCTATACAACAAGATGATGGCCATAATCAATGGCCATCCTTCTTCATGAGATGCAATCTCAGCCATCCAAGTTCGCCACCGAACTGATAGACTTGTGGCAACTCTTAGGCGACCAACCGCCTAAACCCAGCGACCATGGCTATGCCAGGCGCCACTTGCATCATCGTGCCACTGGCATGCACAAGTCATGCCGCAATGCCACTGCGCCATTGTCAGGCACCAACACAAGGTAGCCACAATCAACGGCTACCCTTATTCATAAGATGCGATCTCGGCCATCGAAGTTCGCCACCAAACCGGTAAGCTCGCGACAAGTATTAGGCAACTAGCCAAAACGAGCCTAGCATCACATGCTATTTACCTGCGGCAAGCCTCTCGATTTTAACTTGCCACACATAGCAAAGTGCTACATATTTTCCACGAAAACACTCGAGACATTAAAATATGTCATAAACTGGGGGATGCTCATCAGGGTATTGGTCTGGCGGTTTACAACGTGCGGCGTGCAATGCGCCCGTTACAAGAAAGTGTCATGAAGTGGGATAATTAGTGGTGGTGAAAAGTAACGGTGTAAACAATTCATTTCCTTCATCATGGAAGCGTAATGACTGGCGGTTACACGAATTCACTTCCCTCATCATGGAAGCATAACGTCTAACAGTTACACGTTACTCTTTTCTTCCACCACTTAATCGCTTCTACTTCCTACGAGACCAGGGTACGTTTCACTATGACTTGTATAAATAAGTCTCACTTATTTCCACCAAACAACAAGTTTTGGTCAGGAGAACAATACAACATCCAGAAATCATCTGATAGATTTTTCATCCAACTAGCCAGTTCAACTTTCTAATACAAGTCACAAAACGCCCACACTTCCAGAATCAACTATTTTGGTGTCAACACTTTCTTAGCTTCCCTCCCTAAGACCAACCCTTCTCCTTCACTTTGTGACCGAAGCAAGCCTGGAACGGCCATTTCTTGGTTTAGGCCAGGATTATGCAGATTGATCTCTCGAATCAAAAGTACTCTCGTGCAGTACATTGTTTAGGGTTTAGATTCGTTTCTCACCTACACACACCCAAAATTACCAAAATCAGCAGAAACGGTTTTCACCCTCAAACAAGTGGGAATCATGTGTAGAACCCCTAAAAGACTTTTGGTAAATATAAATAACACCAATATGGTAGACTCAAGCTTTGAGTCGGATGCTAAGTTTGCTGCCTTATCAAGATGGTTAGAAGTTTTTGTTTTTTTTTGATAAGTCAAAATTGTATTAATAGATAACAAATTTACAAAGAATAATTTACAAGAAAAGAGGTCACAGCAACCCCAAAAACTTGTAAACTATTTGAATCTATAATAAGCAACATTAGGGTATTCAACGAAAATTAAAAAAATTGGTCTACCATCATAATGTAAACCTTCCTCCTCATTGAGAAGACAACCCATCTTTTCCATAGAATCAGCAGAGAAATTCGCCTCCCTATAGGTATGAATAAACCTTATTGCATCATAGTGACTACAAACTGCTACCCACCTTTGTCGAGAAAACCAAGGAATATTAGCACTCTTCAAAGCTTCAACAACACCATAGGAATCGAACCTAATGCAAATGCGCCTCATTCCCCATCTAACAGCCCACTCCATACCCACAATAATGCCATAAAGTTCCGCCAAATAATTAGTAGTAACTCCAAGGACAATAGACATAGCTCCTAGAACTGAACAGTTCACATCTCGTGCAACCACACCAGCACCGACAACACCTGGATTCCCTCTCGCCACCCCATCACAGCAAAGTTGGAGTTTATTTTCTTCCGGAGGCTCCCAAAAGCATTCAACAGGTTGAAAAGGCTTTACTCTTCTATGATTCACACGGAAATAATCAAGAATAACAACATCAACAA
This sequence comes from Papaver armeniacum, assembly GCA_023531295.1. NCBI lineage: Eukaryota > Viridiplantae > Streptophyta > Magnoliopsida > Ranunculales > Papaveraceae > Papaver > Papaver armeniacum. Next base: position 49,532 of record JAJJWW010002952.1, read on the forward strand.
CATTGTTTCGCATGAACCCTTTAAGTCTGACCGCAAACTCTTGGATTAACTTCAAAACACGCCTGAAGAAGACGTTCCAGTTAGGTTGTTGACGTTGGAAAACTTTCTTGTTTCGCACATCCCAAAGCTCTGACCTGATGACAAGGTTAGCAAGAAGCCACAAGTCACGGATCATGTCACTTCTTCCCTTAGCTGCTTTGCAAGATAGCACAAGGTTAGCATTAGGCATTAAATCAAAAATATCAGTAATCCAGTTCCAAGCACGGCCAGCAAAGGTGCAATGGAAAAGGACATGATCAGGAGTTTCCTCCGCCATACCACAAAGGCTACAACGGCTTGCAAGCTGAATTTTAAACCTGTTTTGGATTATGTCATAAGTAGCGTAAGCACCACGGAGAAACTTCCAATTCTGGGCAGCTAAGGTAGGATGCACTTCCTTCCTCCATAAAAGAGACGCGCCTGCAAAAACAATATACTTCTGGCGGATAAGATCTCGAGTTGAAATTACAGTAAAATTCCCCTTGAGCTCTGGCATCCAAATCCGTGAATCCCCACCTTCCAAAGGAGTAGGCAACTGATTAACATCAAGACCAGCAGCTACCATGCGATCCAAATTTTCTACAGGAATCTGCCAGCGTCCTTCAAGATAGGCTTCTAACCATCTCTCTATCTAGATGGTTAGAAGCTTTATAATTAAATCAATATAAACATAAGACTTTTGTTGAAACTGATGATAGGCTTAGAACCTCTCAAGTCTCTAGTTGTGGTATAGATCCCAATAACTCATTTTGGGAAGGAAAAATTAGTGAAGAGCAAGCCCATGCTCTTTATAACAACTCTAGATTTGAAAACCGTCAAAAATTTGACCCATATTCAGAGACCTATAACCCCGGTTGGAAAAAGCATCCTAATTTTTCATGGTCTCAGGGTCAGAATCAAGGTCAGATTAGTAATTCTCGGGCTCCCAAAGGTTTTGGTTATACTAAGAATCTTTCAGGTTCAACCCAAAACTAAAAACCCTTTTGAGAATAAGATATCCAGCTTAGAGGAAACTCTTATTATGCGAGGACGCGAGAAACTCGAGGCAGTGCTAGGCGCCTAATCAACAAAAAGTTAGAGGAAATCCGAAGCGCAGCAGCATAAGAACGCTCCTCCAACATCCCATCCTACAAAAGCATCACGGAAGGACAACCAAGCTCGAAACGCATAAAAACCGACTTGGCGTCAGCAGAATGATCAGGAAGAACTAGACTTCCTTTCCCCATTGAAGAGGTGATCGAGCTATTGGAAGTCTGGATTCAAGACGGTGCGATCAAACTACCTCCTGTTATGAGAGAGCCGACAGAGGAGGAAATGGAGAATCCGCGCTACTGCCGCTTTCATAGGTATGTCAGTCATCCAACAAGTGATTGCAGAACTTTGAAACGCATATTCAAAGAAAAAGCTGATTCATGGGAACTTGGGACTGAAGGAGTACACAAGAATCCTCTCCCATTTAGAACCTTCACACTCTCTGAACAACCAGTCAAAAAAGAAGTTCAGTCATTGAATGAGCACATATTTGAATTGCTTTATCTGTCAAAGGCTCAAAAAAAAGACATGTTCGCGGCTTTGAACCATATAGTTTTTGGGAAACTTTTGTCCATTCCAGAAGTGCTCCCTGAACCTCCGGTCACTGACAAAGAGATGTATGACTGGGGATTTCTTACCACGGTCAATCTCAAAGGAAATGAATTCAGGAGAGCGTTGGTCGATGTTGGCACGGATGTCAATATTATCCCTTTGAAGACTCTCAAAGCTGCAGGCATCACTCGACAAGAAGCCACTCATGCTCATGTTTCAGTTAGAGATCACGAAGGAATCTCCAAGGATGCGTATAGTTACATCATTCTCAAAATGAAAACTGGTTCAACCTGGGCGGAAACCAAATTTCACATAATTAGGGAAGACCCATGATATGATATGATCCTCGGACATACGTGGATTCATGCTGAAAAGGTAACTCCAACACCTTCAATTACACATTTCTCTGTTGAAGAAACTTCTGATTCAGAAGAAATGAAGGATACTCCATCGTTCGAGCATCTGGAGGGAGTCCAAGCCTTGATGGATCTAACGCAAAAACCTGAAGAAAATGTGCATGCTTTCATATTATCAATTTTCAAACATGCTGCTCTGGTTCGGGGGCTTCACTCCATCAACAACTTAGCTATTGCAAAATGCTATGAATGGATAATCTGACCTCAGCAATATTTCACCAAGTGGTTGGACGCGGAGCCTCTCCGAATCGAGCATCTCACTGATACAGTCATTGCTGAAATAATGACCGAACACAACAAGCAGTATCTTAGATATTCTCCATTGCACGAGTGTCCATATGTGCCGAAAAAATAGAAAGCTCCACAAATATGGAACCCCACTATACGAGGAATTCCGAACCAGCAGAAAATATTCAGGGCTAACAAATTTCATGAAGGGGATTTAGTTCTTAAAGAAACTAAACGCAATCTCCATTCTGCAAGAAACTCTAACTGGGAAAGGGTCTTTTATGATTGCTAAGTCAACAGCTGGAGGATACTACAAGTTGGCTGATATGAAGGGAAAGACGAGTGTACCAGTGATATAAGATAATTGGTTCAAAGCCTTTGACGCCTGAGACATTCAGCGTTTTGGGGTGTTATATGTTCAAGGCACGAACGAACGCTCGAGACACCTATTGCATTTTAGGAATTTCTTTCACCTGTATTTTCAATTCCTCCAAAACGTTTGCAATACTTGAATTCAATATTTGAATTCAGCAATTTATCAAATTTATTTTATTTAAAGAAAAATCTCTATCAAATATAAAAGAAAATCCTCAATCACTCACTTATCCAAAATCAATCAAAAAATCAAGACCAAAATAAAACCTCACATATCTCAGAAGTTCAAGATTATGGAAAGAAAACTAAAGAAAATCAGCAAAGAAAGATTTTTGCTCCTCTGCAATCTTCAGGTCTCCAGTTCCAATTCTTCAATCAACATGGTGATCTTAGCCTCCTTCTTCATCACAGCGTCACTTGTCAGTGGTACATTCTTCTCGACTGCTTCTTTAATGGATTCAATTCTCTCACGAAGCCAGTTTCTCATAGTGATCCAAATTGTACTCCCAATCAAAGAGTACGTCTGGAGTAACAATATTTCTAGCTCTGGTTCGTATATCGTCTATAACCCGTAAGATAGCTCCTACTTGCTTGGTCGAGAAATAACTTCGTTTTGGGTCTATGGTGATAATGATATGACCATATCTCTTTCATATTTCATCATATATGTCGGCATATGCAATAGGAACGCTAAATACACCAACTAGTTCATGATACGGGAGTAACTCACCAAATGGAGGAACGAAAGCAACCCTGCAGTAGAATATTTATGCACCACCAGGCGAGTCTCAGTTATCGGAGCATCTTCTCCTATCACTGGAGTAATTTTTTCTATTGATGGAGCAAGAACAGTTTCTTCTGAAAAGGCGAGGGTACCCAAATATACCTCAAGCTAAAACTTTTCCTACCTATAAGTCCTTTCTCCGAAATTGATTGTCTATGGACTGAGTCGAGACAATGCAACTAATAGGTTCACACTTCGTGTGATCGTCTATGGATACGAGATCGAGACAATACAGCAACGAAGTATGTTTACTTGATAAAAAGGTTCGGACTTAACCAAACACAATAGGATTGCTTATCAAGCAAATAGGAATTAACGTTTGTGTAATTTACTTTAATTATAATAAAACAATTATAATGAGGAAATATAAAATAAATGGCACAGCAAGATTTTGTTAACGAGGAAACCACAAATGCAGAAAAACCCCGGGACCTTGTCCAGAATTGAATACTCTTAGGATTAAGCCGCTACACAAAATTAAACCAACTTCGTATAGTTGAGATCAAGTAACTAAACCTATAGTTCACCTAGTTCCGTCTGTATTCCCATGCCTCCAACTTATGAATAAGTCACGTACTTGGAAAAATTCCTTTGGTTCGTATTCCAAACAGTAAAGGAACAACAAATATGTTTGGTAGCAACTCTCTTCAACCATGTGATGTGAGTTCGACAAAGCCTCTTTTGTTTATCTCAATAAACTAGTTCGTCAGGTTCTTAGATCTATCTTATGTTCAACTACCAAAGGTAATTGTTAAGATTTTGCAATCAATACTTTTAATCACAAAGAATTGTATTGATGCCGATCTACAAAACTAATCAATCCAATCTACTACAAGGATAAACCGATTATAGTTGGATCCTCTTATACCTAAACAAGTATTGTGCACACCAAAGATTATGAACCCCAAATCAGAAATCTTCAATATCTTCTTTGTCTTCAAATCTTCTTAGATCTTCAATAAACACCTACACACAACAACTTGAATCTCTTGTGATCAATCACGCATGTAACGGAGTCTCTGTTAACAATGGATTATCACAAGATCGTCTTTAGAACTAAAAACAGTCTAAAGATCCATGTCGAAACTTCGATCTAGTTTGAGTGAATCTTATATCAGAAGAGAAGATTCTCAAGCATAAACAAACTAGGTGCAATCAAAGTTCAACCACCGTTAGTCAATCAAATCAATCGAAAACACAAAATAAACCGCAATTATATAGTTTCCCACCAACGGTACTAATAGAGCTTCTCAATCCCAAAGAAGACTTTAAACTGAGCGGCCGTAAGAGATTTCGCCTAATTAGGTTACTCTCCTCTCCGAATAGGCGGCTACACCAGTAACAACACAACCGAGGAAGTTTGCTATCACGAATGATTAGTTTGCTAGAAATGCAAACTTCAAGTATTTATAGACAAGGAAGTTTGGACACCAAGGAATTTCCAAAACCGAAAATATTCTCAAGATATGCAATATATTCCAAATTCGGTTTCCATAATTCCTGGAAATGCTCTGTCCAAAATATTGACCGAAAATCTCTTTGGAAAATCTTCAACTAGTAAATGCACATTACTAATTCTCGTTTTCCTAAAATAAAATTAACAACCTTAAATAAAAGATTCTTAACTTATTTATCTTTCGATCCTGTGATTTTCTTCCTTTAGCTATTAAGGAATAACTTTGAACAATAAAAGATAAACATTACAGCACATGTTCAAAGTATGTCGACATCCTTACTTTGTAAGTACTCTTTCATACTTACAACCTTGAAACCGATTTGCCACACTTCCAAACAAGTTTAGAATTGGTTCATCTGACTTTCAAGAACAATGTGATTGATCAAGAACACTCAATCACAAACCATGGGTTTAACGGTTCTACAAAAACTAGTTTTGTTCTACCTCCATGTGAGTACTGTGCATAGTCACACTAGCTTTCCAAAATTCGGTTGACTAGGTACTAGGATCGGTTCCGCACATATATATGGTATCTAACTTATATGTGTTGCACATGTCCATAGGATCGGTTTCCCTTTGCCTAAAAACGTGTTGCACATGTTCATAGGATCGGTTCCCCTTTCTGCTAAAAACTTGTTGCACCTCATACAAGGATCGATTCCCCTTTGAGATGTGTTGCACCTCTTACTAGGATCGGTTCCCCTTTACCCAGAGTCGGTCATACACAAATCACAAACTCGATCATACCATCTCAGGTGATTACTTAAGATCGGTTTAACTAATAAAAGTCATACCAATACATAAGTCAGGCCTTTGTGAATAGTTTTACCAAGAACATAAACAAGTCATGAGCGGTTATACTAAATCACACATATAGGTTGTTCACAAGATATGCAATGAATAACAATACCAATAACGCCTGGCGATTTCCTTTCGATTCATAAACAAGTTTATGAACTTACTTCCTTAAAACACATGTAAAACATTGTTTTCTAGGATGAAATCCTCACCTCATACCCATACATAATCACAATAGCATTTAAACGATTATGTCGATGTCTTATCTACAAAGTTTAATGGTTAAGCAATAAACCTCGTATTGTATTCCTTAATACTATGTCTATCTAGAGTGTTCATGCTTCGCAGTTTTGTTTTCAATATGCACGACTTGAAAGATACGTTAGTGAATGAAAAAGTTCATGTCAAATATCACTAACTTCAAGTGGTAGCTTCTTACTTCTTCAATTATTCGCAATACTTGTAATGTCTCATATCCTAATACTTTCAAGCTAACCTATACGAAGTTGACTCTAGTACATAATCAAGTGACTCTTAAAATGAGTTTTGATTCACTAAAATATGACAACCAAACTTGACATACCAACGCTTGGTGGGTTCAACCGAGCTATGCTCTAACAATCTCCACCTTTGTCAATTTTAGTGACAAAACTCTTACAAGCATATGGATAAACAAATTACTAGAATTCATTACACATACGCTTGATTCCCGAATTCAACAGCACAATAACCTGTATACATTCAATCCTTATATGCCGTTGTTGACATTATTATAACAAAGCTAATACTCCCCCCTAAAGGTAAGATAGGTAAATTTTATCAATCCGCACGTCTTTGTTATTCCCTTGGTATTGATATGTTACTCCCCCTTAATCTATGCTTTCACTCTTTCGTTAGATAAACGTTTAAGCACCAATATTATTTTCCTTAGTTATACCAATTAATATAAAATAAATGATAGTATCACTTGTTTACTCCATATATTTCTCCCCATTTTTGTCACAAAATGACAAAGAAACGAAAAAATAAAGGACAAACCGAAAAGAATCTTACAAATCTCAAAATAGACTTGCAAACCTATAGAGTTGAGCACGAGGGTTCCACACACCATTTCTAATAACCAATATCAAAACCGAAACTACAAAGTAATTTGTTTTTGATATGTTATCAAGGAAACAATTGCCCGAAGCAATTTTCCTTAATCGTTTAGAAAACCAAAAATCAACTAAGCACCTTAGTTCCTTTGCTAAACCGATTGTACAAATACAACCGCTTCGTTCGATAAGGACCAAAATAAAGATAACTTTATTTTTCTCATCAGGATCTAATTATCCATATAACTTAGACCTTTCACTTTTAAACAAGACAGGTACTAGGTTAGTTAACTAGTATTTCTTGTTAAGGCATTCGATTAGACTTGAAAAACCGAAACCTCCACTTTGATAATTCTAACTAAGATAAACTTAGTTTCTCTTATCTGGAATCGAATTGGACTAAACAATCCATCCCGTAAACTTTTTCTTTCGTTAAGCCATAAACAATTCATACAAACCAAATAAATCAACTTGCATAATTATTCACCTCAACCGGAAGCAATTGAAACAACATAGACATTATAGCACCGCAATTGCACCGAAATTTTGTAAGCCTAAACAATTGATACCACACAATAAAGCAAGATAACAATAGTTTTTCTTAACCGGAACCAATTAAATCACACACACATCCATACACTCATCATGGAATAAAACATCAATTGTACCGAAATTTTGTTAAGCAAAAGCAATAAATATATGAAATAAAAATCAGGCTTTTCTTAAACAGGAAAACAATTAACTAACAAGATTGTTACCTCAAATTTCGCATCCACTTCTCTAATATGTTTGCATCTTCTTCCACGGAGAATCGATATCGAAATATCATTATGTTGTCATCCTTATGCAAAACGAAAGAATAACAACAACCAACCTTTACCAGAGAAAGGTTGAAAACCACCGAAACAAATATGCTTTTATGCTAAACCAAAACCGATTCAACATATTGTGACTTTTTCACATATTGTTTCTATCAGAACCCCTCATGATCCTTTGATAAAGCCTACCAACATGGGCTAGAACTTAATCCTGCTAAATCAAAAAGTCACCAAACCATAAGGGTTCACAACATTATGAGATCGAATTTCAAGGTAATAAAACCGAAATCAAACATCCCATAAACATCCATAGCAATAATAAATCATTCAAGCACATGCTATGTAAATCAAAAACCATCACAAGAAAAATTATAAATCAAATAATTTTATTCATAATAGACTTAATACAATCATTGAAAGAAATAAAAAATTGATGTCTATTTTATTGGATTTTAGAATCCTTCAAAATCTTGAGATCTCTTCCGCTTGATAGGGATGACTCTCCTAATTCCCTGAAGAAATCCTTGATTGAAGACTAATTCCTCAACCTTGTGGAAGTTAGGTTCCTTCTTGTTTACCCTTTTGGAGAGTAAATCTAGTTGCTTGAGAATTTGAGCTTGAACTAGTAAGGATTTTTTAAGGCTACGTTTTAACATCAAAACTTCCAACTTGGTTTTGGCACAAGTTCGAGCCATCTTGTAAAACTCTTTTTCATAATCGATCATACATGATGAAAGATTCATATTCATATAGGAAGCGAATCTGTTTCCATTGAAATTGAGGTGACCGAAAGAGTCACTAGCCATTTTTTTTAGCATACCTTTCTGAAACTTTTGAAGAAAGCTTTGCATACAAATCTGATTTTTCCATGATTCCTGGTTTCAGACAAAAGACCGAAACACTCATATACTACCGAAACTTATACACCGGTAGTTACTAAAAACTTGTTCATTGATTATGGAAATCAAATATTCTTCCCTTAATAGAAAAACCGAATTTTTTTAATATTAAGGATTTTTAGGAAAGTGCGTTCCAGTGAATATCTTCATAATTCTCGCAAGTTTTGAACCATTCCACAATATACACTGAACTCATCAAACTAAGTTTGAGCACTTTATGAGTCAGTATCTGAATGAGACAGATTAAGTTTTCCAGGTTTATCTGGAAATTTCTTTTTTCCTGATTTATTAAGAACTCTAATCTTTTCTGATGACGAACCAAAGTTATCATACAATTTACCATCATCAAGATATTTAGGAATTACCTTGAGTGTCGATGATCTGGAGTCGTTGCAAGCTTCCTTTATGTTTTGTTCCTCGATCTTCTTTGGTATCCACTTCTTAGTTTTCTGGTCCTTCTTCTTTATGTGATGAACACCACCAGGTGAGTGCTTTCGAGAATCCTTTGATTTAGAAGGATCATATCTACGTATGCTTTATTCAGAAGATGATCTCATGACAAACTTTATACCTGGGAGGACTTTATCAGAGTTCAAATGAGAAAGCCGTTCACAATTCTTAACAACATGACCTTTGTTTCCACAATGAAAACATCGATTTCGATGACCCTGATGATATGTAGACCTCTGATGTGAGTGGTTTATCTTGTGATCCCTTCCAAATTTCCTTTTACAAGATAAAAACTCCCTTTTAGTACTGTCAACGCACCCTTTTTCTTTCAAAGAACAGGTTGAACCGGATTTTTTGTACCTCCCCGGAAGGGTTGTGTCCAACTGGTGTTCAAAAATTAAGGAACACATATCATTCTTTAGCCTTTTGACATGTTCGGAAACTGTCTTTATCTCAGAAACATATGAGATTTTTAAGGCGTTGTAATCATCAGTTGCAGTTTTTCTTAGCCGCCAGTCTTCTTTTCTTGATCAATACTTTTCCTTAGTTTTTCTTCTAAGGATTGAATCTTTGAGGAGGAATTGATCTTGAAGGAGTTTAGATCAGTTTTACATGATGAAAGATCACGTTTGAGTTGATCATTTTCAGCTTTCATATGACATAAGTCTTCAAGGAGCTTTCCTTCTCTTTTGAGTGCAAATGTAAGCTTAGTTGCACAAGTGAGGAATTCTTTGCTTAATTTATCTAGCTGAGAAGTTACATAATCAACATCCTCTCTATCATCAAGCGATTCTGTAGTTGCAGGAAATCCTACACTACACCCCTCATAATAATCCACACAACTAAGACATTTGAAGATGAATAACAATGATTTTATTGATTAATTCCTTAAATGTTTACCAGATAAGATAGAAAAGAGCTAAAGAAATTACAATCACCATAAACTTTCTCTCTCCTAATGACTTGTCTAACATTCCGAAAAAGATATCTCTTACAACAGGCTTATTCGACCCTTTATAGGGTAGTACACAATGGATGACAGCTAAGCTGTCCTTTATTTTCGGGAATGACTTGCGAAATATCGCAAGTGTACAAGTATACAATCTCGCGACACTCATAAACTTCGCTAGATCTTCACATCTTTCTCGTGCTTTGGATGTCGTCATTCATTGCGTCATTTATATTACTCTTCTGCGACGCCTTCGCGATGCTGTCGTTTACTAATCTCGCGAGGTATTGTTGTTGCGATATTCTGATCCTACATCTTGCCTCTTCTCATGTCTTCTCTGCGAAGAAGAGAATGTCATGAGAATTAGTATTTTAAAATGCCGCAACTGTTCATATTTATCTGTTACGATCCCGTACTTCTACACAGAATTTATTACACATGTTTCTTCTTCCACTCTTTTCTTGACACGTCTCTTTCAACCGTTTTTTCTTGACCATTCACGTCCCCTCTCGCATTAAATGTATTTATCTTCTCGAGAATTCTTCTCTATATATAGTTTTCTCACCCTCCTCTTCTTCTTTTTTACTTTCTCTCTGCAATTTTTCTTCAGTTCTCCTCCTCCGCAATTCACGTTTCTGCTACTATAAATCTTCCTTTTCTTCTTTCTCTTGATCTTCAATTATCTAATCATTCCCATATTCTGAGAATGGCTCCACCTGGTCGTAGATACGAAACCCTTTTGGGTGAAACACAAAAGAATTTACAAGAGAAGGGTTTCACCTTGTCTACTATTCCCAATCAAGAATCTTCATCTATTCTTTCTGCAAAGTTGTTTACTGATCATCAGTGTGATGATCAGAAAATCATAATCTCGCTAGGTCAAATCCTCGCAGGTCTTCCCATTCCTCTCTACAATCCCGAACTGCCCTTGTTCTATGAAATTCTTGCTCATGAGAAATTCTCGCGAGCTATTTATCAATTAAGTGGTGATTGCATCCGTCTAATGCTTGAATTCGCCAATCATGGCGCTGGTAAGGGGTCTCTATATCTTGATAAGATCCTAAATTCGCAAACTTAGAGATAGTCACTGAAAAGTACACGGTAGAAAACTTTTTTGAAAATTACGAAGTGATAAATATGAAGAATGATAAATCTCGCTGGGGTGCTCGATTGAAAAGAAAGGAGAACATTCCCGACGATAAGATACTCATGTTTGATATTGATTGGCACTCTGGAAAGAACAATGTCCCTCGCTACTCTAAGGATGAGAAGTGGTGTGTCTTTCCGCTATTTTTGAACGGACCTTACATTTCAGGTTCCCATGTGCTCCCTGCGAATCTCGCAAATTATCAACCTTGGGTATTTAATTGGCCCGAGAAAGCAAAAGAGGTATACTTCCTAACTTTTACTTATTTTACAATCTTCACTTCCTCTTATATCTAATCTTGCGAATTTTTCAGATCATCAAATTGAGAAGGAGCTACAAAAGAAATCCAAAGGCGAGTACTCTGGCGATACTTCGTTCAATCACGGATGAAGTAAGAAATATTTTTTTTTCTTATTATTTTTAACAATATTGTTGCCTCTGTTTCTTATCTTCATTCGTGTGCGAAGGTTGGCGTTGAAGAGAATGATATTTCTGAAGCTGCGAAGACTAAAGGCAAGGATAAGATTACTCTTCGCAAGGATAAGTCTTCTGCTCCATCTTCTAAGAAGCGGAAAATCTGTTCCTCTTATCACTCTAATTCCCAAACCGGCGAGAACTCTGATGAAGATAATGATGAGGTTGACACTTATTTTGCGAAGGAGAATCATTCAGTCGAATCTGCTATGGCGCAACTGTCTAGTGTTTTCTCTGATTCTATGCAAGTTTTGGGAGATGATCATTTTTCTGCTACATGCGAAGCTCTCGCAAATATCTGCGATGCCCCCTTCTAGCGGATAATGATTCTTTTCGTGGAGTTTCCAGGACAATGACTCCCAGTTTCTTAAATGCACTTAGTGCCTTGGTATGTTCATATTTCTTTATTTCTTTGTGATTTCAATTATAAACCTTATCTTAACAATTTCTTTACTTTCCATTATAGTCTGGAAGAGCTTCCTTTGTTGTTGCCTCAGATCTCGAGAAAAGGCGCAACAATCTTGAAAAGAAAAACCTTCAACTCAAGGAGAAGAACAAAGAACTAGAAGTTGAAGTTGCGACATCTCGCAAGAAGAGTGAAAATGAGACTGCTGCTCTTCGCGAAAGAATTCAACAACTGGAAACTGAATCTTCTACTCAGAAGAATAAAATTTCTACTCTTCAAAGTGCTAATCAACAACTTTATGGTACAAAACTCTTCTCTTTTACTCGTTTTTATTTTGTCATTTATTTTTCTTTGCCTGACTTATCATTTTCGCAGACATTTATAATCTTTCTGAATGAGCCATCCTTTTCCATTCATTTCCTGAGCCTATGGATAATGATGCTCTTCTTGCTCATCTCAACGAATCTTTAAGTAGTTCGTCGAACAAAATTAACTCTCTATCAATAAATGAACTTCGAACCAAATTTCACCTCTTAGAAATTGAGCATAGATCTAGTTTAAGTTTAGCCAACCGATTTAAACGTTTATATCTTAGCTCCCACGAGAATAATAATATTCTAAGGAAGAAAATTAATAGTCTTATAGATGACAAGGATCGTATTGCTAATCAAGGTGCACAAGCATTAGCGAAATTCCAAAAAACTCTTCTTGAAGTCCAAATTGAACGAGATGAATCTCTTCGCCAAAATGCCATACTTAATGAGCGAGAAAATCAAATTCGTTCACTTCTTGTCATAAATAGTGATAATGAATTCGCTTGGGCTGCGAAAGTTCTAGATAATGCCAGAAATAACTTAGGTGTTAACGTCAGATCATGCTGAGCATACTGCCTTGGTTAAAGATATGATTTCTGACAGAGAAGGTTGTTAACTGTTCTTCTTTACTTTACCACTTCTTATTTGTGAAACTCGCTATTAAATTACTGATTCATTATCATACGTTTACAGAAGCTGAGAAGAGATATCAAACAAGGATTGAAGAACTTGAATCTGAAAAAGAACAACTCGCAAAGGATCTCTCTCTTCGCAACAACAAGTATTCCAGGTTGAAGAAGCAATTACAAACTACAGTAGCGAATTTCAATAATAACACTGTTCGTTTTCGCAATCAAACTATTGAGACAGTTTGTCATGACCATCGCATTCCTCTTTCTTCATATCATTGTCTTCTTGATGAAGTTCCTGAAAATATGCCTTCCTCAGATGTCTCTGATAGTGATGCTAGCGAGGAAGAGGAGTCTGATAAAGATTCTGATGAAAAAGAAGAATGAACTGAGAGATAGCTCCATTTTCCTTTTTCTCTTCTTGTGATACTAGTACATTTATCTTTCTAGCCTTCTCATATTTGTAATCTCTTACTGTAAATCTATCATATGAAAATAAATAACAAGTTTTTACTCTAGTCATTCCCATATTTGCCTCTGTTATTTATTTTCACATGAGAGATTAAATCGATAACCTTTAAGTAACAATACTTCTTAGTTTTCGCAACTGCTGTTGCTAATTCTTCACAAATAAATGAAGAAATATAGCCATTTTCACAAGTTTATTTGGTTACTCAATTTCTTGTGTGATCTTATCTTCATTTATGTTGAAATTCATCATTGCGACAAGATCGCAGGACGTCTTTACATTTTCATGTAATGACCCATTGATCTTGCCTTATCATTGCTCATGTGTGGTCTTATTTTGCCTTCCTAGTTAAAGGTCTTATTTTGCCACCCCTCATTTTTGCGTCAATATGACAGGCCTAAATATTCTTACGAACATAAAGTCCCATGACATTGCCGTCTTGCGACAAAATCGCAGGACGTCTTTACACTTTCATGTAACGACCCCTTGATCTTGTCTTATCATTTCTTTAGTATTTTTGCCTATGCAGGATATTTTTCTTGCGACAATATGACAGGCCTAGATGTTCTTGCGAACATAAAGCCCCATGACATTGCCGTCTTTGCGACGAAATCGCAGGACGTCTTTACACTTTCATGTAAAGACCCATTGATCTCGTCTTACCCTCGCGTTAGTATTATTGCCTCTTCAGGATCATCGCACAAATATGACAATCCTAAATTTTCTTGCGAAAATAGAGCCTCATGACATTTGCGTCTTAAGACACTTATCAGCTCCCTAATGGAGGGTGCCGCCCTTATCATCTCCCTGGTTGCCCCTTCAAGGAGGCGTACATCAGCCATACAAGACTAGCTCCTCCCATCCGGTCTTAACAACAACCAGTTGTTTTCGCAGCCTCTTATCCCTTATACCTATAGGGCTTATGGTTACGAGACTGCACCCTAAGTGGGGTTTTCTTCGGCCGAGTGCAAAGATGTGCCAAGACTTGCCAAGAATGGCCGAGACACTTCAAATGCCCTGCACTCTTGGCTCAACCGTGTACCTCGGCGCCTTGGTCATACACTCGACTCCTTGGAAGAGACCTCGGTCGTCCAACCAGGGTATAACCTTATATATATAGTTGGAAATCCAAGGTATCTCCCCCGGATGGGCTTTATTGACCCCAAATTTTCATGACTCAGGTTCCAGGGGCGGTGTAACCTTTTCCCTGAGCCATGTCAAGAGATACCCCCTTATATGACGCACTTTAGGTCTTACATTTGCCTCTTACGAAATATCATTCGCGAACTAGGGTGTACGCCATAAAGGTTTGTCCCATTCACTCATTCTTTTATTTCTATCAATTCTTGCGATCATTCATTGATTTTTGATTATTTCTTCTCATTATCTTTGCGAAATTATCGCATAGTCTTGCTTCATTTGCTGTGATCTCGCTGTAATTATTTGACCAAACTTTCATTATATTCATGAATCGCGAGACTTTCGCGTACTCCTTCTTCAATCGTCATATTTTTTGTACTTTCGACAAGTCTTTTTCCTTCAAAACAATTTTTTTTTTTTTTTTTTTTACACAACTCTAAAATCAACTATTTATTTCTTACACTTCTTATTCCTGTTGCTCTATGTTTCTTCATTCAAATTCCCTGATATTTCTTTCTCTATTGCGAGGCCATCGCAATTTCCAATTGTTTTCAAGCATTGATTTCGCAATATATCTTCATCTCTCACTTATATTGTGTCCACCATCAGTCTTTCTCTTCTTTGTTCTTCTTTGATATTTCGCTTCCAATTCTTCTTTTGAGCAGCCCTTTCCTCGCAAGATTCCACATCGACTTCATAGCATTTTAGTCCCTCAGCCCAATCTCCTTTTATAACTCCAACACCACTGGGATGAGGAAATTTGATGCACTGGTGGTAAGTTGATGCTACACCCAAGATCTCATGTAACCATGGTCGCCCAATTAATGCATTATAGGGGGATTCCACATCGACTATGCAAAACAAGATTTCAGTTGATAATCCTTTCAATGGTATTCGCATACGAGTTTCTCCTTTAGGTTTATTGGCAGTGCCATTAAAACCATAAATCTTATAGGTTGAAGGTATCAAATCTTCGTCTTTCCCTCCCATAGTCTTGTAAGTGTGGTAAAAAGGATGTTTCTGAGCTTCCAAAGATCAATTAAGATTCTATTTATTGCCCATGAATTTTCTCGCCCCATCATCTTCATCATCAACAGGTTTTGGGTTAATCTCCAATCTTACCACTAATGGATGTCATGCATCTCGCCACCATCGTGTACTTCTTCGCGGTAAAAGAAATAATCTGCGCTTGCCATTCTTTTAGTTGCGATGTCTTCGCGATGTTCATTACTTCTCTATTGTCAACATCTCTTGCGAAAACCTTACTGAGAACACTATCATGAAAATCTTCAACTGTCCTGTACGAATGTACGATAGAGTTGCAGAACAAGTTTTTGGCCTTCGCTCTAACTTCTACTACAAATGTTTCTTTCCCTTTTGTGGTATTCACTCTGTGATTTTCTGGAGGTGTTGGTAATTGTTGAGTCTTCTCTTCACATTTTAAGAATTGGTTTAGCTTCCCTTGATCTATCATTCTGAGGATGATTCTTTTTATATTCCTACAATCATTCGTTAGGTGTCCATGAAAATGGTGATAAGAACAGAATTCATGACTTCGTCACCCTGGAGGTGGTTCATTCCCCATGTTCCATGGTGCAGGTATGTTCTCCATCAGGATTATTGCTTCCCATATTTTCTCCACGCTAGCGTTTAGTGGAGGCATCTTGATTTCTTCCCATACGACTCTATGACCTCGCTGCCCTCTATGATAATTCTGCCTCTGGCCTCCATAAGTCTCTTGCGGATTATGCCTCTGACCTCCATAGGTTTCTTGCGGCTGATCAAGCCTTTGAATTTTATTATTTCCGCCACGGTTGTAGAAATTTCTTTCTCTTTCAAATTCTTCCTGATCGCGACTTCCCATGGCTACCAACTTTTGCTGACCATCATCTCTGGTATCCTCATTCCTTGTTGACCTTGCGAGGTACTGCAAACAGTTGTTTATCAATTTGGGTAACAAACTTGCATTCGCAGCTCCTGAACTTGTATTCGCGACAAGGTATGATTCCATCTCATTTTGCTTTTCCTCTAGAGCAATATACTCCTCCTGAAGCTCTCGTAACTCAGTCATTGTGATTGTATTCTTGATTCTAAAAATTTGAATATATAACAGATTTGTCGCGAACATAACATTAATGAATGATAAGATGAGATATCTCTCCTCCACACGGCCAGCCATTTCGCTACACATTGTCTTCCATCTCATAGTTAGATGCTTCAAACTTTCACCAACCCTTTGTTTTAACCCAAATACATCTTCAATACCTGGTCGCGAGGAATTATTACTTATATATGCCCCTAAAAATATAGCCTGCAAGTGATTGAAAGATGTTATTGTATTCTTCGGTAACCCTTCAAACCATTTCAAAGCTTCTCCTGTCAGACTTGATGCAAAATATTTGCACAATATAGCATCATGATTCTCCCATTGTAGCATACATCTCATATAAGCTTTGATATGTCAGATCGCACAAGTTGTTCCATCGAAAATCTTTGGTTAATGTCGGTAAATTACACTTTGGTGGTATTCCTCTTAATTGTATCTCTTGTGTGAACGGAGTTTTTCGACTTCTTCTTCTATTGCTTCATCCAACCTGTCTCTTTCCTCCTCCCCTTTTCTCTGTTCATCATTCCTCTCATTTTCGCCAATTCTCTCAAAATTTGTTCATTTACATCAATTTGAATCCATTGGTCTTTTTAGTTCCGCTTCTCTTCTCCTGCGTTCATGTCTACTTTGACTTTCTTGTTCATCATTCTCTTCTCGTATTTCTCTGCGATCTTCTCCTTCATTTCTTTAGCGAATTCACACACCGTTATATCTATCAATTTCTCTTCTTTGTTGCCTATCAGCTCTCCTTTGTGTTCTTTCATATTTCTTCATTAATATTATCATTGTTGCGATTTTGTTCTCGCCTTCTTTCTCGATTATCATGATTATTCGGCGAATTGCCTCTTCTAACTCCCCGTTCTTCCATTTCTCGCTCTCAATCTTTCTCTCTCGCGAGCTATACGTGCTTGTTCGGCATAATGTCTTTCAATTTCATCCTCAATTTCTTTTTGCTTCCTCTGTGCTTCTCTCCCATGCAATATTCTTCTTCATTCTTCTTGATTTTCTTCATCAATTGGATTATTCCGCTCCTGACGCTGCCTATTTCCTTGGTTTCCACCATTCTGCTCATTTTGAAGAGTCTCGGGACGTGGGATATAACGATCTTCCATCATTTCTCTTCTCTCGCAATGTTTTGTGCCTCGATTTTGCGCTTCTCCTTGGTTTTCTTCATCAGCATTTTCTGTAGGTAAAATTCTCCTTCTTTCCTCTCTAACTGATCTTGAGCTTGACCTTGTAGTGCTTCTAGACCTTCTGTTTTCTAATATCATGTTTTCCATCATCAATTCATGATTCTGTCTTGTTAAATTTACACGTTCCTCAGCTTCTAATCGCCTTTCTTCATGTATTGTTTGTCTCAACGCCTCTAATGCTGCGATTTCTTCATTTCCATGAATTATTTCTCCAATCTCTTCTCGGTTTCTCTCCTCTTGTCTATTGTTTTCCAATTGTTGTTCTTCTCCCCTTTCTTCCACAGAGTCTGATCTCCAAGTATGCACGCTTACTCTATCATAATCCACAGTTTTATTTGCTACTGTTTGAATTGGTGATTGAATTTGATTTTCTTCATTATTCCTTATGTTCATTATGGAGGATTCTCCCATTTCATTTCTCCCTGCTCCAGCAATTCTCCTACTCCTTCTAACAGTTGTTGGTTGCTCGGATGCATTTCTTCTTCTAGCCATTTCTTAATTTTGGTAAACTGTTGAAAATTATCAGAAATTCCTTCCCTACTACTCCAATTTCTTTCAAATCATGATGTCAATCCTTACTCAAACATCCCTGTTTCTAGCGCCAATATGTAGTTGCAGGAAATCCTACACTACACCCCTCATAATAATCCACACAACTAAGACATTTGAAGATGAATAACAATGATTTTATTGATTAATTCCTTGAATGTTTACCAGATAAGATAGAAAAGAGCTAAAGAAATTACAATCACCATAAACTTTCTCTCTCCTAATGACTTGTCTAACATTCCGAAAAAGATATCTCTTACAACAGGCTTATTCGACCCTTTATATAGGGTAGTACACAATGGATGACAGCTAAGCTGTCCTTTATTTTCGGGAATGACTTGCGAAATATCGCAAGTGTACAAATATACAATCTCGCGACACTCATAAACTTCGCTAGATCTTCACATCTTTCTCGTGCTTTGGCTGTCGTCATTCATTGCGTCATTTATATTACTCTTCTGCGACGCCTTCACGATGCTGTCGTTTACTAATCTCGCGAGGTATTGTTGTTGCGATATTCTGATCCTACAGATTTAGAATCAGAATCATTGATTGTGAGCACAGGGATTAACTTAACCTCTTCTTGAGAACACTGAGACATATTGTCAGAGGAGTAGGTAGAGCTTGTAGAAGACATCCCTTCTAAGCATTTTTGAAAGTCAAACCATGGACGTTACTCAAATCTCGAGATACGTTGATTGAGTCTATCTTAGAACTCATTTCTTATAGGTTGGATCGCACCAAACACATATTGTTAGATCTTTTCGTGTTTGCCTGCTCTGATACCAATTGAAAAGGCGAGGGTACCGAAATATACCTCAAGATAAAACTTTTCCTACCTATAAGTCCTTTCTCCGAAATTGATTGTCTATGGACTGAGTCGATACAATGCAACTAATCGGTTCACACTTCGTGTGATCGTATATGGATACGAGATTGAGACAATACAACAACGAAGTATGTTTACTTGATAAAAAGGTTCGGACTTAACCAAACACAATAGGATTGCTTATCAAGTAAATAGGAATTAACGTTTGTGTAATTTACTTTAATTATAATATAAAATAATTATAATGCGGAAATATAAAGTAAATGACACAACAAGATTTTGTTAACGAGGAAACCGCAAATGCAGAAAAACCCCGGGACCTTGTCCAGAATTGAATACTCTCAGGATTAAGCTGCTACACAAAATTAAACCAACTTCGTATAGTTGAGACCAAGCAACTAAACCTATAGTTCACCTTGTTCTGTCTGTATTCCCACGCCTCCAACTTATGAATAAGTCACGTACTTGGAACAATTCCTTTGGTTCGTTTTCCAAACTTTAAAAGAACAATAAATCTATTTGGTAGCACCTCTGTTCAACCAAGTGATGTGAGTTCGACAAAGGATCTTCTGTTTATCTCAATAAACTCCTTCGTCGGGTTCTTAGATCTATCTTATGTTCAACTACCAAAGGTAATTGTTAAGATTTTGCAATCAATACTTTTAATGACAAAGAATTGTATTGATGCCGATCTACACAACTAATCAATCCAATCTACCACAAGATAAACCGATTATAATTGGATCCTCTTATACCGAAACAAGTATTGTGCACACCAAAGATTATGAACCCCAAATCATAAATTCAATATCTTCTTTGTCTTCAAATCTTCAATAAACACCTTCACACAACAACTTGAATCTCTTGTGATCAATCACGCACAGAACGGAGTCTGTTAACAATGGATTATCACAAGATCGTCTTTAGAACTAAAAACAGTCTAAAGATCCCTGTCGAAACTTCGATCTAGTTTGAGTGAATCTTATATCAGAAGAGAAGATTCTCAAGCATAAACAAACTAGGTGCAATCAAAGTTCAACCACCGATAGTCAATCAAATCAATCGAAAACACAAGATAAACCGTAATTATCTAGTTTCCCACCAACGGTACTAATAGAGCTTCTCAATCCCAAAGAAGACTTTAAACTGAGCGGCCGTAAGAGATTTCGCCTAATTAGGTTACTCTCCTCTCCAAATAGGCGGCTACACCAGTAACAACACAACCGAGGAAGTTTTCTGTCACGAAGGATTAGTTTGCTAGAAATGCAAACTTCAAGTATTTATAGACAAGGAAGTTTGGACATCAAGGAATTTCCAAAACCGAAAATATTCTCAAGATATGTAATATATTCCGAATTCGGTTTCCATAATTCCTGGAAATGCTCTGTCCAAAATATTGACCGAAAATCTCTTTGGAAAATCTTCAACTAGTAAATGTACATTACTAATTCTCGTTTACCTAAAATAAAATTAACAACCTTAAATAAAAGATTCTTAACTTATTTATCTTTCGATCCGGGATTTTCTTCCTTTAGCTATTAAGGAATAACTTTGAACAATAAAAGATAAACATTACAGCACATGTTCAAAGTATGTCGACATCCTTACTTTGTAAGTCCTCTTTCATACTTACAACCTTGAAAATGATTTGCCACACTTCCAAACAAGTTTAGAATTGGTTCATCTGACTTTCAAGAACTATGTGATTGATCAAGAATACTCAATCACAAATCATGGGTTCAACGGTTCTACCAAAACAAGTTTCGGTTCTACCTCCATGTGAGTATTGTGCATAGTCACACTAGATTTCCAATATTCGGTTGACTAGGTACTAGGACCGGTTCCCCACATATATATGGTATCTAACTTATATGTGTTTCACATGTCCATAGGATCGGTTCCCCTTTGCCTAAAAACGTGTTACACATGTCCATAGGATCGGTTCCCCTTTGCCTAAAAACGTGTTGCACATGTTCATAGGATCGGTTCCCCTTTCTGCTAAAAACTTGTTACACGTCATACAAGGATCGATTCCCCTTTGTGATGTGTTGCACCTCTTACTAGGATCGGTTCCCCTTTACCCAGAGTCGGTCATACACAAATCACAAACTCAATCATACCATCTCAGGTGATTACTTAAGATAAGTTTCACTAATAAAAGTCATACCAATACATAAGTCAGGCCTTTGTGAATAGTTTTACCAAGAACATAAACAAGTCATGAGCGGTTATACTAAATCACACATATTGGTTGTTCACAAGATATGCAATGAATAACAATACCAATAACGCCTGGCGATTTCCTTTTCGATTCATAAACAAGTTTATGAACTTACTTCCTTAAAACACATGTAAAACATTGTTTCCTAGGATGAAATCCTCACCTCATACCCATACATAATCACAATAGCATTTAAATGATTATGTCGATGTCTTATCTACAAAGTTTAATGGTTAAGCAATAAACCTCGTATTGTATTCCTTAATACTATGTCTATCTAGAGTGTTCATGCTTCGCAGTTTTTTTTTCAATATGCACGACTTGAAAGATACGTTATGGAATGAAACCGTTCAAGTCAAATATCACTAACCTCAAGTGGAAGGATGATGTTTTCGTTGTAGCTTCTTACTTCTTCATTTCAAGTCTTCGCAATACTTGTAATGTCTCATATCCTAATACTTTCAAGTTATCCTATACGAAGTTGACTCTAGTACATAATCAAGCGACTCTTAAAATGAGTTTTGATTCACTAAAATATGACAACCAAACTTGACATACCAACGCTTGGTGGGTTCAACCGAGCTATGCTCTAACATCTTCTATCATAGCTTCTTCTATTCCTGGCCCGGTTCCCTCTGTCTTTGAAATAACAGCAACTTGAGCATCATTCTCTTCAACAACTTTAGTAGCAACATTCTCATGACCCTAAGGTGTGGAGATGATAACACCACCATTTTGATTTGCCATATTCTTCAAATCATCATCCTTGGTTCCATTATTCTCAACTTCGGCATTTGGCACCTAATACGAAGATTACATGAGATCAGAATGATCCAAGCATGGAAACCAAAGACAATCATGAAATCCAATATGTAAGTGAACTAACACTATTTAAGTTCTTTACTATGCATTCAAAACATTGGTAAATAGTGTGAAAGTCATAAAAGCATGTTTTACGACAAGTTCGTCTGGGGAGATTTTACACTGCCCTGTATAATACGACGAACTGGGAGCAATTGGTGAGGAATCTAAACGATCAAGTTGCTGATTCTAGAAAATTACATAACCTGGAGTTGCATAGGTGATCCGGTCAGAGCAAGGGTACAGATATTCACGCCCATTCAAATGTGTGCAATCTAAAGAAGCTTTAAGTTGGCCAACTGACAATTTTTCTTTCCGAACATCCGGGACACATGATCAAGACCCATTTGTCGAGTTGCTCTACCGATGTTATATTCCTCTACCAGAAATTTCCCATGTATTATTGATACTAAGTAACCAGGAGTACAACTCAGTATGAAGGATCTCTCACCTTCACTCAGGTCTGCACCAGATTCCAAAACAACATTCTCTTCATCGTCATTAAAAGTGATCAGCTGTGTGACAAAAGGAGGAATCGACGCCCAAGGATGAAAATTAAACTCAGACTTATTTTCTAAGACACTGGTTAGGCGTGTCTTGCATCGAGGCTTCTTAGTAGACCGGCGCATAATCATAGGATTATCCTTCTCAGAAAGAACATAACGAGTATCAACATTCGGTCCTTGCAAGATGCTATGAGGAATTGGTGCATAATTCTTGAAACGGTCCCACAATAAGGCTTGCAGAAACATTGTATTAACATATGTTTCAACTTTCAAAAAACCATTGGAAATACTGGAATCCACGACCAAGGAATCTAAATTGGAGAATAGTGAACCCAGGAACAGAGTACCAATGGGAAGTTTCTCACCTTGAGATATCTTAATGGCAAAAGGAATCACGAATGGCTTCAGCAAGTTTCCATTATCTTCAAATACATCTCTGGATAACCACAGACATAAGAAAGCATCAATCTTTAATATACCATCCACGGGTGTTTCAGGAGTTCCATCTCTCGGCCACCAGTGATTCAACCATTGAGCATAACAAGATTTGCTGGTGTAGATGGTGGATTTTCAACAAAGGTTAAAACCGTAAAATCATGAGGCATGTTTTTGACACACCTTTCAGGCATGCAATGATTCATATTTTACGAAGCCATGATGAATATGTTTTCGAAAAGCCTCCACTAGCTGAGCGTTTGATCCCTGGCATTTCATCATGCACTCTATGCAGAATAACATAATTAGGCGGTTCTCCGTAGATTGAGAGCTTAACGCCTTCAGGACGTCGGTGGCACTCACTGTTCCCTGACTACAGGAGAGATACCTCTCTCCACATAGAAGAATAGTTGGGCGGCGGATGCCTTCAGGACGTCGGTGACACTCACCGTTCCCTGACTATGTGAAGAGACCGTGTATAGATTTAGGTGGTTGTCCGTAGATTGAGAGCACTAACGCCTTTAGGTCGTAAGCAACGCTCGTGACTCCCTGACTATGCACCATTCAGAATGGATATGACGCTTTAACTGGCTAATATCTTTTCTGCAATAGATTAATTCTGCCGTGACATTCACCACTGAATTCCCAGAATAATCTATTATTGATCCGATTTCATGGAATGGCAATAACAATTGCTCCGATTCCATGGTCGAATCCACGGCCTGATCCCATGGAATGGCAATAAACGACTGTATTATCTCATTACTCCGATTTCACGAATCTCATGGAATGGTAATAAATAATTTTATTACTCCAATTTTATGGTCGAATCCACAATCCCATGGTATGGTAATGCATGTTTTATTATGCCGAATTCATGGTCGAATCCACAGCTGATCCTATGAATTGATAATAAATAACTACTCATTTTTATTGTTCAATTTCATGAATTATTCTACACTGAATTTCATGGATTAGCAATAAATACTCAACAACCGGGCATCTGGATTATCACTGAGTAAGCCCCACAAAAAATGGTGTAAGTGTACTCGACAATGATGCATGACTGAGCACCCGGATGCACGAACGAGCATCCAAAAATATGAATAGATGAGGAATCCTACGCAAAACATGAGAAAATAAAAAATATTAATAAAATAATAAGGAGCGCCCAGAGGTCGGGCCCACTGGCCAGACGGCCATGCCCTAGCCGTGGCCGGTCCGCATGCTTCTTCCATTATATTGCCCTATTTTGTTATTTTCATGAACTCATGAAAAACTCCTTGATTTTAGCAACTTTCCTTGTTTTTGCAAAATACATGAATTCCCCATAACTTTACGGATTCATGAAAAATAATAATATTATAAAATAAGGAAAGGTGTACGGGACCGGGCATTATAGCTGGCCGGCCATGCCCTAGCCGGGACGGTCCCACACCTCACAATCCCTAGCTTTTTATAATTATTATTCCCTAAACCCATGAAACTCCTCCGTTTCAACAAAAACTCATGGATTCTCCATAACATCATGGTTTCATGAAAAATAATAATATAAAGTTAGGAAAGTGTTGTAGGACCGGGCAACATAGCCGGCCGACCATGCCCTAGCCATGGCTGGTCCCACACCTTGCAATCCTAAGTCTTTTATAATTATTATTTTCCTAAATTCATGAAACTCCTTGGTTTGAGCAAAAATCATGATTTCGTCATAACTTCTCAAATTTTGCTCAAATCACGAAAAACCAAAAGCCAACAGGGTCACACGACCGGCTAGCCTCTCACGACAATTTTAAAAGTTAAAATACTCATATTTTAATATTTACAAAATATTGATCAATTGAGCATACATGCTCATTCCAACAAAAATCAAGAATTTCAGTCAAGATGAAACTCTTCTGAAAATTCAAAATGTTGCTCGAACGCATATCAGAAAATACTGAAACTCTCAGTACGGAGACTCAGACACCACGACAACGCGTGCATTCCTTCATGACTGACCAGAGTCATTCCTAGGGCTTGCACAAAGCCGGTCCCACATGTTTTCATAATTCTGACCTAATTTGTTCAATTGCTCATACTGGGCCCAAACTCTCTCCAATCAACTGGAGAATTCTTCAAATGACCGACAACTGGTCCCGTGACCACCAATTGCCGGTCCCATGCTCTCTTGGTCGGTCCCATCTCTCATACTTAGGTTTTATCACCTAATGCTGAACCCAGCAATATTTCAGAAAATGATGAAACCAACATTTAATCATCATTCTTTCACCAATCCTCAAACTGAGAACCCTGGTGCATGCTCTCTCGAGCACCGGGCACCACATGGACGCCCATCATCCCATGTGGTCAGTCCCTCTATCACTCATGACCTATTTTCAGCGATTCATCAACTATGATCTGAAATTAGTGTTTTGAATAAATGCTCCACGAATCATCACTCTGAGCACGATTCAAACACTAATGAATTTATGATGGATTCAGCAACCAACATCTGAATTAATCATATAATATTTGGTAGCTTACAATATTTTAATATTTTATTGGGTCACGTCACCAATAAATGTTTCGTCGAATCGAGCAATACTTGCTTAGTTGCTCAAATATTGATCCAACTATCAATATTTGGTAATTTATCAGTAATTTGTCGAATTGAGCAATACTTGCTCAATTGCACGACAAAGTATCAACATTCAGTAATTTTCCGAATTGAGCGATACTTGC
Source organism: Papaver armeniacum (assembly GCA_023531295.1). Taxonomy (NCBI): domain Eukaryota; kingdom Viridiplantae; phylum Streptophyta; class Magnoliopsida; order Ranunculales; family Papaveraceae; genus Papaver; species Papaver armeniacum. The sequence goes on from JAJJWW010002952.1 coordinate 75,423, forward strand.
TCAATTGTGCGTCAAATCATCAACATTCATTATTTTGTCGAATTGAGCAATACTTGCTCAATTGCTCGTCAAAATTGTCAACATTCAGTATTTTGTCAAACTGAGCAATACTTGCTCAGTTGCTCGTCATATTCAGTAATTCGTCGAATTGAGCAATACTTGCTCAGTTGCTCGAATATTGATCCAACTATCAATATTCAGTAATTTATCAGTATTTCGTCGATTCGAGCAATACTTGCTTAGTTGCTCTAATAATCCACATATATTCAGTAACTCATCAATATTCATGAATCGCTGAGTATTTGTCAAACATGCTCGATTCAACAAAACCTAGACTCATTGTGTAATCAGTCAACAACTGACAAACTAAATACACGTCTGTCATGCAGACTCCACGATTCGTGAGACATCAATCACGTCAAATTGGGGGATAACAACTAGGGTTTTGGTCTGGCGGCCTACAGCACGTGGATTTCATCCACGACGAGAAATGTGCGTAAGTTGTGTAAACGGTTGAAGGAGTTAGCAAAGTAGTGGGTGCACGATCCGTCAAGTCTCCACACGACATGGAACTGACTTTACCACGATCTTCCACTTGCCCACTCTTCCACTCATGAAACCGTCACACTAACAGGGATCAAGGTGTTCACAACTCTGACAATATAAATAAGTCTCTGAAACCATGATTAAGGACAACAAATGATTACTAGCTATCAGCAATTGTGTACACAGAATTTCTCGAGTAACTACTCTCAAGAATTCATCAATCCATCAGAACTTATTCGAACTCAACAATTCATCAATTATTGCAGAAACCTTCAACACATCCACTATCCTTGATCATCACTAATCCCACACAATTCTCAGCTTCCCTCCTACAGATCAACCCATCTCCCTCTTTGTTGACTCTGAAACGGCCATTGTCTTGGTTTAGGTCGGAGTCCTACAGATTGATCTCTCGAATCTAAGCACCCCCTTTGCACGGTGCATCTGTGTGAGGTTAAGCAGTCTGCTCGGTCGAGGAGTCTCGACGACACGCTCAACTCTTCACTTTCCTAAAAAACCAGCGAACCGTTTTTCCCCATCTACAGCTGGACAATTTGTTAATATCATGCATCGTAGCTGTCAAGACATCAGATATTGTATTCTCATCTACCGAAAGTGCTGCAGGGAAATTACCCGTGATGGAAGATGCAATAAAGCAACCACATCCTCTAAAGTGATGGTAAATTCTCCCCACATGCATATGAAAGTATGAGTAGGAACACACCGGCGAGAGAGCAAAGTTACTATACCTCTCACATCATGGTAAACCGACAAATCTCCAGCTGCTTGAATAGCTCGTGTCACCTGTGCACGATCTAACATGGTTCTCACATGACTATACCCCAACATATGTCTTGCCCATCCGAAGAAGTCTGTTAAAGGTTTTCGAGAAAGCTTGAAGTCTATGTGTGAACCAGCATAATGTCTTCCTTGTAGATAAAATCGAATAGTCGCTCGAGGAGACACCAATTTTTTCTGAACAATATCCATGGGATCTATGAGAAGACAAAACGAGGAACCTGGGAGACGTTTTTCAGGTCTATATTGAACCACAAAGAAATTGTCGTCAGTGTTTGGGATATTCTTTGTTCTAGTTGTTTCTTCTTCTTCTTCTTCTTCGTCAACAGAAGTTCTATCTATAGAGTTACCATTTCCTGAGGTTGCATCTGTGGAAGTATCATCTCTGGAAGCATCATCTTTGGAGGTGCCATCATGAGAATCAGTCATCTTTGCAAAGTTGTTGTGACATCCATACAACATTTCTACTTCAGCACGTCATTCAACAAAACAATGGATCATGTAATGAAAGTGCGCATCTATAAAAAACGGTAACAATTTAACTCTTACATGTTTACAGTTTCACTAGCTGTATTGACTATAACACGAAAATTTTGAGAGTCTGTTCGCTTCTTTAAACCTGCAAAGACGAACAAAAAAACTCATTATTCGAAATCATAACTTGATTTTCATAAAACTGTGATCAAATCACGAAATTTCCATCATGTGAGCAATTCACATCATTTTCACCGTGTGAGCAATTTCCACCGAGTAAACATTCATTGATTTTCGTGTATACACTATTAAATCACAAAATCCATACAAGAAATATTTTATCAAAAAATTGTTTACTTCTAGCAACTGCTAAAAATCAAAATTTGATTTTACATAAAGTTTAAATTATGTATTTTTTTTTAAAAAAAAAAATTGTGAGTTAACAACTCACGTAAACATTAAAAAAAAAATCCACTCGAATGAGCATTCGTCTATCAAACGAGTCTTTTTCTATTTTTGCAAAGGTCCACCACATATTCCAAATAAATTTTGCTTTCGTGAAAACGAATAAACAAAATTCTATCACTAGATGTAGGTTTATTCAAAAATATATACATCTCTTTCGTATTAAGGATAATCGTTCGTTTCCTAAACCGACGGACGGACGGACGTCGGTTTTCTAAAAACAAATTTTTCATAAAACCTACGCATGCATGTACACATATGAAATTTTGTTTTGAGAACAACTAACACACAGCAAAAAAAAAAAATCACGTACCTTGGTTGGCGCCGGCGGTGGTTAGCTGGTTGGTGCCGGCGAAACTTTAAAAAACAGAAAACAAATCCACGGACGTGAAGAGGAGAGGGATATACTGGTCAGTTGGTTGGAGAAAAAAATTTAAAAAAATAATAATTAGGGTTTATTCCCTTTTATATCAATTTTGTTTCCAAAAACCTAATAAAACAAGGATTTCCTTTTTTGGGCCCGGGCCCGTAAACGCTAAACCGACCAAAACTAAACGTCTGACCGTCCAAATCAACAGTGCCTCGTCTCTTCGTGCTCACGGGATGATACTCTATCATACTGCCAGAGTCCTTATCTGGGCATTTGCTCGTACATGACATCATTTGAGCAAATCAGGGATTCTGAAAATGCCTTTGGACGACTAAGTTCGACTACTTATCTCGTCTACTGGAAAATCACCATCTAGTGCTTACTGCGGAACATGATTGTCCCTCACTAAGCAGGGGACTTAATGTTGATGGTGGATTTTCGGCAAGGGCTAAAATCGTAAAATCATGATACTGCATGTTTCTGACCCTGCTTCAGGAATGTATGTGACGATTCATATTTTATGATCCGTGAACCGTTTCACGATCTCTGACTGAGCGAACATTCCTCTCATAGCTATGATGAATATGTTTCTCGAAAGGCCTCCCAGCTGAGCGTTTGATGCTTCACACATTTCATCATCACCTCTACATAGAATCAAAATGATTGGGCGGTTCCTAGACATAATGTTTGTTAGAGAGCTTAACGCCTTCAGGACGTCACGCTGCTCGTTGTTTTCCTGACTACGTAGAGAGACCGTGTATAGAATCTCTTAATGATTGGGCGGTTCCTAGACATAATGTTTGTTAAAGAGCTTAACGCCTTCAGGATGTCAGGAAGCTCGTTGTTCCCTGACTATACACCCCTTCAGAACGAGTATGATGCTTCAATTATCTCATACCTCGATTCTGCAAATAGATTAATTCTAGCGTGTCATTCATCAACTGAATTCCTAGAAAATAATTTATTTATCTCATTACTCCGTTCCATGGCTGATCCTCAGCTGGATTCCATGGATTAGTAATAGATAACCACTTTATCTCATTACTCCGTTCCCTGAATCCCCAACTGGATTCCATGGATTACTAATAGATACTCAACTCATTTTATTACTCTGTTTCATGAATCATTCTCAACTGAATTTCATGAATTAGTAATAAATACTCAAGTAATTTTTATTACTCCGTTTCATGAATTATTCTCAGCGGAATTTCATGAATTAGTAATAAATATTCAGCAATCGGGCGTTTGGGCCATCACCGAGTAAGCCTCGAGAAAATGGTGCAAGTGTACTTGACAATAATGCATGAACGAGCACCCGAACGCACGAACGAGCATTCAAAAATATAGACGAACGGGGAACTTATGAAGAAAAATAATATTAAATAATATAAACAAGAGGCGTGAGACAGGGTCCACCGGACGGCCGGTCATGCCGCCGTGGCCGGTCCCCCTCTTATTTTATTTTAATTTATTTCCCCCATCTCATGGAGACTCCTTCATTTGAGCAAACTCCCTCGTTTGAGCGAAACTCTTAGTTTCTCCATACTTTCATCAAACGAAATTAGGGAAGGGTGTCACGGGACCGGGCCACCTAGCGTCCGGTCATTCCCTATCTGTGGCCTGTCCCACACCTTACAATCCCTTATTTTCTCATATTACTACTTCCTTCATCTCATGTAACTCCATCGTTTGAGCGAAAACCCTAGTTTTTCAATATTTTTTCAAATATTGCTCAAACCATGAAAAATCCAAAAATTCAAATGGTCACATGACCGACTAGGATTCTCACGTCAAAAATTAAAATATTATTAGTTTAATATTCTCAAAATATCGGTCACATGAGCAAAGTTCTACTTGCTCATTCGAGCAAAATTGAGAGTTTCAGTCAAGATCAAACTCTACTGAAAATCCTAAATATTGCTCAAACGCGCATCAGGAAATACCAAAACTCTCAAGACTAAGACACGAGCAATATGGTGACACGGTCATGCCACCTTGACCAACCAAGGTCGTCCCTCAGGCTTGCACGAAACCGGTTCCACACTCTTTCATATTTTGACCTAATTATCTCTCAATTGTTCGTATTGGGGCCAAACTTTCTCCAACCAATTTGGAACTCGCTCAATCGACCGTCAGCTGGTCCCACGACCACCAAAGGCCTGTCCCATGATCCTTTGGTCGGTCCCTCATATCTCCATAACTAGGTTTTACTACCCAACGCTCGCACGAGAAATATTTAATAAATGATTAAACTAGCATTTGATCATTCGTTCACCAACTGGTCAACAAAGGACTTTGGTGCATGCTCACTCGAGAACTTGGGCGCTACATGGTTGGCCATCATCCCATGTAGCCGATTGATCGCTGTCGTAGGCGTCAAAAATAAATTACAGTTTCTTACTACTCAAAATATATAATGAAGCAATGGCAAGAAAGGATCGTTCCCACAGAGAGGTCTTGAGTTGTCAATATGTTTTGGTTTCCTAAAGATAACACGGGGGTTTTCTGATTTTTATAAAATTAAAACTAAAATAAAAGCAAAGCATGCAAATCAATGAGGTGAAAATATTGGATAAAGGTTTCATCTTCAATTGTAAACAAGTTTTGAATGTATGAATAGAATTCGTATTTAATCTCGCTATCATCAAAAGCCCTAGAATATCTTATTGCAAGAATACTCCGTAAATTTCCTAAGTCATCAACACACACATTAAAGCTGCGTATGTGAATTCTACCTAAAGAATAACCTAACGCCTTGCGCTAATTAAGTTCAATTCCTAGGAGCATTAAGTTTTAGAAATAGGCTAATCAATGCAATTGTAATACATTGCGCACACAATTCGGACAAAGGCCAATTTCTACATATGACTACAAGAGTGTATCACTACAAGCCGTAATCATATCATGCTACTCGTATTCAAGGTTATCGCTTGATGATGAACCCTAAATTAGCTATAGATATGGATGTGAGTTCAATCAATTCTAGACTTAACTAAACAAACATTCAATCATATTGCAATACATCAATCATGCAATTATTATAACCCATAGAAAGTGAACGAGAATATTGAGAGAAAACTAATTCATAAAATCCATAACTTGTTTTTAAAATCCAACTACATATTTAACCAATAAAAATAAATCAACTACTTGGGTTTTTTGGAAATCATCACAAAGAGTTTAGAAGAATCTATCATGTGAAACCCTAGAAAACAAGTAGAAGCCTCCCTAATGGAGATATATCTAGGTTTAGAGAAAGAGTTTTCTATTTATATGCTTCTCCCATCCCAAAAGGATACTCTTTCCAAATTTAGGTCTTCTCAAAACCCATCTCCAAGTGGTCCACCAAGCCCATAGTGCGTTAAAACCCATGTGAAAATCTCTGCCAAATTCGTCGCCGGAATTCTGTTGTTGTCGACCGGAACTTGGTCGGGAAAGCAGTCGGAAATCAGTTTCAGGTGACCGGCAAAGTCCACCCGGTCACCGTTCAAACAGGTCAAAGCAAGACCAGCCAACTGAGTCACAACCGAGTCATCTGGTCAACTCAGTCATAGGACGAGTCAGCTGCTAGTCAGATAAATAATTCCTGAGTCAGAGGCTAACTCAGCTAGGCCAATGCCATCTTGCATAGGCCAAACTTGTGATGCGTAATGACAGCGCTTCCCTGCATCTCAGCCATCCAGAACTGCATCTTCAGTTCATATACCACCATTGTGTAATGATCGCGCAACCCATTTCTTCACTGAGATTCATCACCAGCCTTTGCTTACTTCCATCTCACCTGCAACAGCTTATTGCAGCTGCAACTCCTTCACACACACAGCTGCGACTGCAGCTTACAATCTCCATGAATCATCCATATCCATCTTTTCCTTTGCCTGAATTCAACAGTCACATTACATCCCCCTGTAACTCCAATTCCACCACTGGCATAACAGCACGACGGATGTAAGCTCAGAAATCCTGTCCTAAATATTCATCTAGCAGCATTTCAATCTGTAGCTTCAAACAATTGTTGTAGCTTCCCACAACTCTTAACTCCGTATTCTTCATATGCTATACTCAGACAAAGCGAAACAACCATCACAACCATCATCCCATTTCCATTCCATTCATTCGTCACCGTAACAACAACAACTCTTCCTTGATCTCCAACCAACACCAGCTAACTCAGTTATATAGCTGCACATCACCAGAACCAACTACCACCAAGAATCTCAAGAACAACAACACCATCTGCACAAACCCATACACACAAACCCATTAAACCACCAAACCCTGATACAACAGCCATCATCGTCTCTGTAGCTGTAGGAGAAGAATCTCGCAACAACTATGTGCTAGCGAAATTGTGACTAATAAGAATTCGCGAAGACTTCGCATAGTACTTAAAGAATGACGTAGCAGATGACATCAGCATAATTCATGAGGAAAGTGTGAGTAACTTGCGAAATTATAGAGTGAACCTGCGAGAAGGTGACAAGAGCTTGCGAGAATATGAGCTGTCATCCACTATGTAAACACTATATAAAGAGGAGAGCAGGAGAGAGAAAGGGGAGGATAATTTTGGGGAAGAGATAGAGAGAGAGATATTATTTCAGAGAGAGATATTTTTAGAGAGAGAAATACTTTATTATCTTTATCATCTTCTTCCCCAAAAAACTAGATCTAGAGCTCTACAAAATATCCATTAATGGAGATTCTAAATGTAATACTAATGTAATTCCAAAAATCATAGTGAAGAACCATGGATGTAGATCACATTGATCGAACCATGTAAAAAAATTTGTGTGTCTATTTATATTTCTAGTATTTATATTTGAGATTTAGGTGATTAATAAGATTTAGATCTACAAAATATTATAGGGGGTGTGTTGTGGGAAATCCTGCAACTACATTTTTGGCGCTAGAAACAGGGAGAATTTGTTAGATTAAAAAAAAATAAAATAAAGAGAAATTGGCTACGGTTGGTGTTGGATTCCACCGAATCTAAAAGTCTTAAGATCAAAATCGGAAGTTTCAGCGAAAGGTTATCATCTTCGTACAACTAATATCACTGATGAATGGAAGAAATCAAAGGAGATAGAGATATTGAAGAGTAGAAATGAAGAAATAGTAACCAAAGTGCAATCCACACAAAGAATCAATGGACCACACACTTAAGATCTTCTCAGAGCCTCAGGTGAAGAATAGCATCATTATAGCGCGAAGGAATACGCAAACGCAGCGAAAGAATATACTCCAGAGGAAGAATATATCATGCAAAATTAAAGCACCATCTTAAAGCTCACCAAGGATAGCAACAAACGAATAAAGGAGATTCTGCGAGCAAAGTAACCACACCAGGAAGAAAATTCTCAACTGAAGTACAAAGAGCATTCTCAAAAAATACAAGGGCGATAAATTCGCGGAAGAAATAGAAATTGACAGACAGAGAGCGGGGTATCCCTAAGGGTGAAGAAGTCAAGAGTTCCAGTACTAAAATTTCGCAGCAAGGTACAGCTTCGCAGGTTCACGGTATAAAGAAGTGAAATATAACATTAAGGAAGAAGAAATTTTGTCAACAACCAACAAACTAAACCAGCGAGTCAATCAAACTCAATTAGCAAAGCAGATCAACCGATGGAGATTCAATTCGGACTAAGAAGAATTTTCTAACAGGAATAAGCATTGATTAAAGGGAAAAAACGAGAGTTGTTAAGAGAGAGAACGAGAACACAAAGACTCCAGTTTGAAAAGTTCTTTCATGAGGCGAACACAACAAACACATAGAAGAATTTCACGTATTGAAGAAGAAAATCAGGGAGGATTCATGCAGCTTAAAGACTGCCAGCAACACGTGATGATATCAATGTTTTTTGCAACACAAGTTACGTTCCCCACTATAGCACCAATGGAAAAGCTTCTCAAAACTAGCAGTGAACTTGCGATATCATCGCAAAGGAGAAAATAGATTCATTGTTCGATTAATGGCACCAGTTTAGGGGACTATGGCAAGAAGAAACAGATGGGAGCAACTAAATAGAGCCGCAAATACTTGACCTAACAACGGCAGCTACAATCACGCAAAGCAAAGTTAACAACATCTCTTTTCATAAGCAATTAGAAGCGAAGAAGGATAGCAAAGAGGAAGCCTAACTCTATAGAGGATGAGCATGTATGATACCGGCGAAGTAACTCACTTAGTACTACACGAAGCACTATACTTCGGAGAAAAGGGAAGAAAGTGAGAGCTTAGCTCACTTCGTCATCAACTTCAGAGAGTTGCCAGCGAACCAGCGAACTATTTCAAATAAAGAAATTTACAAAAGAAATACGTTGAGATAAAAGAAAGTTCTCAGCAGCAAAGAAGAAAGACACTCGACTCGAGTTTACGTCATCAAAAACTCAGACAAATACTAGGATAGAAATCACTTTGTCTACAACTTCATGGAAACCGGCAAAGTAAAGCAACTTGCGAAGGAAGATAACACAAAACTTATGAAGGGAGCTTTACTTTTCGCAAACTTACAAAATTTAACCAGCGAAGTTGGATGTACTTGCAATCATTTAAGAAACACGAAGCAAATCAGTTAGAAGAACTCATCGGATTCTATAATGGAAATGAGTTATCTCTTAGCAAGGGAAACTAAATTGAAGCATAAACTTAGCGAAACAAAGAGCGACAGATAATGGAAATGAGTGAACTGTTAATGGCGGAGAAGCAATGAAGTATTTCTCCAACTTGCTACAGTCTAATTAAGCTAAATTTGCTACTTCGTCATTTCATCCAAATCTTCACAGTTAGCTACGCCGGAGCACATTCGAAAATACGAACTTATAGCCAGAGAAGACAAATGAAAGAAAAGATAGAGAAGGAAGCAAAGGAGAGGATTCTATATAAAGTCCATGAAAGAAGAATAAATAAATTTTGATATCTTTGGAGAGAAACAACTTCTTGGAAGAGGAAATTCAAGTGTAATGAAGCAAAAGTTTCATTCGCAGGAATAGCCAAGGAAAAACAACAGAAGAACGATAGAAATCCAATCTCGCTGGTACAGCGAAGAAAACTTGCGAGCTAATCAAAGACTTTGCTAAAATTTTAAAGGCAGAAATGAAAGTTATATGAATTTTTTGCATCTTCAAACAAGTCACAAACGATGGGAAGAGATTCTGGTTTTGCAGGCAAAGAAATAATGATGTGGAGTTCAAAGGCTACGCAAGGAGAAGACGAAGATAAACATTATTGAAAGAACGGTTAAAGAAGGAATGAATAATGTGAACTATACCTCTCAATCCCAAACAGGAAGCTGGAACTGTTGGTAAGGGGAGTGCTGAGTGAACTGGAGAACTTGCGATCGAATTCAAGCACAAACACACTTTTTCGCAAATTCTACATATTTTTAGATTGATACAGGCAAAGATCAAGTCAATTTTAACAAGTTTACAATAATTTCGCATATGAGAGGTAGCAAAGTTGGTCAGGCTTCGCATAGCGAGTTGCAGTGCTTGGTTTCGAATCTCCCCAGTCGCAGAAAATTTTTGCCCTTCGCAGATGATGACCAAATAATACATACAGATGTTAACTTCGCAAAGTCTTTGATTCTTTCGCAAGAGGGGGCTAGAACAGTTGGTATGATGCGAGAAAATCCAAGAAGCAGGTCATGGGTTCAATTCTCACTTCTCATATTTCTTTTTGCTGCGCGAGATTGACAACAGCAGCAAACCACAAAAGCTAAGTACCACTTTCCTTGAACATTTTACTTCTACAGAAAATAAAAGATTTTTGATTTGATTTATAAAAAGCGATTCAATCGCAAGATTACAAATATTACTAAGATTTCAAGATTATAAAGACTCCAAAATTACAAAGATTTCTAGATTTCAAAATTACAAAAAACCCAGAAAATTCAATTTATATATTTCTCTAGAATATTTCTTTTATAGACAATAAAAGATTTTTGATTTGAATCACAAAACGCGATACGATCGCAGAATTATAAAGATTTCACAACTACAAAGATTTCAAGAATATAATGTATTAGAATTTATCTTGAATATTTACTTTGCTTCAAATGATATGATATTATGAGAATGAATGAAAGAAATGACATAAATGAAAGAATGAGTGAAAGAAGTGACAGAAATGAAGGAATGAATGAAAGGATGAATGAAAGAATGAAGACATGCGATAATTTTGCAGAGATAATGGAAATGCGATAATTTCGCAAAGATAATGAGAAGAGATAATCAAAAATGAATGATTGAACGAATTGACAAAAATGAATGAGTGAATGAATGGGACGAACCTTTATGGCGTACACCCTAGTTCGCGAATGACATTTCGTAAGAGGCAAATGTAAGACCTAAAGTGCGTCATATAAGGGGGTATCTCTTGACATGGCTCAGGGAAAAGGTTACACCGCTCCTGGAACCTGAGTCATGGAGATTTGGGGCCCATGAAAGCCTATCCGGGAGAGATACCTTGGATTTCCAACTATATATATAAGGTTATACCCTGGTTGGACGACCGAGGGTCTCTTCCAAGGAGTCAGTGTATGCTCAAGGCGCCGAGGTACACGGTTGAGCCAAGAGTGCCTGGGGCATTTGAAGTGTCTCGGCCATTCTTGGAAAGTCTTGGCACATGCTGCACTCGGCCCGAAGAAAACTCCACTTAGGGTGCAGCCTCGTAACCATAAGCCCTATAGGTATAAGGGATAAGAGGCTGCGAAAACAACCGGTTGTTGTTAAGACCGGATGGGAGGAGCTAGTCTTGTATGGCCGATGTTCGCCTCCTTGAAGGGGCAACCAGGGAGATGATAAGGGCGGCACCCTCCATTAGGGAGCTGATAAGTGTCTTAAGACGCAAATGTCATGAGGCTTTATTTTCGCAAGAAAATTTAGGCTTGTCATATTTGTGCGATGATCCTGAAGAGGCAATAATACAAAAGACAAAGATAAGACGAGATCAATGGGTCTTTACATGAAAGTGTAAGACGTCCTGCGATTCCGTCGCAAGACGGCAATGTCATGGGGCTTTATGTTCGCAAGAATATTTAGGCCTGTCATATTGTCGCAATAATGAGGGGTGGCAAAATAATACCTTTAACTAGGAAGGCAAAATAAGACCACACAAGATAAATGATAAGGTAAGATCAATGGGTCATTACATGAAAATGCAAAGACGTCCTGCGATCTTGTCGCAATGACAAAATTCAACATAAACAGTTTGGATGTAGGTAATATAGTTCTGTTATCACAAAAAAGATTACATGATAAGCTTACGAGCTTGAGAAAATGATTAAATGATAAGCTTGCGAACATGTACATGATAATGAGGCCGAGGCAATGCAAACGCCGTACAATTGATATTCTGATCATATTATTATGCAATACTAATAGTGCAGGAATAAGAAAAGATGAAGCACAAGTAAGAACTTGCGAGGAACAATAAGTATGCAAAGAGGAATGCATATACTAGAGACAAAATCAGAGAAATGAATAATGGAATCAATTTAAAGCTATATCAAGTTTAGAACGGCAAAATAAGCTAAGTAACACAAACATTAGCTATACATTGCAATAGATAAGCATTCTCATCATACAAGCATCATACTTGCATCAAGAAAGCATCGCAAGAGCATTTCATGGCATAAACATCGCATATACATTTCATAACATAATCATTACATAAGCATTAGATTCACACAAGTATTTTACAAAACTTTACAGAATAATATCGCAGAATTATTCAGAATTTCACAAGATTATTCAGAATTTCGCAAGATTATTCAGAATTTCGCAGAATGTGTCAAAATTTCGCAGGATGTGATTATTTCACAAGATGTGATTATTTCGCACAATTATAAGCAGTTTGAAGAAATTATACTATTGCATGAGCACAAAGCATGAGACAGAGGCAAGATAAGAATAAATAAACAACTCGCTCATACAACATTTTCTCAAGGATTCTACCCTCATAGATAAAGAACAGAGGCAACTATGGATTACCATGAAAACATTTTATGTTCTTTATCTTCTCGGCAAGAATCATTTCCAAAGAAGATATTCACCAATGAACAACAAGGATCCTCACCAAAAATGGATTAATAATTTCGCATGAATAGAGGCAATACTTACTACTCTCATTCAAGGATAAATACTTCTTATATTTCGAGGATTGAGTATAAGAAGTAATAAGGGGGTACCTATTAGGATCATTTCCATGAAAGATGTTTATCGGATGAGACGAAACAAGTTATACAAAGGAAATCAAAACAAAGAAAACGATTTGAACTTGCAATTAAATGAATATTTTTGATAAAAGAAATGTTGAATACTAATCTAAATTATTATTTGCATTACAACATTGCATGAGGCAGAGAACGTGGAGTAATAATTTCGCAATGCTTCTTATTCACGATCAAGGACGGATACTTCTTATACTTCTCAAAGGATACTTCATACTTCTTATATATTTCGAGGATTGAGTACTTCTTATACTTCTTCAAGGATACTTCATACTTCTTATACTTCAAGGGTTGATACTTCTTATTTATTTCACAAAGCTTCGGAACTCCGCAAAAGAATATAGGCAAGTACGTACTTTTCAAGTCCAGTATTCTTTCGCTCGTTCCTTCATCAACAAAGATCAAAGACTACTACAACAACGGATTTTTTCTTAAAGATCGCTCTTCAAGCAATATTCAAGAAAAAAGAGGCAAAATGTAGGAGCAGAATCTCGCAACAACTATGTGCTAGCGAAATTGTGACTAATAAGACTTCGCAGAGTACTTAAAGAATGACGTAGCAGATGACATCAGCATAATTCATGAGGAAAGTGTGAGTAACTTGCGAAATTATAGAGTGAACCTGCGAGAAGGTGACAAGAGCTTGCGAGAATATGAGCTGTATGTGAGCTGTCATCCACTATGTAAACACTATATAAAGAGGAGAGCAGGAGAGAGAAAGGGGAGGATAATTTTGGGGAAGAGATAGAGAGAGAGATATTATTTCAGAGAGAGATATTTTCAGAGAGAGAAAGACTTTATTTTCTTTATCATCTTCTTCCCCAAAAAACTAGATCTAGAGCTCTACAAAATATCCATTAATGGAGATTCTAAATGTAATACTAATGTAATTCCAAAAATCATAGTGAAGAACCATGGATGTAGATCACATTGATCGAACCATGTAAAAAATCTTGTGTGTCTATTTATATTTCTAGTATTTATATTTGAGATTTAGGTGATTAATAAGATTTAGATCTACAAAATATTATAGGGGGTGTGTTGTGGGAAATCCTGCAACTACAGTAGCTTCATTTCACCACTCCTTCTGTAGCTTCTTTTTGCTCTGACAGAACCCAATTCATAACAACTCAATTCTGCAACTTTAATCTCTGCCAAACTACAGCTTCACCAGCATCATTTCTGCAACAGCACAAACTTTTCAAACCCTCATTCATCACTGTAATTGCCTTCTTCTCATAATTACCCTCTGAAATCAAAACCATCAATTCAATCTCATACACCACAGAAACCCAATTTCTTGTACAACCCATCGATTCCAACGGTTTCAACTTCAGTTCTTCAACTCCAACAAATTCCTTCTCAATTGCAACACAGATTCAAAATTGAACCACAACCCTTGAATTTCAACTTCTCTCAACAGAATCATCTTCCTCTCTCAAATCGACGACAAACTCGACCCATAATTCACAGACTCCATCATCTCCTCAAATCTCCAACAGTAGCAGCCATGGCAACTTAAGTTCATCATCATCTTCAACATCTCAATTTCTCCATCAAACTGCCTAAAACCAGAATCAAGTCGAGCTATAATCCATACCCATTGTTTAAAATCCCAGCAAAACAATCACCAGGATTTTCTTCTTCATTACAGAATCAACATCAAACCCATGATTATCTTCATCATTTCCTTGGTCGAACATCGATCTGCCTCCATTAATTCATGGCATCTCCGTTCTTCTTCCTAGCCATCTCAGTTCCAAACAGATTTAACCCGTTTCCTTGTAACCTAACTGCAACACCAAATCAGTACCCGGGTCTTCTTTGTTCATCACAATGTCTGGAATCATCATTTCCTCCTCCATTCAATCCCTAATTACATTCTCAGGAACCCTAATATCTCAATTATAACAGCCTCAGATCCCCTTTTAGATTTGAACTGCATCAGCTCAGTCATCACCACCAACTGCAACAATTTAAGCTCATGAATCCATCTATTTCTTCCGTTGCTAAATCAACTCCTTATCTTCCATCCAAATTTCCCATCAAAATCACCTCCATGAACGTCTCATGGGCTGTAGAATGAGGAAAGGATAATTTGTTCTTCTTCAGCTCGACCCAAATTGAGACAAGGTATAACTTTGGGAGAAGCTATTGCCATCCACTGATGGATATGGACCACCCAGTAGTATCCCCTTAACCTGTGACTGGATCCAAATAACACCGGCCTGTGAAATGACCATGTTATCATTTGCGCCTAAATAGACGTTTTCTCCTTCTTTTGATCCAATGACTCCAAAACACCTATAAGACTCAAAACGAACGTAAAATACATAATTCACCAGAAAAATAGCAAAGAAAGCATAATCAATTGATATTAAATCAAGGCGTTTAGGACACCTATCAAATTCCCCCACACTTAGACTTTGCTAGTCCTCGAGCAAATCAAACCAAACATTTCTAAAACATACATACAACTCCGTGTCGTCGAGGCTATGGTCACACTTAGCACGTATAACAAGCCTTTAAACCCCTAGGTGTCCCTAGTGGATGAGTTATAGTCTCGTGAGGGTTTACTATAGATATACCAACAAAACCTACTTTTCCAACTTACTAGTTCTCCGAAATGATAGCATCCAACGCGCTAAGAAGACATAGAGATTCTGCACACTAGTCATATGAAGTTAGACAAATAAATGAACACAATCTCATCCTTAAAAGTTGAGAGAGAAATAACCATCCCTTATCGAAAGAAATTCGGGTTCGGAGTGATCGAAAGTCTCGACTCTGCCTCACAAGAAAGGGTTTTATGAAGTTGCTCTCAATAATAAACAACTTTTTTATGGGTCACACATGTGTCCAGGTAGGAATGAAGGGAGAACCCTGAGACACGTTGAGTGGTAGGAAGGAAAAAACCCTCCGAATTGTTTTAAAAACCCACATCTTTTATAATTTTTGAAAACCCTTTTTCTGACGATCTCTACGAAAGGAAATCAACCACTTAACGAAGGTGCGAATATGCTTACTTACCTCGTTATCCGTTCGACGTGCAGCTAGCACCACTCTCACAGCATCCATAGAAACGTCTTCGGTCTTCAATCAATGTCTTCATCTTCGTCTTCGGTCTTCACCTCTTGATGATAATTCTTGAACTTCGTAGAATCTTGTTGATGGTGGATTTTCATTTAAGGTTAAAATTGTAAAAACCAGAAAATTATGCGCTGACATCTTGTAAAGATAAGGCCATCAATAAGTGTTGGATACTCCCTCACTTAATTCACCTAGAATGGAGCATGTGGCAACAATCCCATTCTCAGGAATACACGAAATTCATCCAGGTTGGAGCATGTAGCAACAATCCCATATACCCCGTGAATTTCTAGCATTATTAATTAATGCGCAATCGGCCTTGTATTTCTGTACTCATTATCGGTGCGGCATGACGATCGAGTGTTGCTCTTACAGCAACACGAACCTCAAGCATTATAATGAAACCATGTACGAAATACCCGTACAGGCCGACTCTCGGTGTGTTATACTAGCCCGATTGAGCCCCTCTCGGTGTGTTATACTAGCCCGATTGAGCATCCGGACTGACCGTATCAGTCCGGATATGATCACAGTCATCCAACTCCACAAGCATGATTGGATGACCCAGATCAATTCCATCACCCCCAAGCAGGTATGGAATATCCACTGCCGAACCAACGCGGACCCCGCATGGTCGGCCTCCCCAAAATATTGGCCTAGCTTGCCAAAAACGTCCAAACCAGAGCGTATGGACGGAAAATCCTAAATTAGGGTTTGCGGCATATTACATGTGTCGCAAAACAATCTCAACCATCCATCTTTGCAGGTATAGATGGAGGGTGTAGATGTAGATTCAAAGGGCCCAGAGCATGTCAACACAATCGCCGTGGGCCCGCCTACATACCTGACCAATCGGTCAGGACCAACCATGGTTGGTTATCCCAATTCGTACACCGAATAAAGCATGGTCGCACGGCCTTGAAACCCAAAATTAGGGTTTTGAGCATCACGAGCGTCCATCTTCTCCGGCACGAATGGAGGGTCCAAGATTAGATTAAGCAGGTCCGGTCATACCAGCATGACCACCGTGGACCCATCTATCCCCTCACCCGATCGGCCAAGGCATATCATGCCTGGTTATTCCAAGACGCATGCCCAAACTAGCGTGGTCACACCTCCCAAATCGCAAACTGATCTCGACCGCTCAACTTCGCCGGACGATTTGGATGGCTCATATCACGTTTTCATGGGATATTCAGGTATACGCGTGAACACCAGCCTACCACCTTCACACCAGACCGATCGGCCAAGACCGACCAAGATTGGTCGTCTTGGAACGCGCGTCCAAACTAGGCATGTCACGCGGTTTCCAATTCCTTTGCGGCAATGGATTTCTGCCGCAAACCAATCTCAACCACCCCACTTTGCCGGTCAAATCGAGTGGCCTAGATCGCGCCTTTATGGGACAGAGAGGTACGGACGTGTACACTGTCATGCTGTTTACACGCATGCCCGGTCGGTCCTTCCCAAAACCCTTCCCATGCTTAGTTTCGACCAAGCTGAAGAGCGATGCCTGCGCACCTCTTCAAAACCCTGATTCCATCAACGGTTGCAGATGAGTGTCTCAAAGATCTTCTCGTCCGTCCAACTTCACCGGCTTGGTTATACAACCCTGGTCAGGAGTTAATTGGTCAGTGAGACGTCATGGTGATCAACACCCGTCACTCTATCACACCATGATGCAGTACCTGCATAAAATACACATGATACTTCACAAGTATCAACTTTCTGAATAACGCAGTTATTCAACTTAGCATTACATGCTACCTTTCGTGGATCCCACGATCCACATACTCGAGACATCAATCATGTCACAAACTGGGGGATACATACTGGGGTATTGGTCTGGCGGTTTACAGCGTGCAGCGTGCAACGCGCCATCACAAGAACGTGTCAGGAAGTCATGGACGGTTAAGAGATGACAGGAGAAGTGGGCAAGACTTGTCGTGTAACACCAGCACACACCTCCACTACTCCATCATTCCACTTCCTCCACTTCCCACGAGAGACGTGAATAAGGCTCAAATGACTTGTATAAATAGATTCTCCTACCTATTTTCCAACACAGGAGAAAAACAGGAGACAAGAGAAACAAAACAAGTCCGGACAACAGAGGCAAGTGTTTATACAATCGTATTCAAACACCGGAACTGATTGCTTACTCATGCAAGCCAGTTCAACTTTCTGATACAAGTCATTCATGGCCAACACCTTCACAATCTCAACACCTTCTTCGCTTCCCTCCATAAGATCAACCCCATCTCCTTCAGTTTATGATCGAAACAAGTCTGGAACGGCCATTTCTTGGTTTAGGTAGGACTTGCATGAGATTGATTTCCGAATCTACAAGCACTCACCGCGCAGTACATTTGTTTAGGGTTTAGATTCATTCCTCATCCACACACCCCAAATTACCAAAACCAGCAGGAATAATTTTCACCATAAATAATTGGCGACCACAGTGGGAGGTTGATCTATCGGTTGCAAAAAAATTGAATCCTCAATTTTTTCGGTTTTCATCTCGCGATGTATCCTCACCAGGAGACCACGGGTGGTTCAGATATCATAGGAAGTATAGTTAGAATGCTGGAGGATGTCTTGGCAAATCAAGCCGGTATCGCTAGAAGACAGAGCGAAACATTCCACCTTTTGAATGATATAACAGCACAATTACAAGAAGGGTCGGCGTGCATCTACTCAGGCAGTGCAAGAAACGCTGAATCCTTAGCCAGGAGTCACAACTTTACCAGTGGAGAAGAAAAAAGAGCGCGTAATCGCAGGAGACTCAGGAAAGAGGAACAACATGGTCCAGCCAGCAATGAAGACTCGAGGCAACTCCACAGAGGAAAAGACTTGTCCGGAGCACTACAACGTCTGCCAGATAAAGAAAGCGAGCCTGCAACCTACGGAGCCCTACTAGAAGATTTATATCTCAAAGCTCTTATTGAAGCCCGGAAGACTGTCCAATCCGCATCGACCTTCCAACCAATTGAAGAAATGCTTGAGGAAGGAGAGATCAATCAGGAAATACGTGGATACAGAGGATGGGAGCGTTCAATTCAATCACTTAGCAGTGATATTACGACACCTTCCACGTCCCTCTACCCAGGCAAACGATCCGCAGATATGATGACACCCACAGATCTTCCAACTTCATCTCCGGAACGTGCTCCACATCTAAGCCACGAAGAGACATCACTACGCCCGCTAACATAGGAAAAGCTAGACTCAAGGTACATACACTTTCCCTTCCCAATAAAGAAGATTTTGGAGTTGCTGGAGGCGTGGGTGCGAAACGGAGAGGTGGAGATACCTCTGGTATGGCGTCCACCCACTGACCAAGAAGTAATGGACCCGAGGTACTGTCATTTCCACCGGTTCCTTCACCACCCTACCAGTGAGTGCAACGCTTTGAAGCGCATTGTTCAGGAGAAACTTGGTTCAGAGGGATAGCTCTCATTCTCTGAAAGATTAATGCGGACGACTTCCTTGGAGAGGCTACTTCGGTTTGATACAAGTGAGACTTCAAAAGTAAGTAAGTTCTATTCAGCAATTTTACAAGAAAGATAGTTTTAGAATTCACTGGGGACTTAGCATCCCATACATGGAGAAAGAGGCTCAGTGGTCAAACGCATGTTTGCTTCCCTTCATACCTCCCTTTTACACGACATTTGCAATTTCATATGACATGTGCAATCATTCATAACCAAGATGCAAATTCCATTTAAAAATAACCTCTTTCAGAAAAGTTATTCACAAAACTATCTCAAAATAAACCAATTCAATTACCTATTAATTCAAAACCGGAAGTCAAATTATGAAAAGAAATCCTCACTATCACTCAAAAAGAAAAAGAAGAGACAAGTGTATAGCACGAATCCTTCAAGGAAAGTCCTTCAGCAGCAACTCGTCGTTCTGGGCAAGAGTGACTTTCATCCTTTGAAGTACAGCCTGCTTTAGCTTCAACTCCTCAGACAACTTTTCAACCTCTTCTTCCTGGCGAGTAACACATTCTGCGAAGGGGCTTCACCTTGTAACCACGGAGCTCCACGAATCTCGGAGAACCCTTTGAGAAACCAAGGAGCATTGAAGTTGTCTTTGCACAAACACGTCTCGATGGCACTTCCAGTCTTCAATCATCTCCTCAGAAACTGTTCGACCAGTTGTGACGCTCATCCCATGGATAGAAAATAAAGCCTCCTGAACGCGGTTGACCAATGCAAGACGACTTTTGAGCTTCGTAGTGGTAGCAATGTGGCCGTGTTTCTCCCATATTGCCGTGTACAACTCTTTGAACCGAGCCGGTACACTGAATCCTCCAACCAACACATGACCTGGATAAGGAACAATAAAAGGAGGATCGAACAAACCTCCAGGTTGCGCTACCAATACTTCACCGATCCACGAGAGCCTTGTCGGTTGCGGGAGGTCTTTCAGAAGAAGTCGCCACGACAGCTTTATTGATTGGAACATGCTCAGAACATTCTTCAAGGGGAGCCACCTCAACAATAGCGGATGTTGCCTCTCTTACATTCCTCCCGGTATGTACTTCGCTCTGGGTGCTAATTGCCATCACGGCCCCATCAACAAGATCACTTAGGGAGGCGCCTTGTCCAACCGAGCTTGCATCATCTCTGTCATGGTCGGGAAAAGGAGCGGTTTCTCCAGACTTCTCAGCATGAAGATCAGTATTGCCAGACTTCTCAGCATGAAGATCGGTATCGTCAGACTTCTCAGCATGAAGATCGGTATCGCCAGACTTCTCAGTATGAAGATCAGTACCGTCTGACTTTTCAACATGAAAGCCAACATTACCAGCCTTCTCATTCTGAATGCGCGCCAACCTTGTGAAGACGTTCTCTTTCGGAATTCCCTGATTTCAATCAAGGATCACTCTTAGAAGAATTTACTCTGGAGAAATGAAGGAATCAACATAAAGAGATTTAAATACCTGCATATTGGAGGAATTGAGGATCACCGAACCACATGTCTGCCTCTTAGATCTCTCTCCTGCTTGGGGACTGCAATCCTCAGCTCTGGTCCGTTTGGCTGGAAGTGGCCTCAAACGGAAGTGCTCCTTCAGGACGTCATAAGATGGCTCACCACGGGAACCTGTCACAACGTCCTTTGAGAGCTCCTGAAAATCCAACAGTTGCTTCTTCCAGAATTCCTTATATTGATCGGTTACCACTGAATTTATCCCGATATGCCAGAAAGGAAGACTCATCCGTTCTAAAAACACGTCAGCATTGAGAATACTCGAGAGAAATTCTTTCGGAACCTCTGATGGAAGGATAAATGGGACACCGTGGTCAAATCCCATTTGACGAGCAGCCCTGTCGATGTTGTACGGAGTCACGGTCAAAGCTTCGTTGAATAGAGACGGAATATATCCCGGAATGCAGCTGTGCAGGTAAATAAGTTCTCCAAACTTCGCAGTCTTGGCATCGGTACGCAACACAGCATCAAGACCGTCAGAAGCGATAACAAAAGTCTTCGGCTGAACAATGGAAGAGTGGGTCGGTCCCCATGGACGGAAAGTTACAGAAGACACGTTATCAAAGATATCCACGAGTCTCGCACCGGTTCTGGGACGCCTCCTCTGCCAACGGAGTATCCTCGAGCCACCATACAAATTTCCGAGCGAAGTTGCAGGAGCAGGAGCATAACTTTTGAAATGTTCCCACAAGAACGCCTGAAGAAAAGCGAAGTGGACATACGACTCCACCTTCTTGTACCCGTTGGAAACATACATGTTCATTGCTAAGGCGTCCAGATGAGAATACAATGATCCAAGGAACAAGGCACCTAAGGGAAGAACTTCGCCTTTTGCTAGCTTTATAGCAATCTTAACCAGAACACCCCTTATGGTTTTCTTTCCAGAAGTCGTCATATATATCTTTGGATAACCACAAAGACAGGAATGCAATCACACTGAGCTCGTTTTCCAACTCCTGATTCGGCTCTGGGTTTACAGGAGACCATTCCGATACCCACCAGGTGTAAAAGCATCTTGTATCTTTTTTCTCCTCCTTATCCAGATCGTCGAATTCTGCCACCTTTCGGAGTATAGTGTCATAATCACGTTGTTCCGTGTCAGAAAGCTCATAATGAAGATTCCCAGCAACATGAAGGTTCATCAATGCAGCTACGCTTTCCAGGGTAATGGTCATCTTGCCCCATCTAGATATAGCTGTATGAGTAGAAGGGTGCCACCGAGAAATGAAAGTAATCAAGCCTGCAGCGTCTTTCTTAACTTCAAGAGTAGCATATGCCATGACTGCATCGAGGATTTGCGCTTTGGTCAAATTGGCTTTAATGTTCTTATTATTCAACATGCGCCTCATCCATCCTTCATAAGAGGCCAGTGGAGTATGACAAGTCTTGAAGTCGATAGGAGATGGCGGATATTCATTTCTTTGAAGACAGAACCTCATCACAAGTGCCGAAGAAGAAGATGGATCAGCTTCTATATTTTCTGAATCGGAAAGCAGGACTATCTTATGAGAAGGATGTCTTCTAATGCTTGGAAAAGGCGAGGTGAACAACTCGTCATCGATGTTCGGCATATCTTTGAAGCTGTTAACACTTCCTAGCTTGGCACCAGCATTATCTCCGGAAGACATCTCAACAGGAATTCTTTTCTTCATTCCACAACGAAATAAAAGACAGGAGTTAGAACTTGTATGAAAAGCGCATGAAGCGTGTAGTCACGCACGACAAGACACGTTGAAATGCACAAAAGCTGGGATTGGGTCCAAACACCAGTATTACTCAAGTTTCAAGTCTGGTATTGGTTTCAAGTCCGGTACAAGTTTCAAGTTCGGTACAAATTTCAAGTCTGGTATTGGGTTTCAAGTCCGGTATAAATTTCAAGTTCGTTGTTACTCAAGTTTCAAGTCCGGGCACAAGACTAATATAGGGTCGACTTTCGGTCAAGCATATGTGGGTGAGACCCACGTTCAATCAAACATGCACGGCGGGCCCGCGTTCATTCGCACGCATCATAACACGATTTTTCTTTATTCATGGGAATCGTGTCTACGAGATTCAAGCCAAGGTTTTTTCTTTTCAAGATACAACCTAAAAGCTAGGTTTTGCATGCAATGGTGGAAAGAAGCAAAAAACAACATGATCATGGATTCACGGGTAGTTTTACTAAGCAATTCTAGAAAATATTGGCGTATCAACCTCGGTGGAAAAAACTAAGCATATGCACATCTTACAAAAGGTGTTTACCTAGCAAACTAGGGTTTTACCTTTATATATATAAAAAAAAAAGGAGCGAAACTTACCTTGGACGGCAGCAACTCCGGCAACGACGACGACAACTCCAGCAGCAGCAACGGCGGCAGCGTTGGCGGGAGCGGTAGCGGCAGTCACGGACGGGAGCTGCTCAACAACAAAAAAAAAAATTGAGAAAAAGCAAAGGGGTTGGTCTCTTTTATAGACAAAAAATTAGAAGAATCCCAATAGAACAAGGATACCTCTTTTTTGGATTCCTTTTCTGATTCAAATACCCAAAGAAGGAAACCGGTCCCACCAAAGGATTCCATACAAGCACAACGGCGTGGGCGACTAGCGGTCGGTCAATATTCTTCCGGGTAAACTTCTTTTATCCCTGTCTTTCTCACATATGTATGTCACCATCTCATGCCTACCCCACAATAGTGTAACCATTATGTGCTAGGCAGGGGACTTAATGTTGATGGTGGATTTTCATTTAAGGTTAAAATTGTAAAAACCAGAAAATTATGCGCTGACATCTTGTAAAGATAAGGCCATCAATAAGTGTTGGATACTCCCTCACTTAATTCACCTAGAATGGAGCATGTGGCAACAATCCCATTATGTGAATACACGAAATTCATCCAGGTTGGAGCATGTAGCAACAATCCCATATACCCGTGAATTTCTAGCATTATTAATTAATGCGCAATCAGCCTTGTATTTCTTGTACTCATTATCGGTGCGGCATGACGACCGAGTGTTGCTCTTACTGAGAGTAACACGAACCTCCAAGCATTATAATGAAACCATGTACGAAATACCCGTCATGCAGCCGACTCTCGGTGTGTTATACTAGCCCAATTAAGCCCCTCTCGGTGTGTTATACTAGCCCGATTGAGCATCCGGACTCGACCGTATCGGTCGGATATGATCATGATCATCCAACTCCACAAGCATGATTGGATGACCCGGATCAATTCCATCACCCCCAAGCGGTATGGAATATCCACTGCCAGAACCAACGCGGACCCCGCATGGTCGACCTCCCAAAATATTGGCCTAGCTTGCCAAAAACGTCCAAACCAGAGCGTATGGACGGAAAATCCTAAATTAGGGTTTGCGGCATATTACATGTGTCGCAAAACAATCTCAACCATCCATCTTTGCGGTATAGATGGAGGGTGTAGATGTAGATTCAAAGGGCCCGAGCATGTCAACACAATCGCCGTGGGCGCTTTACATACCTGACCAATCGGTCGGGACCAACCATGGTTGGTTATCCCATTCGTACGCCGAATAAAGCATGGTCGCACGGCCTTGAAACCCAAAATTAGGGTTTCGAGCATCACGAGCGTCCATCTTCTCCGGTACGAATGGAGGGTCCAAGATTAGATTAGCAAGTCCGGTCATACCAGCATGACCACCGTGGACCCATCTATCCCCTCACCCGATCGGCCAAGGCATATCATGCCTGGTTATTCCAAGACGCGCGCCCAAACTAGCGTGGTCACACCTCCCAAATCACAAACTGATCTCGACCGCTCAACTTCGCCGGACGATTTGGATGGCTCAGATCACGTTTTCATGGGATATTCAGGTATAGGCGTGAACACCAGCCTACCACCTTCACACTAGACCGATCGGCCAAGACCGACCAAGATTGGTAGTCTTGGAACGCGCGTCCAAACTAGGCATGTCACGCGGTTTCCAATTCCTTTGCGGTAATGGATTTCTGCCGCAAGCCGATCTCAACCACCCCTCTTTGCCGGTCAAATCGAGTGTCCTAGATCGCGGCCTTTATGGGACAGAGAGGTACGGACGTGTACACCGGCATGCTGTTTACACGCATGCCCGGTCGGTCCTTCCCAAAACCCTTCCCATGCTTAGTTTCGACCAAGCTGAAGAGTGATGCCTGCGCACCTCTTCAAAACCCTGATTCCATCAACGGTCGCAGATGAGTGTCTCAAAGATCATCTCGTCCGTCCAACTTCACCGGCTTGGTTATACAACCCTGGTCAGGAGTTAATTGGTCAGTGAGACATCATGGTGATCACCACCCGTCACTCTACCACACCATGATGCAGTACCTGCATAAAATACACATGATACTTCACAAGTATCAACTTTCTGAATAACGCAGTTATTCAACTTAGCATTACATGCTACCTTTCGTGGATCCCACGATCCACACACTCGAGACATCAATCATGTCACAAACTGGGGGATACATATTGGGGTATTGGTCTGGCGGTTTACAGCGTGCAGCGTGCAACGCGCCATCACAAGAACATGTCAGGAAGTCATGGATGGTTAAGAGATGACAGGAGAAGTGGGCAAGACTGGTCGTGTAACACCAGCACACACCTCCACTACTCCATCATTCCACCTCCTCCACTTCCCACGAGAGACGTGAATAAGGCTCAAATGACTTGTATAAATAGATTCTCCTACATATTTTCCAACACAGGAGAAAAACAGGAGACAAGAGAAACAAAACAAGTCCAGACAACAGAGGCAAGTGTTTATACAATCGTATTCAAACACCGGAACTGATTGCTTACTCCTGCAAGCCAGTTCTACTTTCTGATACAAGTCATTCATAGCCAACACCTTTACAATCTCAACACCTTCTTCGCTTCCCTCCCTTAGATCAACCCATTCTCCTTGACTTTGTGACCGAAACAAGTCTGGAACGGCCATTTCTTGGTTTAGGCCGGACTTGCACAAATTTATTTCCGAATCTACAAGCACTCACCGCACAGTGCATTTGTTTAGGGTTTAGATTCATTCCTCATCCACACACCCCAAATTACCAAAACCAGCAGGAATAATTTTCACCCGTAAACAAATCTTAACAATGTAACTCTTTCCTCTAATTACTTGTTGCTTGAAACTTCATTGTAGATATTCCTTCTTCCATTGGCTTTATTGAAAGAACAAAACTAAAAACGAACTATACAAACCCAAAATATGATACAATGAATTTTTCTTGTTTTTTTTTTGT
Source organism: Papaver armeniacum (assembly GCA_023531295.1). Classification (NCBI taxonomy): domain Eukaryota; kingdom Viridiplantae; phylum Streptophyta; class Magnoliopsida; order Ranunculales; family Papaveraceae; genus Papaver; species Papaver armeniacum. The sequence goes on from JAJJWW010002952.1 coordinate 101,629, forward strand.
TTTTTTTTTTTTTTTTCTTTTTTTGTTTTTTTTTTTATGAGACAAGAAAAGTAAAACAAATACAAAACGAAAAAAAAAAAAAAAAAAAAAAAAAAAACTAGTAATGAACCTAAAGAAATTTTCTCTTGTTTTTTTTTTTTTTTTTTTTTTGAGAGAAGAGAAAATGAAATACAAATAAACAAATATAAATAAAAATGTAAGTACAAAGGCCATGGTGTAAGTACTTTACCGCTTGATTCTTCACAACTTGTATGTCTTGATATCATAAACTTCTCGAACTCTCATCCTTGATAATCTTCGCTCTTGTACAATAAAGTCTTCAACTTGTAAAAAATTCTGCTCCTTATCTTGTTGCTTTACTTGAATCTAAAATCTGTTTATTTTTGTACTATTGCTTGTAAACCTTGAACGTCTTCAACTTTCCTTCGAATTCGTGATGCTCCTCTTGTTGATGATGATGGTGTTTCCATGGACCTGTTGGTGTAGAGAGAGATAAAGTGGATGGTGCTAACTGAGAACAAGATTACAAGTGGTATGTAAGTTAGCAATTCGATGTCACCATCATGATTGACAAAATAGCACTCAAGAGATCAAAATAGTGCTTCTATTGGTGGGAGGTTTGGCAGCTCACCATTCTGCCCAGAATTTACGTACGGTGATATACACTCTAAAAGCACATATTTAGACAGGTACAAAGAATTGAAAGTCGGTGCCTCACATTATGTAACATGGGTAGTCTCCACTATAGGGGACCACAACTCTAATATTGAATTCAGTATGCACCTTATTTGCCACTGGCATGGTTAAATCCAACTTTAACTCTCAAACAATTAAGAAACCCGATCATGTTCTCTGTCATCTCTAAGTTCAGTCACTCTTATGAGATCCTCGATGTAATCTTAGCGACATGTATACTATGTGACTCTAAACTAACTACAAGTTGGAGTTTTTTATTCAATTGTTTACAAAAAGGTTGAAAAATTTATAATGCAAATGCTTAACCACTCCCCCACACTTAAACTTTACATTGTCTTCAATGTAATTGAATCGTCCAAAGAAAGTCAAGGTGGGAAATCTTATAATGATATGCGACAAGAAAAAGTAAAAACAAGAAAATAAAAATAAAAGATAAGAGATACAAAACCTATGGGTTGCCTCCCATGTAGCGCTTGGTTTAAAGTCGTCAGCCCGACTTGCAAGATCGATTCCCCATACACTAATAACCTGAAAAGTTGAGGATCCTTCCATAGAACCTGTTTTGCAAACACTAGCTTCACACAAATATTAGTAATATAAAACAGAAACGAAGCTATCAACCGATAAAAGCTTCCCCCACACTTATTCTTGTCCACACTTGGAAGTGTATAAAGAATATAGAAGTCGGGTACTTCCACGGTTTCTTGTCCCAAAACCTGCATAGTATGAGAATCAAGTATCTCTAATGGAGGATATCGAGAAATAAAGTCATTCAACAATACTCTCGAAGCACATATATTCAAACCAATAAGAGATAAAGGAGAAGAAACAATATGCAAAGGGTTAGACAAACCTTGCACAATCTCTTGTATCACGGAATCCTCTTCATCCTTGAAAAACTCAAGTGAATTATTCACCTCTTGTATATCATGGTCCTCTATCAAACCTTGCAACCATTCTTCATCCGTTTCTGCCTTAACCAAAGTCTCGACATAAACATCATCATTACAATCATTTGCAAGCTCAATTGGGTCTTCCACAATATTGGTCGTATCGGTTTCATTCTCAACACACTCTTCTTTGTTGTAAGGCACACACTCTTTTGCGGATCCAAATCTCGCTATAAGGAAATTTTTTAGAACACTCGAAAATGCATCATCCTCAAGCTCCACCCTTTGAATAGGCTCTTGATCATTATTAAGATCAATGCTTGAGTAATCTACACAAGTGTCGACATATTCCTCTTCGTCTTCATCTTGGTCCCAAAAAGAGTCCATTCTACACCCTTCGGAGATGTCACCATGAGTTGTTTCAAGCAATATATCATAATCACCGTCACTATCATAGTCAACATAAGATTGGTCCTCGCTGAATTTAGTGTAGCTAATCTCGAACTCATCCTTCTGAATAGGTGAATGATCATTATTACGATCAAGAGTTGAGTTAACTACACAATTATCAACCAAAGTCCCCAAAGGTTCGCCTTTTTCAACATAATTATTCATTTCCTCCCTGTATTCTTCAATGCCTTGTCTTAAAGTGGAAACACCTTTTTGAAGCTCTTGGAGTGATCCATCCAAATTTTGAAAATAGTGTTCCATTTGTTGGTAAAGCTCATTCGACAAAGAAAAAGTATAATTACTTACTTTAGTATTGTTAGGCCAATTATCTTCCCTTTGAATGGGTGAATGATCATAACTACGATCAGAAATTGGGCCATACATACTATGAGCACATTCGGTCGATGAAAATGGTTCCACGCTTGGTTGTCCACAAAATGACTCCATGTTGTCCATAAATTGTTGCATTTCATCTACCAAACTAGAAGAAATATGAATAAGAGCACAAATACCATCCCCTCTTTGTGGTTGCTCACTTACATACCCACCGTAAGAAGGTTGGAATGTATGAGAACAACTAAAAGGGTACGTGGAGTATGGACCATAACTAAAGGATTGGTTTTGATTGTACTCCCCGTAAGGGTGATAGTTGTCATATGTTGAAGTTGAAAATCGTATTGATTGCTCCAATATGCTCCGTCCATAGAAATCGGTACCTGAAACGAGATTCTCAAAACTCGGTTAAGAACCAAAGAATAAGAAAAAGTAAAACAAAACTAAAAACAAAAATAAGAAACCAAAAACAAGTGACAACCTCTGCCTCCCCGGCAACGGCGCCAAAATTTGATCGCTGTCGTAGGCGTCAAAAATAAATTACACTTTCTTACTACTCAAAATATATAATGAAGCAAGGGCAAGAAAGGATCGTTCCCACAGAGAGGTCTTGAGTTGTCAATATGTTTTGGTTTCCTAAAGATAACACGGGGGTTTTCTGATTTTTATAAAATTAAAACTAAAATAAAAGCAAAGCATGCAAATCAATGAGGTGAAAATATTGGATAAAGGTTTCATCTTCAATTGTAAACAAGTTTTGAATGTATGAATAGAATTCATATTTAATCTCGCTATCATCAAAAGCCCTAGAATATCTTATTGCAAGAATACTCCGTAAATTTCCTAAGTCATCAACACACACATTAAAGCTGCTGTTGGTGCAAAATTGATCACCCCAACAATCTTCGAGATGTGTATATGATGATCGAATCGCCGCCGTTGATTAGATTCTCCAAAGACTTGTTGATTGAAAATGGTGGGGGTACCTGCAAAGACACTCCAATGCTAAAATCAACAAGAGTTCTATGCAAGTAGGTTGTTAAGAAAAGGAATAGAGATTGTGTACCTTTTGTGCTGAGATTTAGCCTCTATATATAGGCAAAAATAGATGTAGCTTTAGGGATTTTATAGTTATCCTAATAACCACCTACATCCGTATAAATCCCAAATAACGTCTAGATTCATGATAAACCCTAATATTTATCATAATCCTTATTTATCTTAAATAATAATTATCTTGAATAATAAATATTTAAGATAATTATCCTCTTTTATTTAGGATCCTGCACTTATCTTAAATAAAATAATTATTCAAGACTCTTGGGCTTCAACAATAAGCCTAGTGGGTTTCCACAATAAGCCCATTGGTTTCCCTAACAACCCAAACCTAGGCTTCCACAATAAGCCATACGGGTTTCCATATTAAACCCACCGGTTTCCACAATAAACCGGGCTAGGCTTCCACAATAAGCCATATGGGTTTCCACATTAAACCCACCGGTTTCCACAATAAACCGGGCTAGGCTTCCACAATAAGCCATACGGGTTTCCACAATAAACCCACCGGTTTTCACAATAAACCGGGCTAGGCTTCCACAATAAGCCATACGGGTTTCCACAATAAACCCATCGGTTTCCACAATAAACCGGGCTAGGCTTCCACGATAAGCCATGCGGGTTTCCACAATAAACCCACCGGTTTCCACAATAAACCGGGCTAGGCTTCCACAATAAGCCATACGGGTTTCCATAATAAACCCATCGGTTTCCACAATAAACCGGGCTATACTGACATCAAATAGCTTGTGCGGTACGCACGCACACTATTTTAATAGGGTACAAACATCGCCCCCTCTTAACTCTCGACTTGTCGAAGAGTTAAGAAGATCGAAACCACGCCTGACAGCGGCATGAATACAATTGTATGAATGAACCTTGTCTCACCGTAGCGCACATCCGGCATGAGTTATAAATATGACAGTCACTTAATGCTACAAGCCCAAGCATCAAATTTATAATCCAATTTATGTAGCCCATCCAAGGTACGAGGCCCACGTTCAGCCGTGACCTTACTGCGTGCATCCCGCTCGTGAGAACTCACATTGTATCCCTTCCAGCTAAAACTCTGTAGTCTGTGAGAGTTTAATTTCGCGACAACTTGTAGATTTGAATCCCAGTGAACCTAGGAAACCAACTCTCGTTGGACTCTACCTTGTTCCCACACGGATGCTCAATCTTCAGTATCCTTATGTTGAGTCGTTACCGTCGGTCGAATCCCAACTCTACGGGAGTCTAGAGTTTGATCTCTTGTAAAACTCCAAACTCATCAAATTCCAGAGAATGATTGCCTTCCTGCCAAAGCTTCTCCTTAATATAAATATGATCACCTACTGTGCAAAATCATATCTGCCAGTATCGCTCCGTTCTTGTAATCTTGCGCGGTGAGCGTTGTTTCTCCCCTTAGTCGGCGCCAAAAGATGTTGGTGCAAAATTAATCACCCCAACAATCTTCGAGATGTGTATATGATGATCGAATCGACGCCGTTGATTAGATTCTCCTGGCGCCGACTAAGGGGAGAGCTCGGGTCGACGTCCAAGCAACCAGGCCCTGCGTGAGGAAGATGTTGTTGGCAGAGGTGTGCGGATTCGAGCTAATAACCCACCGGTTGGACGGACTAACACCATGCCTGCTGTATAAACCAACATTCCACCTATAGCTCAGACTAATCACCAATCGGTTACTCAAGTAACTAATATTCCACCTATGGCGCTTCTTTGCTCAAAGATAACCAACGGCTCGAACAGGGAATATCGCACAGGTAACGCCTGTTGATTTATCAATGCGTGAACGATTGCAGCAGCTGGAAAGAGAGAACAAGCGACTCAAGGTCGCGCTGGAGAAGAGAAAAGAGCTGGAAACGCCAGCAATCTCACGTTCAGGAAGTGGAAGGACCAATTACCTAGAGCAAAATAATCCACGAAGCAGAGACAGAGTCATTGATGATCGATGGCGAAGTCGGGACGATGGAAGAAGATTTGAGGAGGAAAGGAACCGTAATCATAGTCGAGGTCGTCGTGGTGAAGATCTTTATGACCGTCGGACTCCTAACAACGATTATTATGGAGTCGAAACAGGCAGTCAAGCACGGACGAGTCGTTTGAGACATGAACGTAGAGTTGGTCGAACTGATGGTCACTCAAGGAGATCGAGGCGTGAGGGGAATCATTCGAAAAGAAGGACAGACCCTGCCAGGAACTCGCGAATTCGAAGAGAGACCGAAAGTGATTCAGAAAAGGAGGAAAAGCTCAGCAAAAAAAGACTTAGCGCCATGATCGATGAATTGTTAACACAGAAACAATCCAAAGACGAAGAGCAATAGATTCTATCCATGAAAAAGTCTATGGATTCCCCGTTCGTTGCAAAGATAAGGCGGTACCGTCCTCCTTCGAATTTCAGTCAGCCTCGGTTTAAGGATTTCTTTGATGGCGGAAATGGAAACCCGGTGGAACATGTCCAGCGTTTTCAAGCTTCGATGAGTTTGTGGGGATACAGTGACGAGTTACTCTGCAGGACTTTTCCAATGACTCTGACGGGTAAGGCTCTGACTTGGTTCTCTCTGTTAGAGCCTAATTCAATCAAGGATTTTGGAATGTTGTCGGATTCCTTTTCGAGCAGTACAAGATTAATCTCGGGATCAAGAAGGAGAGTAGTCACTTATTTCTCTTACATAAAGAGATTGGTGAAGACCTTTTTGATTTCAATAGGAGATTTCGTCAGGAAGTCAGTGAAGTTGGAAAAGTGGATGAAAGGTTCATTATAGAAGCGTATAAAAACGCGATGGAGTATGATGAATTTGGTATTTATAACTCGTTAACAGTGGAGCCAGTGGGAAACCTCAGGGAGCTGTATGACAGGGCCGATAGGTACGCAAAAGCAGAAAAGGAAAAGAAAGCAAAGTTGTTACGAACATCGAAAAAGCCAACGGACGAAGGATCGGCAAGGCCGAAGCAACATCTCGAAAGTAGTTCAAAAGGTAAAAACCATGAAGGTCCTACAAGGAAGGTGAAGAATGATGAGGAGTCGCGTAGATCACAAGAAAAGCACAAAGGAAGGTTTCCCAAGCTTAACATTGGACTTGGAGAACCTTTTAAGAAGATTAAAGATTCGCTGCCTGTTCCGGAGCCACTACCAGTGGAAACAAGGGATAAGAGGGACAAGAATAAATATTGTGCACATCACAAAGATCATGGGCACAATACAGACACTTGTCGTGCGCTCGCAGCGGAAGTCCAAAAGATTATTGAAGAGGGAAAGCTGCAGCAGTATGTGAAGAAGAGTCCGACGCAGGTCAACACACTGACCAACACTCTAGATTTACGTGAAATCAGAGTAAGCCATGCGAGGATTAATACGACCTCAAGAAAAGCTCAGGAAAACGCTACTCGGTTGAAGTTGCGTCATATCAAAGAATGGAGAATATCTAACAAGGTCGACTATGCCAGTCATATTGGTACGGAGATTTTGGAAGAAGGAAAGACTGAGATAACTTTCTCGAACACTGATCTTGCTGGAGTATATCAACCACATAATGATGTAATTGTGATTCTGGCTCTCATTGGAATGTACAAGGTACGTCGAGTTCTGGTCGACACTGGGAGTTCGATTAGCGTCATATTTTCTAGAGCTTATTCTTCAATGAGTTTGAGTGAGAGCCAGGTTGAAGCAGATGATAGCCCTATTATCGGATTCAGTGGCGAGACGATGACGGCAATGGGAAGAATTAATCTACCCACGATAGTGGGAGGAAGGACTGTCATGCAATATTTCTCGTTGCTAGATTGTCGTGCACCTTACAATGCTATCTTAGGACGCGATTGGATTTATGCAATGGATGCGGTAACTTCCACTATTCACCAGTGCTTGAAATTCATTGTTCCTACAGGAGTAATGAAAGTCAGGAGTGACCAGGTGGCAACTCATAAATGCCATGAAAGCGCAATGGAGGAGTACAGAAAGTCGGAACTAAAGGGTTCAGAAATACTCCGGGCAGAAAAGAAATTATAGCAATCACAGTACTTCCCGACCTCTTATCATGGAAGAGGGAAGGAAGGACCGCCAACTATTGAGGAGTTGGTGGAGATACAAGTTGGAGATCAAAAGGAGCAAACAACGTTTATCGGAGCAGAATTACCGTTAGGAAAAAGTGAAAGCTTGATCACCTTGTTAAGAAATAATAAAGATGTCTTCGCCTGGAGCCTAGGGGATATGCCAGGCATTGACCCTGACATCGCGTGCCATCGGTTGAATATCGGTGAAGGATTTAAACCAGTAAGGCAGAAGCCGCGAAAAATGGCACCAGAACGGAAGGCAAAGGTTCTTTGAGGAAATTGACAGGATGTTAGAGGCAAGAATAATAAGGCTGTCAAGTATCCAAAGTGGTTGGCAAATATTGTAGCTTGATTCCAGAAGAAAAACGGAAAATTCGGGTATGTATTGATTTTACAAATCTAAATAAAGTATGCCCAAGTGATCCTTACCTAATACCCAAGATTGTGGAATTAGTGGACGCTCTCTGCCGGTTTCGACATGATTGTCATTTATGGACGGTTTTGCGGCTACAATCAAATTCCACTTTATGAGGAAGATCAAGAACATACGGCGTTCATAACGAGACAAAGGGATATATTGCTATCTGGTCATGCCATTCGGTTTGAAAATGCGGGAGCAACTTATCAGCGTCTTGTGGATGAAATGTTCAAGGATATGATCGGGAATACCATGGAGGTTTATATTGATGATATGGTGGTCAAGTCCAAAAAGAAGGAGTCTCACCTTATGGACTTGAAAAGAACCTTTGATCGATTACGACGATATGGAATGAAGTTGAATCCAGTAAAATGTTCTTTCGGACTTACATCTGGGAAGTTTCTTGGATATATGATGACACGGAGAGGGATCGAAGCCAATCCAGAGCAAATTAGAGAAATATTGGAAATGCCATCGCCAAGGAACAAGAAGGAAGTACAAATGCTTACGGGGAGATTGGCTGCTTTGAACAAATTCATCTCTCGAGCTTCGGATAAGTGTAAACCTTTTTTCCGGATTCTAAAGAAGGCGGAGAAGTTTGGTTGGAACGAGGAATGCGAGCATGCCTTTGATGAGATTAAACGATACTTAACTTCACCACAACAATGTCCTCACTAGCCCGATTCTAATCTCTCAAAGTGGTTGGATATGGACAAGGAGGGAGGTTTGGGTATTACATTTATTTGGCTATGCAAGAAGCTTTGGTGGAGTATAAAAGTTTTAACAAAAATGGGCTAGATACTTAAAGTTAGTGCGGAATAATACTAAGTCTCTAATTGGAGATGGAAGATCTACATCCTTATTTTATGATGTTTGGTATGGCACTACGACTTTGTCTGAAGCTCTGAACCGTACTGACCTAGACAGGCACGCAAGGTTGAGTGACATTATTGTGCAGGGTAATTGGCACTTGCAGGGGGTTCATTTAGATACTTTGGTTAGTGCTGAGTAGTGCGAGAGAGGCTTCCAAATTTGCGTCTTTGGAAGTGACAAAAAAATATGGATCTTAGGACTTGAAGGGGTTTTTTGTCAAAACGGCTAGGGAGCATATTAGAACTAAGTTTCCTATTCGGAGGAAGCTAAGTTGCTTTGGAAAAAGGTGGTACATCCTTCCCTTGCAGCTCGTAAGCTGGAAGTTTGTTCGTGGTGCTTGTGCAACGATGGACCAAGTTCGTAGTCGCTTCAAAATAGCTTTGGCCTCTAAGTGCGGTGTGTGTAATTGTCTTTGAAGAGTCTTTGGAACATATTCTATGGAGCCGTGCGACTTATGTGTGTTTGTTCGGGAGCCGGAGGAAAGGCCCGTCTATTTCGTTAGCAAATCCACGAAAGACTTCGAGATCAGTACTCGAAAATAGAGAAAGTAGCGTTGGCTCTTATGCATGCAGCAAGACGCTTGAAGCCATATTTCGAAGGACGACGACTTGTTGTCTATACAGAGTACCCGTTAAAGAAGGTATTAGGGAGAACTGATGATTCTAGCAGGCTGGCCACGTGGTCAACTTATCTTGGCGCGTACACCATCGATTATGAGCCAAGAACAGCCGAGAAGGGGCATGCAATAGCATCGTTGATGGCAGACTTCCCAGTGGATGATATTCCAGTTTCAGAATCCATGCTCGAGGAGGAGATCCTGCACGATAATGATGGTGCACGACCTATCCCACTGCCATGGGAAACCATAAACGTTGTTAAGAAAGCGTCCAAAGCAGCAATGGAGCAAACAAGTAACAAGGACTCAGTAATGTCGCTTGAAGGTGACAGTGGAATTTGGCAAGTCTACACAGACGGATCCGCAAACACCGACGGGGCAGGTGTTGGGTGTGTGCTAATTTCCCCCGAAGGCTTACGGATTGAAAAGGCTGTCCGGTTGGGATTCTGACCTCAAACAACCAAGCTGAATACGAGGCCGTAATTTCAGGCTTGAAAACGGCTCTTGACTTGGGGGCGCGGAAGGTGAAACTGACAACGGATTCAAGACTAGTAGCCAACCATTACAGTGGTGCATATAAAGCCAGGAATGAAAGGTTAGCATCTTACTTGGAATACATACATGAACTAGCAAAGGAATTCGAGGTGTTTGATATCGAACAAAAGCCAAGGATAGAAAATAGGCACGTGGACGCTCTTTCTTACGTGTCAGCAGCCATTGTATCAGAAACGACGCGGTATATTGTAGTCGACTTCCAAGAACTTCCCAACATTTACAATACCGTCAACGTTACACACAAGGTTTACGCCAATAGGAGTAATTCCTCCTCATCCGAATCCCAGGATGATCCTATGGATATAGATGAGAATATCAACGGGCACCCTGAGGATTGGAGGCAGCCTTACGTTCGATACCTGCAAACTCAAGATCTTCCACATGATAAGAATTTGGCCGGGAAGATAAAGAAAACAGCTTGGAGATACGCTCTTATTGAAGGAGAGCTTTACAAGAAGCCAATGTCAATGGAGCCATACCTACGGTGTGTAACCCGTGATATGGGGAAGCAATTGTTAGCGGAAGCACATGAGGGGTGTTGTGGGAACCATTCTGGAGGCAGGAGTTTGGCGCACCGGTTAATATCTCAAGGATATTTTTGGCCTTATATGCAAAATGACGCAAAGGAATTTGCCCAGAAGTGCGTGGCTTGTCAGCTGCATGGACCTCTGATAAAGAGACCAGCAAATGAGATGCATCCAGTCATGAGCCCATGGCCGTTTGATAAATGGGGTTTAGATATTGTAGGTCCATTCCCCACGGCACCTGGGGGCGTCAAGTACTTGTTGGTGGCAACTGATTATTTTACCAAGTGGGTAGAAGTTGTGGCTCTGGTGAGGACGGAAGCGGTTGACGTCCGTAGATTCATCTGGGAGAATATCATTTGTAGGTTCGGTGTGCCGACAATGATCGTTTCCGATAATGGGAAACAGTTTGATTGTGAAACGATCAAATCGTTGTGTGAAGGTCTGCATATCAAACATAATTTTTCGACTCCATACTATGCCCAAAGCAATGGGCAGGCCGAGGCAACTAATAGGGTTATCTTGGAAAACTTAAAGAAAACCTTGGATAAGGCAAAGGGAAGATGGACGGAGTTCTTGCCTGGGGTTTTGTGGTCATACATAACAACACCGAGACGGTCGACAGGATTCTCCCCGTTTACGCTAGCATATGGCACGGAAGTTGTATTACCTGTGGAGTTGTTAGTTCCAACCACCAAGACTTTAGCGGAGCGGTCAGGCTTGAATCAAGAGATTCTTTCAAGAGATAAGGAGTTTCTGGAAGAGGTTCGTGAAGAAGCTTCAAGGAGGTTGGTAGTATATCAACAATCTATGAAGCAACAATACAATAAAAAGGTACGTGAACGAACATTTCTTCCTGGAGAGCAAGTTCTAAGAAGGACAAGACCCAAATCCCTAGATGGAAGCGGTGGGAAATTGGGAGAAAACTGGGAAGGGCCTTACTTAGTGGATAGACCTGCTAGCGGAGGTGCGTATTGGTTAAGAAGCCTGAGCGGGAAAGAAGAGCCGAAGCCATGGAATTCTTTCAACCTTAAGAAATTTTTTCATTAATGTAGTTATGCTTTCGTGATAATGTAGATCGTATTCTTTCAATAAATTCGTTTCCTACAACTAAAGAAAGTCTTAATCAGTGGATCAGAACATCTCAGGCGTTTGACATTGTTGGATGATCACAAAGGTTCTTCTTTCAGGCAAGGAATGAATTATGGAAAAGTACAAAAAAGAAATTTTTTTAATGAAGAATGTTTGGTAAAGCAATGACAAGTCCATACCGATGGACATCTACGGGAAAGTAAAGAAAAATATGTGAATGCGATATATCTAAAGATAGCCTAAGAAGAACAACTCGAGTTTCTGGAAACACAAGAATAACTATCCTCCATCAGGTTATTCCTCTTCCGGGTCGTAAGGCATGTCATTGACGGCGACGAACTTCTTTTCAGCATGAGAAGAAACAGCAGTGTAGCCGCCACGTTCGATAGCTTCACAGGAGGCACGAACCCGTTGCTTGCACATCAAACTCAGCGCATTATCTGCTTCATGGTTCTTCTTGCGGAGTTCTTTGATTTGGCGCTTCAGCTCATCATTTTCACGTTGGAGGTGATGCAAGGTAAGCTCATGAACCTTCTTTTTCTCATCTAAAGCTTCGTAGTGAAGTTCTCCGGCACGACGAACAAGTGAAAGACCCTGCGAAAAGATACGTCGAATATCGATTTAAAGTTAGAAGCTACCAAAAGGCGAGAGGAGTAAAGTTGAGCATTAAACACATACAACATAGTGAAGCTGCGCTGCCCGGTCGAGAACTTGTGGAATATCGGTCATAAGATCATAGAAATGGCAATCGACTGGCAGCATGCTGGAAAGCAAGATACCGCGTGCGACGGTGGCATCTTTGATAGCTGAATCACCAATGGTCACCGCAGAGCCAGTCGATTTATACAAGGCCGGACGAAAGACATCGTCTTCAAAGGGCAGGCTATTTTGAACTGGTGGTTCAGGTGGAGGTGTGGCAGGAGTATACTCTGCTGACAGACTTGGAGTTTTGGTAGGCGCGTTAATACTTCCGGTTTCACCATCTTCATCGCTTATAGCTACGAAAGGCAACTGTTTCTCTCCTGCATGTTTGTCTTCCACGTTCATATTTGCGACAGGGTTGGAAGAGCCAAATTTACCCATCCCAGCACGGTGAAAATTGAGAGGGAAGTCTCGTATGGCTGACGGACGTTTGTGAGACCTCGTTTTCGGATTATTCCAGCGAACTCTTGGTTTCCGATGAACATCATCAGCATCCTTCAGTATGGTTCCTTGAGTTGATGACTTGTTGAGTGAAGACATGCTTTCAGCGTTGGACAGGAGACGACGCTGATCATAGGAAGCATGAAGACATAGGGTGATTAGTTAATTATCCCAAGATACAGAAAACAATCAGCAAAGGAAAAGCTAGGGAGGCATCAACAATGCCAGTTAGAAAATCGGAGCTGACAAACCAAGGTTAGCATTAGAAAGCTCTGAATTAAATAAACAAAAAAGGCAAGCATAGATGGAATATAAGCGTACAGAGACGAAGGGGAGAAACAACGCTCACCGCGCAAGATTGCAAGAACGGAGCGGTACTGGCAGATATGATTTTGCACAGTAGGTGATCATATTTATATTAAGGAGAAGCTTTGGCAGGAAGGCAATCATTCTCTGGAATTTGATGAGTTTGGAGTTTTACAAGAGATCAAACTCTAGACTCCCGTAGAGTTGGGATTCGACCGACGTTAACGACTCAACATAAGGATACTGAAGATTGAGCAGCCGTGTGGGAACAAGGTAGAGTCCAACGGGAGTTGGTTTCCTAGGTTCACTGGGATTCAAATCTACAAGTTGTCGCGAAATTAAACTCTCACAGACTACAGAGTTTTAGCTGGAAGGGATACAATGTGAGTTCTCACGAGCGGGATGCACGCAGCAAGGTCACGGCTGAACGTGGGCCTCGTACCTTGGATGGGCTACATAAATTGGATTATAAATTTGATGCTTGGGCTTGTAGCATTAAGTGACTGTCAGATTTATAACTCATGCCGGATGTGCGCTACGGTGAGACAAGGTTCATTCATACAATTGTATTCATGCCGCTGTCAGGCGTGGTTTCGATCTTCTTAACTCTTCGACAAGTCGAGAGTTAAGAGGGGGGCGATGTTTGTACCCTATTAAAATAGTGTGCGTGCGTACCGCACAAGCTATTTGATGTCAGTATAGCCCGGTTTATTGTGGAAACCGATGGGTTTATTATGGATAGTTAGCAATTAACCTAAAGAATAGTCTGCATATGTGAATTCTAGCTAAAGAATAACCTAACGCCTTGCGTTAATTAAGTTCAATTCCTAGGAGCATTAAGTTTCAGAAATAGGCTAATCAATGCAATTGTAATACATTGCGCACACAATTCGAACAAAGGCCAATTTCTACATATGACTACAAGAGTGTATCATTACAAGCCGTAATCATATCATGCTACTCGTATTCAAGGTTATCGCTTGATGATGAACCCTAAATTAGCTATAGATATGGATGTGAGTTCAATCAATTCTAGACTTAACTAAACAAACATTCAATCATATTGCAATACATCAATCATGCAATTATTATAACCCGTAGAAAGTGAACGAGAATATTGAGAGAAAACTAATTCATAAAATCCATAACTTGTTTTTAAAATCCAACTACATCTTTAACCAATAAAAATAAATCAACTACTTGGGTTTTTTGGAAATCATCACAAAGAGTTTAGATGAATATATCATGTGAAACCCTAGAAAACAAGTAGAAGCCTCCCTAATGGAGATATAGCTAGGTTTAGAGAAAGAGTTTTCTATTTATATGCTTCTCCCATCCCAAAAGGATACTCTTTCCAAATTTAGGTCTTCTCAAAACCCATCTCCAAGTGGTCCACCAAGCCCATAGTGCGTTAAAACCCATGTGAAAATCTCTGCCAAATTCGTCGCCGGAATTCTGTTATTGTCGACCGGAACTTGGTCGGGAAAGCAGTCGGAAATCAGTTTCATGTGACCGGCAAAGTCCACCCGGTCACCGTTCAAACAGGTCAAAGCAAGACCAGCCAATTGAGTCACAACCGAGTCATCTGGTCAACTCAGTCATAGGACGAGTCAGCTGCTAGTCAGATAAATAATGCCTGAGTCAGAGGCTAACTCAGCTAGGCCAATGCCATCTTGCACAGGCCAAACTTGTAATGCGTAATGACAGCGCTTCCCTGCATCTCAGCCATCCAGAACTGCATCTTCAGTTCATATACCACCATTGTGTAATGATCGCGCAACCCATTTCTTCACTGAGATTCATCACCAGCCTTTGCTTACTTCCATCTCACCTGCAACAGCTTATTGCAGCTGCAACTCCTTCACACACACAGCTGCGACTGCAGCTCACAATCTCCATGAATCATCCATATCCAGCTTTTCCTTGGCCTGAATTCAACAGTCACATTACATCCCCCTTTAACTCCAATTCCACCACTGGCATAACAACACGACTGATGTAAGCTCAGAAACCCTGTCCTAAACATTCATCTAGCAGCATTTCAATCTGTAGCTTCAAACAATTGTTGTAGCTTCCCACAACTCTTAACTCCGTATTCTTCATATGCAATACTCAGACAAAGCGAAACCACCATCATCCCATTTCCATTCCATTCATTCGTCACCGTAATAGCAACAACTCTTCCTTGATCTCCAACCAACACCAGCTAACTCAGTTGTATAACTGCACATCACCAGAACCAACTACCACCAAGAATCTCAAGAACACCAAAACCATCTGCACAAACCCATTAAACCACCAAACCCTGATACAACAGCCATCATCGTCTCTGTAGCTTCATTTCACCACTCCTTCTGTAGCTTCTTTTTGCTCTGACAGAACCCAATTCATAACAACTCAATTCTGCAACTTTAATCTCTGCCAAACTACAGCTTCACCAGCATCATTTCTGCAACAGCACAAACTTTTCAAACCCTCATTCATCACTATAATTGCCTTCTTCTCATAATTCCCCTTTGAAATCAAAACCATCAATTCAATCTCATACACCACAGAAACCCAATTTCTTGTTGTTTATGGGTGAAAACTACTCCTGCAGAATTTGGTAATTTGTGGTGTGGATGAGGAATGAATTTAAACCTTAAACAAATGCACTGCGCGGTGAGTGCTTGTAGATTCGAGAGATCAATCTGTGCAAGTCCGGCCTAAACCAAGAAATGGCCGTTCCAGACTTGTTTCGGTCACAAAGTGAAGGAGATGGGGTTGATCTTAGGGAGGGAAGCGAAGAAGGTGTTGAGAATGTGAAGGTGTAGACTTGCTTATGACTTGAAACACGAAAGTGAACAATCTTACGATTGGTGTAAGCAGGCTATGATGTTTTCTTCTTATTTTTCTCTCTGTTTTTTCTCCCCGTTGTTTGGAAATAGGGCGGAGAACCTATTTATACAAGTCATTGAGTCTTATTCACGTCTCTCGTGGGAAGTGGAGGAAGTGGAGTGATGGAGTAGTGGAGTTGTGCGTTGGTGATACACGACCAGCCTTGCCCACTTCTCCTGTTCATCTCTAACCATCCATGACTTCCTAACACGTTCTTGTGATGGCGCGTTGCACGCTGCACGCGGTAAACCGCCAGACCAATACCCCAGTATGTATCCCCCCAGTTTGTGACATGATTGATGACGGAATGTGTGGATCGTGGATCCACGAAAGATAGCATGTAATCTTTGAATTGAATAAGCTGCGTTATTCGGGAAGTCGATACTTGTGAAGTATCGTGTGTATTTTATCAGTCTTGCATCATGGTGTGGTAAAGTGATGGGTAATGACACCTTACTAACCAATTAACTCGACCAGGGATGTATAACCAAGTTGGTGAAGTTGGACGGATGAGATGATGTTTGAGACACCCATCTGCGGCCGTTAATGAATTAGGGTTTTCGAAGAGGTGCGCAAGTATCACTCTTGACTTGGTCGAAACCAAGCATGGGAAGGGCTTTGGAGAGGACCGACCAGGGCATGTGTGTAGATAGCATGCCGGTGTACACGTCCATACCTCATTTGTCCCATGAAGGTGCGATCTAGGCCACTCAATTTGACCGGCGCAAAGAGGAGTGGTGGAGATCGATTTTGTGATAGGAATTTGGTGCCGCAAAAAGCCGCACACCATGCTCTTTTTTCGGCGCGCGTTCCAAGACGACCTAACTTGGTCGGTCTTGGTTGATTGGTTTGGCGTGAAGGTGGTAGGCTGGTGTTCACACCTATACCTGATTATCCCATGAAAACGTGATCTAAGCCACTCAAATCGTCCAGTGAAGTTGAGTGGTCGAGATCAGTTTGCAGTTTGGGAAGTGTAACCACGCATGTTTGGGCGGGCGGTTTGGGATAGCCATGCATGGTATGCCTTGGCCGACCGCGTGAGGAGATAGAGGGGGCCACGGTGGTCATCTTTGGTATGACCAGGACCTATTTAATCTAATCTCGGACCCTCCATTCGTGCCGGAGAAGATGGACGCTCGTGATGCTCAAAACCCTAATTTCGGGTTTCAAGGCAGTGCGTCACCCTTTTTGGGCGCACGAATTTTTTTACGACCAAACATGGTTGGTCTTGGCCAGGTTGGTCGAGTATGTAGGCGGGCCCCACGGTGATTGTGTTGACATGCTCTGGGCCCTTTGAGTCTACATCTACACCCTCCATCTATACCTGCGAAGATGGATGGTTGAGACTGTTTTGCGACACATGTAATATGCCGCAAACCCTAATTTAGGGTTTCCGTCCATACTTGCTCTGGTATGGACGTTTTTGGCAAGCTAGGCCAATGGCCGACCGTGCGGGTTCCGCATTGGTTCGGCAGGGGATATTCCATACCTGCTTGGGGGTGATGGAATTGATCTGGGTCATCCAATCATGCTTGTGGAGTTGGATGATTGTGATCATATCAGGGACTGATACTGGTCGATCCGCGGTGGATATTCCATACAGCTTGGGGGTGATGGAATTGATCGAGTCATCCAATCATGCTTGTGGAGTTGGATGATCTGCGATCATATCCGGACTGATACGGTCGGTCCGGATGCTCAATCGGGCTAGTATAACACACCGAGAGGGGCTCAATCGGGCTAGTATAACACACCGAGAGTCGGCTGTACGGGTATTTCGTACATGGTTTCATTATAATGCTTGGAGGTTCGTGTTGCTCTGTAAGAGTAACACTCAGTCGTCATGCCGCACTGATAATGAGTACTGGAAATACAAGGCTGATTAGAAATTCACAGGATGGGATTGTTTCCACATGCTCCAACCTGGAGGAATTTCATGTATTCACAGAATGGGATTGTTGCCACATGCTCCATTCTTGGTGAATTAAGTGAGGGAGTATCAACACTTATTAATGGCTTTATCTTTTACAAGATGTCGGCGCATAATTTTTTTCGGTTTTTACAATTTTAACCTCAAATGAAAACCCACCATCAACATTAAGTCCCCGCCTAGCACACAATGGTTACACTATTGTGGGGTAGGCATGAGATGGTGTGATTAAAGATAAAACTTATGAGACAAAGTTAGATGTTACCAGGAGAGACGGGTCATCCTGTCCTTGGAGTATGTCACGTTCAAAAGGCATATAGGAGAGCGTTCCCCTAGTATGATGTCGGTCTTGCCTGCTTCGATCGGCCTTGCTATGCCTGCTTCGGTCGAGGGCCCGCTCCGTGCTTGCTCCGTTTGAATGTTGGTCTTGCCAGATCGACCTTGCTATGCCTGATTAGGTCGAGGGGATATTGCGCCTGCTTCGCTCGATCGTGGGGTTGTGCCTAATCGACGGACTGTTGCGCCTGCTTCGTTCGTGGGGCTACTACGCCTGCTTGATCGAACGTTGGCTTGAATTTCGTGAACATGATTCCCATGAAATAAGAGAACCGTGTTGTGCAAATAAATATGGTCCCGCCATATATGCTTGATTGAACGTGGGTCCCATATCGTGTATGCCTGACTGAATGTCACCTTTATACCAGCCTCGTGCCCTTGACCAACACCGGTCTTGAAACTTGAGCAATACCGGACTTGTGACTTGATACATACTAGACTTGAAACTTGACCAATACCAGACTTGAAACTTGAGTGATACCGGATCAATACCGGACTTGAAGCTTGAGCAATACCAGACTTGAAACTTGAGTGATACCGGATCAATACCGGACTTGAAGCTTGAGCAATACCGGACTTGTCACTTGATCAATAACGGACTTGAAGCTTGAGCAATACCAGACTTGAAGCTTGAGCAATACCGGACTTGTGACTCGATCAACACCGGACTTGAAACTTGAGTGATACCTGTGACTTGATCAATACCGGTCTTGAGACTTGATCAACACCGGACTTGTGACTTGATCAACACCGGTGTTTGGACCCAATACCAGCCTTGTGTACTCCAAAGTGAATGTGTGTTCTGTCGTGTGTGACTACACATCTCACGCGTTTTTATACAAGTACTACTCTGTCTTTTATTGTAGAATGAAGAAAAGAACTCCTGTTGAGATGTCTTCTGGGGATAATGCTGGTGCCAAGTCGGGAGGTGTTGAAAGCTTCAAAGATATGCCGAACATTGATGATGAGTTGTTCATCGCGCCCTTGAAAATATCCGTACCACAGGATAACCCTCCTCCTATCGACTTCGGGGTTTTTCATGCTCATTTGGTCCTCATGAAGGATGGATGAGACGTATGTTGAGAAATGAGTACATCAAAGATAACTTGACCCGGAGCGCAGATTATTGATGTAGCTTGAGTGTTGAAACGACTCGAGAGGATGTTAAAGTGGCTTTGGTGCGAACATTGAGGTGGATCCTTGAGAGAGTGTTGAAGCGGGATTACGAGCGAACGTGGGTCCCGAGAGAGAGCGTTGAGGCGGCTCTTGAATAGACCATTGAAGCGGCTTACGCTAGAGGGAGCGTTGAAGTGTTTCCCTCTTGATTCGATTTACCCTTGCGAATTCCATGCTTCTTGACTGACCATCTCTCTCATGTTGAAGAATTCCTTGGTGACGGTGAAGGAACTTCATGCTTGAGCCTCGATCCCCAAGCGTGGTTTACATGGTTTGTTCGTAGTGGTTGTTGTCGAGCCAGATATGGAATATCTTGGACATTGTTTCATCATTGTGGGAGTCGTGCATGTGGTATTGGAGTTGGAGTTGACGGACGCGCAGGATGTTGTATCTCGGTGGTTTTCCTCTTGCTTCTTGGGGACCGCTTACTGAAGGTGAAGGTTGTATCTTTGTTGGTGAGATATATGCCCCTACAAACATTATGAGGCTCTTCATTACCGGCAGGCCTGTTTCTTTCTATCAGGGCATATGTTGTCGTAGATGAGCGTTCAACGGCTCCAGAGGATGACCAAAAGCGCGGATTCTCCAACATAGCATGATGTACCACTGTCTGATAAAGTGACTCGCCCGGATCTTGCTCGATATGACGCGTGGACATCGTTATCTTCTTGAGGCTGCTCCCTTGAGGTATCGGCTCTAGTGGAAGATTGCCGTCATAGAGCGTTGATATGTTACACCGGTATTCTTTAAACCAAATGGCAGTATGGTATAATAAAAATTTCCGAGAGGAGTTCGAAAAGCTATCTTACTTGCATCATGCTCGTATATCCTCATCTGGTTGTAGCCGCTACATCCATCCATGGAGGAGAACATGCCGTGTCTGCTGGTTGAATCTACTAACATGTCGATGTTAGGTAAAGCAGGATCGTTTTTGGAGCAAAGCACTGTTCAAGTCTCTCGAAGTCTATGCGGCACTTGATCCGAACTACAAGCTGTTTAACCGACTTGGATCCAGGTATGACATGTAGATGATGGGTGACCAATTTTCATCTAAATCCGGCATTTCTTCATATCTCCAAGCGAATATGTCTTGGTACTCTTTGAGAAGTTCCACGAGCTTCGTGCGTTTTATCCCTACTCAAGGTTGAGCTGATGAAGATAGGCCTAGGAGATTCCCCAACGATTTCAATCTCATCAGTTGTGGAGTTGGTGCCATCTTGCGGCTGTTGTGGAGCATCTAGCACTTGTTCTTGTGGTTCGTTCTTTGTTGTAGCATTCCATTGGGTGGAGAGGCGGGTAGCAGTCTCCCTGCTAATTGATAATGGCGGTGTCGGTATACCGTTTTCCCTTTCTGGTCACGACTCGCCACAAAAGTGCGTTCCTTCTTCGTGTGAACGTGGGTCGTGGCTTCACAGGATGGAGAAGAATGCTTCGTCAGCAAAGATGCATCGTGGGTTTTAGCTCTCAATGATGCAAGCCGGTCTTCTTCTGAATTGACGCCCACGTGGGGAGTGGGATGCAACGAACTTGTCGATTCTTTCGGCGGAGCTCCTCCGTATGTCTTTGGTTTGGTTTCCCTTGAAGTCCGTCATTGTGGTAGGCTTCCGTACGACCTTGCACAGGAGAACCTTGGATGTCCCGAGAGTCTTGAGAGTAATCACATTCGAAGACGCTCCTGTGTCGATAAGGGCCGTCTTGAACTCTGAATCCTTGATGCGTGCGGTGACATGTAGGGCACGGTTGTCAACTTCCTCTGGTTGATTGCAGCAAAATATCTACGTGCGCTGATTCTTCGAGAGGTGTGAAAGTTCGCATAGACTTTCCAGTAGAGAAAACGCTTCCCGATCCACCGGCCTCAGTTCATAGTGAAACTATTGACTTGACTTGAGGAGGATCGTTGTGAGGATCAGTCCCCAGTGTAGGAGTCTCCATGACATGACCTCTCATATCTGATGTCGCTTCTTTGATCAGGTCCATTGAGGTCCGCGCCGCTGAAGTAACTTCTCCGGTGCGTTGAATGCGTTCCTTTTTTTGCTCCAGGGGCTGTCACGGCTCTTGTGGAAATCGATCAGTTCATGTCTTAAGAAAAGTGAGTACCTCTTTCTGAGTTGCGGCCATATCCGTTTGAGTCTTAGCAAGAACTTCCTACTTCTCCATCAAGTCTGCAATGGTAATGGGGATGGTCCTCCTCTCGTCCCTCCGGCTCCTCATCCTGATGAAGGAGTGGAAGTTGTTGCTCGGTGACTACCGAGAGGTGTTACACTGATGAGATGCCGGGATTTGCGGCGCTCTGGCTCTGCAGTGATGGGAGGTGTTGTAATATCACTGTTGAGTGATCGAATTGAACGTTCCCATCCTCTCGTGCTCACGTGTCCCTTGATTGATCTCTCTTTCCTCAAGCATTTCTTCACTTAGTTGAAAGGTCGATGCGGATTGAGCAGGTCTTAGGGCTTCGACAAGGGTCTTGAGATATAAATCTTCCAGCAGGGATCCGTAAGCTGCAGGCTCCATTTCTTTATCCGGTAGACGTTGTGGTACCCCGGAAAAGTCTTTTCCTCTGTGGAGTTGCCTCGAGTCTTCGTCGGATGGACCATGTTGTTCGTCTTTCCTGAGTCTCCCGCGGTTGCGCGCTCTTTTTGCCTCTCCACCGGTAAAGGTGTGACTCCTGACTAAGGATTCAGCATTTCTTGCACTGCTTGAGTAGATGCATGCCGACCCTTCTTGTAATTGTGTTGCTATATCGTTCAAAAGGCGGAATGTCTCGCTCTATCTTCTAGTGATACCGGCTTGATTTGCCAAGACATCCTCCAGCATTCTAGCTACACTTCCCATGATATCTGAACCACCTGTGGTTTCCGGATACATTGCGATATGGAAACCGAAAAATTGAGAATTCAATTTTGTGCAACCGAGAGATCAACCTCCCACTGTGGTCGCCAATTGTTTAGGGGTGAAAACTACTCCTGCAGAATTTGGTAATTTGTGGTGTGGATGAGGAATGAATTTAAACCTTAAACAAATGCACTGCGCGGTGAGTGCTTGTAGATTCGAGAGATCAATCTGTGCAAGTCCGGCCTAAACCAAGAAATGGCCGTTCCAGACTTGTTTCGGTCACAAAGTGAAGGAGATGGGGTTGATCTTAGGGAGGGAAGCGAAGAAGGTGTTGAGAATGTGAAGGTGTAGACTTGCTTATGACTTGCAACAGGAAAGTGAACAAGCTTACGATTGGTGTAAGCAGGCTCTGATGTTTTCTTGTTGTTTTTCTCTCTGTTTTTTCTCCCGTTGTTTGGAAATAGGGCGGAGAACCTATTTATACAAGTCATTGAGTCTTATTCACGTCTCTCGTGGGAAGTGGAGGAAGTGGAGTGATGGAGTAGTGGAGTTGTGCGTTGGTGATACACGACCAGCCTTGCCCACTTCTCCTGTTCATCTCTAACCGTCCATGACTTCCTAACACGTTCTTGTGATGGCGCGTTGCACGCTGCACGCTGTAAACCGCCAGACCAATACCCCGTATGTATCCCCCAGTTTGTGACATGATTGATGTATGGAATGTGTGGATCGTGGATCCACGAAAGATAGCATGTAATGCTGAATTGAATAACTGCGTTATTCAAGAAGTCGATACTTGTGAAGTATCGTGTGTATTTTATGCAGGTACTACATCATGGTGTGGTAAAGTGATGGGTAATGACACCTTAATAACCAATTAACTCGACTGGGGTTGTATAACCAAGTTTGGTGAAGTTGTACGGATGAGATGATCTTTGAGACACCCATTTGCGACCGTTAATGAATTAGGGTTTTCGAAGAGGTGCGCAAGTATCACTCTTCAGTTTGGTCGAAACCAAGCATGGGAAGGGCTTTGGAGAGGACCGACCGGGCATGTGTGTAGAAAGCATGCCGGTGTACACGTCCATACCTCACTGTCCCATGAAGGTGCGATCTAGGCCACTCAATTTGACCGGCAAAGAGGAGTGGTGGAGATCGATTTTGTGATAGGAATTTGGTGCCGCAAAAAGCCGCACACCATGCTCTTTTTCGGCACGCGTTCCAAGACGACCTAACTTGGTCGGTCTTGGTCGATTGGTTTGGCGTGAAGGTGGTAGGCTGGTGTTCACACCTATACCTGATTATCCCATGAAAACGTGATCTAAGCCACTCAAATCGTCCAGTGAAGTTGAGTGGTCGAGATCAGTTTGCAGTTTGGGAAGTGTAACCACGCATGTTTGGGCGGGCGGTTTGGGATAGCCATGCATGGTATGCCTTGGCCGACCGTGTGAGGAGATAGAGGGGACCACGGTGGTCATGGTGGTATGACCGGACCTGTTTAATCTAATCTCGGACCCTCCATTCGTGCTGGAGAAGATGGACGCTCGTGATGCTCAAAACCCTAATTTCGGGTTTCAAGGCCGTGCGTCACCCTTGTTTGGGCGCACGAATTTGTTACGACCAAACATGGTTGGTCTTGACTGGTTAGTCAGGTATGTAGGAGGGCCCACGGTGATTGTGTTGACATGCTCTGGGCCCTTTGAATCTACATCTACACCCTCCATCTATACCTGCGAAGATGGATGGTTGAGACTGTTTTGCGACATGTGTAATATGCCGCAAACCCTAATTTAGGGTTTTCCGTCCATACTTGCTCTGGTATGGACGTTTTTGGCAAGCTAGGCCAATGGCCGACCGTGCGGGTTCCGCGTTGGTTCGGCAGGGGATATTCCATACCTGCTTGGGGGTGATGGAATTGATCTGGGTCATCCAATCATGCTTGTGGAGTTGGATGACTGCGATCATATCCGGACTGATACGGTCAATCCGGATGTGATGGAATTGATCTGGGTCATCCAATCATGCTTGTGGAGTTGGATGACTGCGATCATATCCGGACTGATACGGTCAGTCCGGATGCTCAATCGGGCTAGTATAACACACCGAGAGGGGCTCAATCGGGCTAGTATAACACACCGAGAGTCAGCCTGTACGGGTATTTCGTACATGGTTTCATTATAATGCTTGGAGGTTCGTGTTGCTCTGTAAGAGTAATACTCAGTCGTCATGCCGCACTGATAATGAGTACTGGAAATACAAGGCTGATTAGAAATTCACAGGATGGGATTGTTGCCACATGCTCCAACCTGGAGGAATTTCATGTATTCACAGAATGGGATTGTTGCCACATGCTCCATTCTTGGTGAATTAAGTGAGGGAGTATCCAACACTTATTAATGGCTTTATCTTTTACAAGATGTCAGCGCATAATTTTTTCTGGTTTTTACAATTTTAACCTCAAATGAAAACCCACCATCAACACTTGTACAACCCATCGATTCCAACGGTTTCAACTTCAGTTCTTCAACTCCAACAAATTCCTTCTCAATTGCAACACAGATTCAAAATTGAACCACAACCCTTGAATTTCAACTTCTCTCAACAGAATCATCTTCCTCTCTCAAATCGACGACAAACTCGACCCATAATTCACAGACTCCATCATTTCCTCAAATCTCCAACAGTAGCAGCCATGGCAACTTAAGTTCATCATCATCTTCAACATCTCAATTTCTCCATCAAACTGCCTAAAACCAGAATCAACTCGAGCTATAATCCATACCCATTGTTTAAAATCCCAGCAAAACAATCACCAGGATTTTCTTCTTCATTACAGAATCAACATCAAACCCATGATTATCTTCATCATTTCCTTGGTCGAACATCGATCTGCCTCCATTAATTCATGGCATCTCCGTTCTTCTTCCTAGCCATCTCAGTTCCAAACAGATTTAACCCGTTTCCTTGTAACCTAACTGTAACACCAAATCAGTACCCGGGTCTTCTTTGTTCATCACAATGTCTGGAATCATCATTTCCTCCTCCATTCAATCCCTAATTACATTCTCAGGAACCCTAATATCTCAATTATAATGACCTCGAGATCCCCTTTTAGATTTGAGCGCATCGGCTCGATCATCACCACCAACCGCAACAATTTAAGCTCATGAATCCATCTATTTCTTCCGTTGCTAAATCAACTCCTTATCTTCCATCCAAATTTCCCATCAAAATCACCTCCATGAACGTCTCCGGTAATTTTGTAGAATGAGGGAAGGATAATGTGTTCTTCTTTAGCTCGACCCAAATTGAGACAAGGTATAACTTTGGGAGAAGCTATTGCCACCTAGTGATGGATATGGACCACCCAGTAGTAGCCCCTTAACTTTGTGATTTGGATCCAAATAACACCGGCCTGTGAAATGACCATGTTATTCATTTGCGCCTAAATAGACGTTTTCTCCTTCTTTTGATCCAATGACTCCAAAACACCTATAAGACTCAAAACGAACGTAAAATACATAATTCACCAGAAAAATAGCAAAGAAAGTATAATCAATTGATATTAAATCAAGGCATTTAGGACACCTATCACCGATCCCTCCTTCACTCAGTGACTTATTTTTCTATAAATCATCAATTGATCAAAATTAGGGCTTCGAACAAATGCTCTGCAAATCATAATTCCGAGCAAGTTTAAACACCAATAATTTTATGTTGATCAAGCCATCAACATCTAGATTAATTATACAATATTCGGTCCAGCTACCAATATTTTAATTAATATTTTATTTGGTCACGTTACCAATAATTCATCAAATGAGCAATACAGTAGAACCCCTATAATTTAATCCGTGATTAATTAATAATCACGATAAATTAATAAATTTTGCCGGTCCCGTGTCGGGACCAACGCGCTAAATTTATAAAATAATAACTTTTTTTTAGCTTTCTATAGGACCCTTGGAATATATAAATTAATAACTCTCCAATATATATAAATCTTTACATTTATGATATTTTTGTAAAGAATAATTCTATTATGACCTGGTTTTTCTTAAAATTGATGTCACGTTGAATTTCATCCTGGATTCTTCTTAACATTAGAAGAGTTTT
This sequence comes from Papaver armeniacum, assembly GCA_023531295.1. Taxonomy (NCBI): domain Eukaryota; kingdom Viridiplantae; phylum Streptophyta; class Magnoliopsida; order Ranunculales; family Papaveraceae; genus Papaver; species Papaver armeniacum. The sequence continues at coordinate 127,901 of JAJJWW010002952.1, forward strand.
TGGTGTTGTGTTTCCTGATACAATAAAAATCTACTCAATATTTTTGCAGCTTTGATACCTTCTTTACTGGAAGGTGGCTCTTTAACTACACTTTTATCTTCGACTTCCACATCATCACATTCGTCTTTTCCCATGGCCCTCTCAATTATTTATTCGTCAGCCAAAAATATGAAATAATATATTTTTGAGGGCAGTTTAAAAATTAAACATCCATTTCACTGTGATAATTCAATCCATTGATAAAATTTTGCAATTATCTAGCTCCTTTATTATCCAACGCTTCATTTGGATTCCTTGATGAGGTGTCATCCATTGAACGAATCTTACAATGAAGAAAACAATTTGTAATGGAAAAATGTGTATTGGTTCATTTTGTTGATTATTTTTATTTTAAATCTAATTAAACAATATTTCGGTAACCTAATTAATACATAATTTAATAATATTAATTTATGCGATTATTTAATACCGCGATAAATTGATAAGTTTTTCCGGTCCCGACCATATTATTTTATATGGGTTATACTGTACTTGCTCAGATGCTCGAACATTGATTCAACTATCAATATACAATAATTTACTGAATGAGCAATACTTGCTCAGATGCTCGAATATTGATTCAACTATCAATATTCAGTAATTTTATCGAATGAGTAATACTTGCTCAGATACTCGAATATTGATTCAATTATCAATATTCAGTAATTTATCGAATGAGCAATACTTGCTCAGATGCTCGAATATTGATCCAACTATCAATATTCAAAAATTCATCATATGAGCAATATTTGCTCAGAGTATCAATATTCATCATATTGATTCAACTATCAACACCATTCATTCGAGAACTGTACGTCCCAGCAGACATGTTCAATTCATGAATCCTAGAGCATTCAACAATCATGCTCGATTGAACAATACTTAGATTCATCGTCTAATCAAGTCAACGACTGACTAATCAAATACACGTCTGTGTTGCAGACTCCACGTTCGTGAGACATCAATCACGTCACCTGGGGGATATTAATTAGGGTTTTGGTCTGGTGGCCTACGGCACGTGTGTTCATCTATGATGAGAAATGTGAGTAAGTCGTGCAAGCAGTTGAGCGAGTTAGAAAAGTAGTGGGTGGACAATCAACCAAGTCTCCGTACGACCTGGAACTGGTTAAACCACGATTTCCCACTTTCCCACTCTTTCACTCGAGCAACCGTCACACTTACAAGAGATCAATGTGTATACATTCTAGCAATATAAATAAGTCTCTGAATCCACGATTGAACAACAAAATAATTCTAATCCGAGCAATCACTCAGGAATTCAATCAATCGACCAGAACTTATTCGAACTCAACAGTTCACAGAAAACTTGTAGAAACCTTAAACACATTCACAATCCTTGATCATCATTGATCTCACACACTTCTCAGCTTCCCTCCTACAGATCAACCCTCTTCCCTCTTTGTGACCGAATTGACTCTGGAACGTCCATTGTCTTGGTTTAGGCCGGAGTCCTACGGACTTATCTCTCGAACTCAAAGCACTCCTGTGCAGTACATCTGTTTGAGATTAGGCAGTTTGCTCGGTTGAGGAGCCTCCGTTCGCACGGTCGTCTCCCCATTCCCTGAAAAACGAGCAAACCGTTTTTCCCCATCTACACATTCTGGTTGAGGAACAACAAATGAATGATGTAACAGAAAGTTTAATAACTCAGTTATAACACCACGTTCAACCTCAAACAATGTTCCTTTGACCATAGTCTTGAAACAAAATTTGGTATTGTTGGGTGCATTAGCATAAAATTCCCAGGATATGATTCTCCCAGACCCTTATGAATATCACCCCATTCAAACTGGCTCATGAACATGTGAAAATCTGGTTCCTGAACCGACCGATCATATGCCCTTTCCATGACAAAATAACCACTATAGAGTTTATTATATTTATCCCTGGCAGATATGTTGATAAAACTAATTTGACAGCTAGCATCAAAGTAAGGTTGGTGAGTGTCTACACCAAAATCATCATCATCAAGTTCATCATCACAATCAACTAACCTCTTATTTGGACTAGTATTAGTAGCCGAACTCTCACCTCGATTCAATCTCTTCCTAGGAGCCATAGAAACCAAAGAATGATAAAGAACTTATAAAGTACGTGAATTGTTGTTAACTGTGAAGCTCCTGTTGTCAATACAAAGGTACAAAGAAAACCCAAAAAGATTGAGGTTAGTGATTGAGAGTTTATGAACTCCTGGGTTTTCCTTTTTTTTTTTTTTTTTTTTTTTTGTACTCGAACTGTAAGGAGGAAGTGGTGAAAAGAACGAAGTGAGATTTTCCTGCTTTATATGTCACATGGTGGTATATGAACCGTCAAAAACACATTCTGAACCACGGTTCAAACACTTAAAGGTTACGGGGCCTGGATACGTGAACCGTACGTGCGCAACAAGGATTAGTTTGTTTTTTCAAAATATCATATTTTTATTAAACAAACTATGAAAAAGAGAATTGGAGCAAGGCTCAACAATCCTTTAACGAGCAAATCATTGTGAACACAAGAGGTGAACAACCTTGCATACCATGACACCAACATAGAGCTTCTTTCCCACAACTCTTACATCTCACAGTAAAGAGAGAAACCCAAGGGACTGTTTTTACAAGATTTTCAAAGAGCACAAGATAAATTGTATTCCTGATTTCTAACATATAGTCTCTGCAAATAATGTTCAATACTGCACGGGGAAACTCTTTTGATAAAAAGAGCCATCCTGACTTTCTCACAAGAGAGGGCAGTATCATTATCTTGAGGAAGTGTATCATGGTTTGACTGATGAATAGAGTCAAATTCAGAGAAGGAACCGACTGATAGATGAGGTTTGGATACTTCTTGTATTATGTCCAATTTGGCTGAGACACATGAAAGATTATCCTTATTGATAAGAAGATCAATATCAACCTCAACATGAAAATTATTCATCATAACTTGATTCAGCTTATTAAGAGATTCTTGCTCTTTCTGGAGATATAACTCAACATCAAGAGATAAGCTTTCAAGTTACTTTTCAAGCCCTGAAAACACTTCTAGGGATTTTAAACCTAGAGGAGGTTTAGATAGAATTTCTTCTACAAATTTTATTAAATCAGTCATGGAAGAGAAATCTGGAATCCCTGGATCTGGTGGTGCATTTAGTGAGATAACACTATTGTCCATAGAGTCAGATCGCTACAAACACAGACTTATAAGGTCTTAAACGTGTTTGCCTGCTCTGATACCAATTGAAAAAGCGGGGGTTTAACAACCACACCCAATATTTCGCTTAGCAATCTGTATGGACTAACACCAATATACTTTCAACAGAATCAACTACACGGTCAGAATCAATCTTAAGAAAAGTATATTCAAGAGTTATATATCAATTTCTCAATTCAATCTGCAATCAAACAAATAGAAATTTGCGAGCCCGATTGAATATAAGGAATAACTTGGACGATATCAAAAACCAATATCCAAGTGTCAATCAATTTAATCAACAACCAAGGGTTCGATTCACAATTGATTGAACTTACGCACAACCTGTGATATTTCAATTATATAGAAAATATAATGCGGAAAAGAAATAACACAGACACCAAAAGTTTTGTTAACGAGGAAACCGCAAATGCATAAAAACCCCGAGACCTAGTCCAGATTTGAACACAACACTGTATTAAGCCGCTACAGATACTAGCCTACTCCAAGTTAACTTCGGACTGGAATGTAGTTGAGCCCTAACCAATCTCACACTGATCAAGGTACAATCGCGTTCCTTACGCCTCTGAATCCCAGCAGGACTCTTCGCACTTGATTCCCTTAGATGATCTCACCCACAACTAAGAGTTGATACGACCCAAAGTCGAAGACTTGATAAACCAATTTGTCTCACACAGAAAAATCTATTGAATAGATAAATCTGTCTCTCACAGATATACCTATAAGTTTTGTTTCATCTTTTGATAAATCAAGGTGAACAGGAACCAATTGATACACCAGACTTATATTCCCGAAGAAAAACCTCGTAATATAAATCACCTCACAATAATATTAATCATACGGTAGCGAAACAAGATATTGTGGAATCACAAACGATGAGACGAAGATGTTTGTGGTTATTTTTTATCTTGCCTATCGGAGATTAAATCTCGAGCAAATCTTAGAGAAGATAGTACTCAATACGATAGAAAACAGCAAGATCAGAACACGCAACTACAGAGAATATAGTTGGGTCTGGCTTCATAATCCCAATGAAGTCTTTAAGTCTTAAACCTAAGGTTAAAGGAGAATCGACTCTAGTTGCAACTAGTATCACACAGGAGGTGTGGGGATGAGGTTTCCCAGTTGCTAGAGTTCTCCCTTATATAGTCTTCAAATCAGGGTTTGCAATCAATGTTACCTTGGTAACAAAGCATTCAATATTCACCGTTAGATGAAAACATAATTAGACTCAAGCTAATATCTTTCAACCGTTAGATCGAACTTAGCTTGTTACACAAAAATGAAAATAGACTTCATTAAGATATGAGTAACCGTACCTAAACGTGTACATCTTTGTTGGCTCAAGTTAACCGAAGTTATCCATATGAACACTTCCATATCAACCTTGTTCATCTTAACCATAACTAGTTCAAATGACTCAAATAAAACTAGTTCTAGAGTTGTTCAATTGTTTATATTCTCATAGAAGTATACAAGACACAATTGAAGCAAAATCGATTTTGATTCACTCGAATCAATTCATGAACATTATAGCCATGGTTTGCAAAAGATTGCATTCATTATATTATATAAACGTATTAGTTCATGAACAAAACGATTTTAGAACATAACCTACTCAATTATGCCTACGGGTACGCATACCTAAGTGGCCGGACTAAGTTTGGGTTCGGTAGTATGCGAATGGGTATGTATACCTTCCAAACTCAGTTGAATTTCCGGAACTTGAAACTCACGCCACCACGCATACTAGTATGCATACTAAGTTCCCGGACTTTCATTAACCAAACAGTACGCATATGGGTATGCATACTACGGCTCCCGGACTTGGAATAACTTGCAACAGTTCGAATACAAGTACGAATACTCTACTATATCCAATCATGGTTATTTTTTCTAAACTCCCATTTCAATCGTTGAAACATTCTTAGAAGACGACAATAGCTGTCTCACACAAACTATTAGCTTCAAAGCAATTTTCAAGTGATCGAATGATCAATACGAAACATTCCGAGTCTACATCAAATGACCGTCTCACACAAATCATATAAGATATTATAAGGCGATTTTCATATGATCATCTTTTGACTTCCGTCAAGAATATAAAATGAACTTGGTAAAGCGAAAGCTTACTAACACATATTCGAGAAATATGTAAGCGAGTTAAACTCAACTCGAAATATCAAATGTGTATAATTGAAGTCTATATAGCTATACGACTTTGTTGATGGTGGATTTTAGTTTAGGGCTAAAATTGTAAAAGCCAAAATTATGCGCTGACATCCTGCAAAGGATAAAGCCACTGATAAGTGATGAATACTTCTCCACTTTACTAATTCACCTAAAATGGAGCATGTAGCAACAATCCCATATACCCTATGAATTTATAGCATTATCAATTAATGCATGACCAGCCTTGTATTTCCTGTGTTGTTCCCACATAACTCTCATTATTAGTGCGGCATGACGACTGAGTGTTGCTCTCAACAGAGTAACACGAATCTCCAAGTGTTAATAGTGAGGCATGCACGAAATACCCGTACAGGCTACATCTCTCGGTGTGTTATACTAGCGCGATTGAGCATACATCTCTCGGTGTGTTATACTAGCCCGATTGAGCATATTTGAATCTGGAATGTCCATATCAGTCTCAAAAACAATCATGACCACGCAAGTTGGCCGCATGATTTAACCAGCCTAGACGATCCTCAGCAGGAGCAGGCTACCACCTTAATGACCACCAGCGGGCCCGTTTATGCCCTGGTCGGTCGAATACATACCATGCCTCCCAAATAACTACCGAACACCAGCCTAAAGTAGGATGGTTGGACTGGTGTGGAGCAGATTGGAAAAGCTTGTGCGCACAAGACCGCCAACAACAGTCTCAAAACCAGCCACGGTCATCCAACTTCACCGGCATGATTGGACGGCGTGGATTATCCCATGATCGGTCGGACAAGCTTGTCCTACATACCGGCGGGCCCCCTCTCTACCTGCCTGTTCGACCATCTCCTGACCTAGCCATAGAGCAACGTACGTTTGCCCAAAGTATGGCCGGCGTAATGCTTAAAGGGTCGCAGGAAATTCCACTAAGGTCTCAAATTGATCACGACCATCCAACTTCACCAGCATGTTTGGATGGATTAGATCATGCCTAGGACCGTCAGTCAGGTATCACCATGTTCACCACCGACCTAATGTGGGCCAAAGGAGGAGCATAGCCTGCCAAACCGTTAGGCTGAAGTCGTGTACACACGACCGATCCAAAACCCTAATTAGGGTTTGCGGCATATTACATGTGTCACTAATCGATCACGAGCGTCCATCTTCGCAAGTATAGATGAAAGGTGTAGATGTGGACTTAACAGGTCCCGTCTACACGCCTGACCAATCGGCCAAGACCGACCATGGTTAGACGCCTCGATTAGTGCGCCCAAACTTGGTATCGATGCGCGGTCCCCGATTCCTTTGCGGCAACGGATTTCTGCCGCAAACCGATCTCAACCACTCAACTTTGCCAGACAAATTGAGTGGCCTAGATTATATCTTCATGGGGTAATGAGGTATGGACGTGTACACCGGCAAGCTGTCTACACGCATGCCCGATCGGTCCTGCCTAATACACTTCCCATTCTTGGTTTCGACCAAGCTGAAGAGTGATGCTTGCGCACCTCTTCAAGATCCTAAACCCTAATCCAACAGTCGTAGATGTGGGTCGCAAGTCATCTCGTCCGTCCAACTTCGTCAGCTTGGTTAGGCAGCCCTGGTCAGGAGTTAGGCGACCAGCAAGGCATCACCACGATCGCCGTCCACCACTCTTCCACGTGAGGTGATCGGCCAAATCAGGGCTTGCCTGTATAGCCTCCAAACGATCACTCGAAGATGGCTGGACGTGATGCTATTTTAAGACGCTTAAATTCGTGACTTACTCCGTTAAGCCTTAAAACAGCGATGCTTCACACATGTTTAATATATTCGATGCGTTACCTGCATAGAATACACACGATATTTCATAAATATCGACTTCATAAATAACTTAGTTATATAATCCAGCATCACATGCTACTTTCTGTGGGTCCCATAATCCACACGATCGAGACATCAATCATGTCACAAACTGGGGGATACTTACTGGGGTATTGGTCTGGCGGTTTATAGCGTGCAGCGCATAACGCGCCATCACAAGAACGTGTCAGGAAGTCATGGACGGTTAGTGATGACGGGATAAGTGGGCAAGACTGGTCGTGTGACACTAACACACAACTCCACTACTCCATCACTCCACTTCCTCCACTTCCCATGAGAGACGTGGGTTAGGCTTAATGACTTGTATAAATAGGTTCTCCTCCCTATTTCCACAAGACAAGACAAGACAGAAAACCAAGTGTTGATACAATCGTATCCCAACACCAGAACTGATATCTTACATTCTACAGGCCAGTTCAGCTTTCTGATACAAGTCGTACACAGCCAACACCTTCACAATCTCAACACCTTCTTTGCTTCCCTCCCTAAGATCAACCCCATCTCCTTCACTTTGTGACCGAAGCAAGTATGGAAAGGCCATTTCTTGGTTTAGGCCAGAGTTGTACAGATTGACTTCTCGAATCACAAGCACTCCCGTGCAGTGCATTTGTTTAGGGTTTAGATTCATTTCTCATCCGCATACCCTAAATTACCAAAACCGGCAGAAATAGTTTTCACCCATAAACAGACTTTTATCTCAAAGAGTAGATAGACTTTTGAGTGATAGATGAGTTCAAGTCTCCACATACCTTTTGTTGATGAAGTTCCACAAGCTCCCCTTAGTAGTTCTTCATCTTCAATCGATGAACGCAGTGAAGTCTAATGCTCAACTACACTTTCTATCCTAATCCGAGACTTAGCTATAAGTAGACTAGAAATCAAGACTTATAGTTTTGGCAACTAAACTTGACAACAAGCGTGAGATAGCAACGCTTGCAATTTCGACCGAGCATTGCTCTAACAGTCTTCCAAACAGTAAAGGAACAAAGTTGTTTGGTAACTACTCCAATAATCTTTTAGAAAAAGATTCGTTGAGTTTTGACAAAGGTTCTTCCGTTTGAATAAGTAAATCCTTTTTCGGGTAAAATCAATCCAAATCAGTAACTTAGATTCAGATTCACAACTATCAGATTCGGATATTAAAGAATACCACCAAATGATAGTTGCAGATCTAAACGAGTGTATGATCAAATCTATCAAAGATAAATCAGATCTAAGTCTCCCAGCCGATCAAGATGTTGCACAAATCACGAGATACGAAAACCAGTAAGACAAATCTTCTTGTCTTCAAATCTTCAATTGCCTTTTTATGCACCTGCACACCACAAACTTGAATCCACTTATGATCAATCACACACAGAACGGAGTCTGTTAACAATGGATGATCACAAGTTTTCTTTAGATCTAAAATTAGTTCTAAAGATCATGTCAATACTTTGATCTAGTTTGAGTGACCCTTATGTTAGAAGACATTGCTCTCAAGAATATTCAAACTAGGTGCAATCAAAGTTTCAACAACCGTTAGTCAATCAAATCAATAATCGAAAACTAAAATAACAATGAAAATATCTAGTTTCCCACCAACGGTACTCGTAGAGATTCTTGATCCCACAAAAGTCTTTAAACGAGCGGTCGTAAGAGATTTCACCTAATTAGGGTACTTTCCTCTCCGGATAGAAGACTCCATCAGAAACAACACGAATGAAGTTTGCCTGGCTCTTAGGATAGTTTGCAAGAAATGTAAACTCAACTATTTATAGACCAAGGTTGTTTGGAAAACAAGGAAATCCAAAAACCGAAATATTCTCAAGATATTCAGTACCTAATTTCGGTTTTCCTATTTCCAACTAATATCCAACCTGTAATTCCGAAATATCTCATTAGAAAATATCTAATATTAGTTTAGCACTTAATTAATATAACTTTCCAAGAGATATGTTTTGATTTGCTGGAAAATCAAAAGCATATAATCGAAAATCTTAATTCAAAGATTATCAATATTTCGGATTGGGATCACCTTGAGTATCAAGGAATATCTTTGAACAATAAAAGATAAGAATTGTATTCATGTCCATATTGTGTCGACATCCAGAACTTTTATATTTAGCAAACCCTAATTCCAAACTCACACAAAATCATAAAGTAATATGTGAATATAGAGGACCGGTTTTTCTCTTGGGACTGGTTCTACCATGACTCCTAACATATGTTAAGATTGGTTCTGCCAAGTCTCCAAATATAGGTAGGGATCGGTTCTACCATGACTCCCAAAAAAAGCTAGGATCAGTTCTACCATGATTCCCAATATAGTTAAGGATCGGTTCTACCACAGTTTTCAATAATAGTTAAGATCGGTTATGCCATGTATCCTAATATAGGTAAAGATCGGTTCTACCAAGACTCTCAACATAAGTTAAGATCGGTTCTACCGCATATCCCAAACTAGGTAAAGATCGGTTCTACCATATCTCTCAACATAAGTTACGATCGGTTTTACCAAAAATATTACCTAGGTTCGAATTGGTCATCCAATAGATCTTCAATGAAAACCGGACCAAAACGCCTATTGATTTCCTTTCAATTACGAAACAAGTTTCGTATATGTACTTCCTTTAAATATATGTAATCAAACATAGTTTCTTAGGATGAAATCACACCTATATCCAATACACAATCAAGTAACGAGTTACATAGATTATGTTGATGGCACATTTACGAAGTTCAAAAGATAAATGTTATACTTCATAATCAAATATTCATCATTGACACTTTGATCATAATAAAATGACCAAGTCTAATACTAAAGAATTAAATATAACCTCACATGTTATGTTTTCAATCTTCAACGACTTGAAAGCAACGATAGGAATGGAAACAAGTTAAGTCAGTATCACTATACCTCAAGTGGAAGGATGATGTCTTCATTGTAGTCGATAGGCCTTTGCGATCTTCAGTTGACTATGGTACATTTAATCAACATTCCTTGACTTTCTAGTCTAACCTAAATGAAGTTGACTCTGGTACATTTAATCAAGTGACTCTAATTGAGTTTTGATACTAAAATATGACAACCAACCTTGACATACCAACGCTTGGTGGGTTCCACCGAGCAATGCTCTAAAACTATATCTTTGTGGGGAGTGCGGCAGTAGAATTTTTAGGTGAGGACTGTACCTTTAAAAAACCTCTCCTAAGTGAAGTACTAAGTTGTTAAACTTAGTGGTATTGTCGAAAAAAGTTGGTATGAATCTTTAGTCTTGATAATCTCTTAAGGCGTAGTTCATTACGATACCTTTCCGAAACCTTTATCAATTTATGAAAAAAGGGGAAGAATTATTTAATAGAAATGTACTAAGATATATATATATATATATATGGCTTTACTGGACAATTTCTAAGGGGGAGTGAATTACATGGGTGAAGGTAAACTTCAAATATAGCAAAAAGAGAAGTAGAGACTAAGTGGGAGAACATATCACCATAGTATTACTTTAAAGTCTTGGTACAATGGATTTTGAAGTAGGTAAAAATATTATGTTCTGGTATAACAACCTTTGAGTAGATTGATTATACATTCTAAAGGAGAATCGATTTGTTTAGATCGTAAAGTAAATTAAAATCTAAATCACTCCTGGTCCGAATTATTTGGATTACTCTTGTGAGGTAGAATTGATTATGCATCTTTATAAGTTTTAAAGAGAATAAGTTGTCTTTATCGTTGAGTTTGCTTGATATTTTCTGTTCTTAAAGACCTCTCATAGGCATATAGATTTATGTACCTTGATTGAATATCTTTCTGAAAAGAAATTAAATAAGCTTTCTGTTAGAGGCATAGTAGTCAAAAAGTCTTCACTTTGGTTGAAGCTAACTCCTAGGCCTGTATAGGACGTCAGTTAGGGGAATCGTGTTGCGTAGGGTCTTGCAATATCCAAGAGACATAAAGGAACACATATGAAGCTGAATTGCTCGTAGGGTCGATTCGGTCTCAACTACATTCCAGTTCGATGTCTGCCAGTAGCCTAGTGTCTGTAACGGCTTAATACATTATGGTATTCAAGTTCTGGATTAGGTCTCGGGGTATTCTACACATTGAAGTTTTCCTCGTTAACAAAATTATCGGTGTCTTATGTTGTTTCTTTTCCGCATTATGTTGTTTATCTTTATAATAGAAATATCACAAGTAATACGTTAAATAACCTAGACGGTTTTTAGACCTAAAAAATTGTATAGAACCTACAAAATTTATTCTTGAGAATTCGTATTTTGAAATAAATATAACAAGACTTGTTCTTGTTGGAATTCGGTCCTTATTACAATTCGGGCACATAACAAGTTATTTTTTAGACATTAATTTTTAAGATCGTCCAAGTAAAACTTGTCAACATATCAGATATCGTGTCTTTATTGTCAATCTATGCTACTGAACGTGACAAGTTTTTCCATCCAAATTTCCGGATAAAAAATAGGCGGTGTACATGATACTCTCCCTTTTTCGCTGCATACAAAAACTATCCAAACCACATGATGTGTACCTAACTGCCTATAACCCTCGTACTCACAAGGAGAAAGAGACGGTCCATCGATATTGTACTGGTAGACGCCCAAAGTCGCAACCGTTGTTTCCGCCCCGAATGAAATTTCCGCATAAAAATTGAAAAGTTCAAACCAGAAAAAGACTCTGTTAGAAATTTTGAATTACAAGTTTCACTCCTACAAGTTCTTCACCGACAAATCACTAGATCAGAAGTAGAAGTTGATGATGCTTTAATTGACTAGGTATTATGGTGTTGTTTGATTTCTATTCCTATGTATAACCAATGATATTCAATGTGTAACCCTAATATCTGGTATGATCTGATGTGATTTTGAGATGTGGCTGTGTTAATGATTTTTTATATGTGACGAATAGGTTATGTATCTATAGTAATTTTCCCATGTTGTGAAATTTCAAAGAAAGCATATTTTACTTTCGGTATGTCATTTCTAACTAATGGAGAAGTATGTAGCTATCCTGTTTGATAGTTTGCTTGTCAGACATGAAAACAGTTTTTCAAAATTCACAGTTCAAGCTTAGCTTCTGCTTGGTGTTGGACTTGGACATCTAGCCCTAGGCTTGGGTCTTGAAATGAATTGGTGAACTTGGTTACAACTATGGTGGGACTTAATGTTGATTGTGAAGAGGACCAGTATAATAAAACCACAAAAGATTCAGTTTGCAATGAACTTGATGTTTGTTATGCTAGTGCGGGTTATACAAGAGCAAATGGAGTTGGTGCTTGTGTTGCTACTTTTACTGTTAGTAGACTTAGTTTTTGTTTGCTTTTGATGCACATAAGAGTTCTCTCATTTGTTTCTTCATCGGTCACCCACCATGAGAGTGGTCATCTAGTAACTTTAATATTTCCAGTAATTCCGTCTTCTTGATCTCCCTCTCTGTAGAAGAACAAAAGATAGAGGGGAAAGTTAAACGATGTCCGCAATGAGTAAAAATCTAGGGCATTGGCAATGGGAAGAAGCAGCTTCTGGAGCCGTTGCTGGATTCACTACTGTTGCATCTCTTCATCCCCTTGATGTTGTTCGTACTAGGTTTCAAGGTATTCTCTTCATCACCCTCTAAAACAGTCCTTTAATACAATATTTGCTTTCATTTTGATTAATCGATTGATATTTTTTGTTTATCAGTAAATGATGGAAGAGTTACTCATATTCCACTCTATAAGAACACTGTAAATGCTCTTCTCACTATTGGTCGAACCGAGGGCTTGAAGGGGCTTTATGCAGGTTTTCATCCAGCTGTTCTTGGGTCAACAGTTTCATGGGGTTTGTATTTCTTCTTGTAAGTTTATACTTAAACTTGGGTTTTCTTTCTTTCTTTCTTTGTTCTTTTTCTTTCTTTCTTTTTCAAGTGCTTGTTTAGTTGACCTTTTTCTATTCTGTAGCTACAATAGAGCTAAACAACGGTACTCTAAAGGTGGAAGTGAAAAACTGAGTGCCGGGTATCATCTTGTTTCTGCGGCTGAAGCTGGTGGTTTGGTAAAGGTTCCTCCTTATAATCAATTTCATTAGTTCAAGAACGTATATGGTCGCCGTCCTGAATAATATCACCTTTTTAACTTCAGGTATGTTTGTGCACAAATCCAATTTGGCTTGTTAAAACAAGATTACAACTTCAAACACCGCTTCATCAAACTAAGCCTTATTCCGGGTTTTATGGTTCGTTCCTATTCTTGTTTGTTAAAGTTGTAAAGTGGTAGCATCTGTTCTGATCTTCAGTTATCTATTTTTCTGATGCAGTTCTAGAAACTAAATCCATAAATTAGGGCAAGTAGAACAAAGATCATTGAATAGAACATAGGATTGATAACAATTAGAACGTAGATAATTGAGTCTAGGTTAAAAACCCATTTCTCTTCTATAATCCGCAGATTAAAGCTTAAGAAAATATATAATCAAAGTCTGTCTGTAAAGAAAACCTAATAGCTTATTTATACTAAAAAGATAACCCCTACAAAAAGAAACCTAAGATTAAGTACGGAAACAACTAAAAATGTCCTATTTTGTAGGACATTCCTCAAGAAGCATAAAATGTTCTTGCATCAATCACCCCATGTTGAAAGAAAGCTCGACTCCGACGAGCACGTCTTCTTAATTTCTAGCTCTCTAGTACCCTTGTGTAACATCCAGCTGACTTCCCACGATCAAAAACAAAACTCATACCCTTTGAGATTCTAAGACGCAATAAGCAAGAAATGTTGTCCAATGTATCATAAGGTATTTTCGTTGCTTTCCCACGATCGAACACAAAGCCTAAACCTTCACTTCTGATATAAGGTATCTTCGTTGCTTTCCCACGATCGAACACAAAGCCCAAACCTTCACTTCTGATACTGGATTCAATACCGAGATTTAATTCCATCACCCAGCTTCGATATTCAGCATAAACTAACCTTTCCTTCATTTGTATTATATTTAGAATAACATCCACCAACAATTTGCTTACGGTCACAACCAGATTTCCTGACCAAAGAATGACCATAGTCACCCAGATAATAGTCTCTAACTTTGACCATTGTTGTAGTAGGGTATTGTTGTAGTTTTTCCTGGCTGTTGGTAATTGACAAGATAGATCAGAAATGAGCTTGTATTCATGAATATCATCCATTAACTCTCGCTTATTCTCTGGTGCACCCTTAGTTAATGTTCCACACGCTGATACAAAATCTTGGCTAGCAATTACACGACTTGCTAATGGGAGATTAGTCGCTTTCATCCTCGGTTTCAACCTTCTTCGATCAAAAACAAAAGTCACATCATTAGTGGTGGCAACAGTATCAACCATGCTAGTTGCAACCGCTATCTTCCTCATTCCACCTTCTCCTTGGTTGACCAAAAACATGCTTTCAGTAGTAATATTAACTAACTGATCATCTTTAAGCAAAACAAAACCCCTGAGCTGCTCCTTTTCAGTCAATTTGCACCCACAAGCGGATGATAACTCATGTGGCGCCCACAGCAGACAAGAAATATTGTTCAACCGATCATACGATTTTGCCGCTTTGCCGCGATCAAAGACAAAAACCACAAGGTCATCACCTTGTCGCGATTCCTCACACCTTTGAAAAGCGTATGTTGAATATATATACTGCTCTTTATTCTTGCTCTCTTGATTACCTCGAGCTAGATGAATTCCTGATGGAAGCGTGCATTCAAGTGCAAATAGTGTTAAAATGACCTCAAGAGAAAAGGAACCTCTATCGACAAAGTCATCCTTAATTAAGTATGGATTATCTTCTGAAAGGAGACCATTAAGCTCAAATATTCCCAGCTGATCACCACAAACCGTTAAATACTTCCCCACCGCTTTTGAAACATTAATCAAGGAAAGCAAAGTACACAACAGTTCTCTTGTTTGCAATACAATGTGATATCCATACTTTTGTTGTAACAAGATTACAACTTCTCCCTCTTTTCGAGCACCAATATACTGCATCTCCTCCTCTATAGTATGAAAATAAAGGAATTCAGCTCCTGGGTGTTTATCTGAGCCATGTACAGCAATGGCTTCTTCGTCTTCACATCCCTTCAACTTCTTAGTAGCATCTGAGTCATTGGGTCGTCTTCTCTCGACCTCCATTAACAGAACAACAATTGAAAACACTGCATCCTCCGTAGTTGTCTTCTTGTTGATAATTACAAACAACTCATGATGGGTAAGTCTTATGTCATCAGCACAAGCTTCTTTTCCCTCACCAATCTGTTGATCCAGTTGGAGTGGTACTAGCTCGACTACATGTAGTGGATAAGAATGTCCATATGCAGTCTTACCAGGTTCATTACTGATACTGTAATCGAAAGTCTCACCTTGTAGTATGAACTGACCACAAGTCTTTTCAAGCTCGATAGAGTAGCACGTGTCCACCCCAAGGTTTTCTGGTAAATCTTTAGTCATTGTATTCTTCCTGATCTTAGAAAGAATTCGACCTCGAATTCTACTTTTATAATTTTCTTCCCAAGTTTCCTTATGACCGAACTTCTTCACATACAAGTCAGAACTTATAGTTTCTGCCACACATGGAACTTGAGTTTCATTATCATAACATAGTGTTGGGATACTTACTATGTTTGGTAATTCTTCCATCATTGTACTCCTCCCCTTGTTAGAGAAAATTCGGCCACGAATTTTATGGATATAATTCTCTCTACAGGTTTCTTTACGACAAACCATCTCCTTTTGCTTATAGAAATCTGATCTCAAACTAAGATTATTTGCTAAATATGTATCTTGATTCTTGTAAACAAAATGAGTTCGGTTTACTGGAATACTTACGATGCTCGTCTCTTCGCTGATAAGAGTATCAACGGGACCTTCGGTAAGCGAAACTTCCTCTTCAATTTCTGGATTGTCTTCTTGAGTAAAAGTAACAATACCAGCAGAAGTAAACAAAACTTTTTCTTCAACTTCTGGGTAACTATCACAGTCGTAGACTGGTGGTAACTCCCAATCAATCATGACTTTGTCATCACTCTCAGGGTCATCGTATTTCGGCTCTTCACTGACAAATTCATCATACTTCAGTTTCTCACTGACAAATTCTTCATATTTCAGCTCCCTCGATGAGTCTTCATCACTATCAGCCTCAATGAAGTGAACTTCTTTCTTGTGCACTATGTTTGTAATCCGAACAGTTGTTTTTACTGATGTGCTGGTCACTTTTGTGCTCTTACTAAGGTCGCGTTGGCGCAAGTGAAACTTCTTATGCGTCATCACCTGGTAATCTGATGGCAGAAATTGTTTGCGCAACTTCTGTTTCATGTGATCCCAAGTGTTGATTTTCTTCTTTCCGTGCTTCGTACGTCGTTCTTGTAGCCTTTTCCACCATTGTAGTGCTGATCCCTTCAACTTTAACTTGACAAACTTTACTTTACAAGCTTCGGTCATAGGCTGCCATTCAAAATAATTATCTATGCTGGCCTCCCAATCTAGAAAATCTTCAGCATGCATCTTTCCAGACATGTCATCCACTTCAACTTTCACCCGTCTGGTGTTCAAGTCAAAGGTTTTGATTAATCTGTTTTCTAACCTTCCATGATGTGATTCATGAACAACACGGTTATGAAAAGTATTTTCATTAAACGCGTGTTCGTCATCCTCTGATCCTCCTTCCGGTGAATACAAAGGGGTGTGTTTTGAGAATACTGGATTCTCATGAACAACATAACGACGATTCTCATCAACCTTTGTGTGTTCATATTCTTCAGAAACTCCTTCCGGGGAATCTAAAGGCTTGCGTCGGCTCTCCGGTATCTCCATTCGAGCTTTCGCACGTCCCTGTCGCAACAACTTCTATCGCAACATGTCCTCAATCAAGGTTCTTGACTCAGTAGAATCTATGTATTTAATACCTCTACCACCACCTCTATCTCTACCTACCATTGTAGAAACTAGGGTTTGCTGGTGTGTTTTGTTTCTAGCGCCAACTGATGCAGTTCTAGAAACTAAATCCATAAATTAGGGCAAGTAGAACAAAGATCATTGAATAGAACATAGGATTGATAACAATTAGAACGTAGATAATTGAGTCTAGGTTAAAAACCCATTGCTCTTCTATAATCCACAGATTAAAGCTTAAGAAAATATATAATCAAAGTCTATCTGTAAAGAAAACCTAATAGCTTATTTATACTAAAAAGATAACCCCTACAAAAAGAAACCTAAGATTAAGTACGGAAACAACTAAAAACGTCCTATTTTGTAGGACATTCCTAGATTAAAACATTCCTCAAGAAGCATAAAATGCTCTTGCATCATTTTCTTTCAGTGGTGGAGCATGTTTTGTTCTATTGGGTTTTTGTGATATTAGTAAAAGTAAATCCAAGAATTTATCATTTTTTTTTTTGGACATGTTATGTGACCTCAGATGCCTTAAGAACCATATTGAGAGAGGAAGGAGTGTCTTCCCTATATAAAGGGATGGGACCGGGGCTCTTGCTTGTAAGCTACTATTATTATGCAATTGTTCTTTATGATGAATTTTAGTTGATATGATGATTTCATGATATTTGGCGTTTGTTGTATTTCCCTGCGGCGTTTAAAATTTGCAATTTGGTTTCAAATTCTCCATTTTCTGTTCAGAATCTACAATAGTACGAGTAGACTTATTAGCATGAAAGTTACCTATCTTGGTGTGTGATTGCTTCAGCAGGTTTCTCATGGTGCTATTCAGTTCACTGTTTATGAGGAGCTCCGTAAACTTCTTCTTGGCTTTAAGGGTAAAGAAGGCAAAACTAACATCCCTGATGATAAATTATTGGTAAACGTTCTCGAAATAATATTTGTTGCTGATCCTGATCAGATAATTCAGTTTTGATTTTATGTCTATTAATGGGCTTGCTTAGTTATGTGTTTATATCCATGTAGTCATACATTATGTTGGAAGTTTAAAAGCACAAGAACTTGAAAGAAAAAACATCCATTTGCTTAAGTAGAAAATGTCTTTTTAATGCGTTACTGAGGAAAACTGCAAATTAAATCCTTTCGAGCAACTGCGAACAAATAGAAAGAATGATCATCCAATTTCTAACCCCGTAATCGGTGCAACTGGCTTTTATATTATGTTTTATGAATTTGGATTCGGATATTCCGTAAAATTTCCCTATGGTTCCTCTTGAAGTTAAACAACTCCATTTCTTCTGATTAAGGATAATGATATTGAAGTCCATTATTTGTTATGCAGAATTCAATTGATTACGGAATGCTAGGGGCATCTTCTAAAGTATCTGCTATGCTTCTGACGTATCCTTATCAGGCAGGCGTCTTTTCTCAATTCTCAATATATACTTGTATCTTTTGCTTTTGTCATCTTTATGTAGCTGACTCTAGTTTATCTTTTATGTTAGGTTATTAGAGCACGAATACAGGTATGCAAGTTTGTTCCTTTCACTGTTTTGATGATTTGTATTGATTGTTATGAATGCTCACATTGTTGAATCCAGGAAAAGCTAAAACCATCATCAAGGTCTAAACCAATAACGTCTTCTTCAAAATGACTAGGAAGGAGTAAATGATTTACCGATCCTAGACATGTAAATATTCATGACATTAACTTGATAAAAGTCCCAAAAAAGAAAGGATATTTTGCCTTTGAAAAAATACTCCCTCGAGCATTTTTTGAAGAAAACCGTAACCGAAAAACTGTATGCCTCTTAGAGGCTTATAAAACACATGTGGTGTACTGGCGTTAGTGGTGCGCCTTGAAAGAATTTGGAAACCATGATGACCATGACATTAGTCTAAAAAGTCCTTCGCTTTGGAGACATCTATCCTCATTTAATGTCCTTTTCTTCTTGCAATTGTAATAGCTGTGTCACTTGTCCTCTGCAGCAACGACCTGGTAACGATGGAATCCCAAAATATATGAGCAGCTGGCACGTTGTAAAGGATACTGTGCGGTAAGATTTTTGACGCCTTAGAAGGCCGTTACCCCTAAATACTGCTCCATCTTTCAGATAGGTCGTCTCAGGTTCTGCTTTCTTGCTTTTCCAGGTTTGAGGGGTTTCCCGGTTTTTACAAAGGTATCACGTCAAATCTTCTAAAAAATGTCCCTGCCGCTTCAATAACATTTGTTGTGTACGAGAATGTCCTCAACATCTTTAAGCGTGCAAGAAGGAAAGATTGAGGTGTTCAGCTTCATTGTTTTGCCAATATGTTTTTAGCAGCATGTACACTATTCCTTCTAACAATGAAAAGAAACAATTTAGAGGAAAAGAAAGAATCAAATGTATATGGTTTATTCTCTGGCTTTCTACTAGTCATATAGTACCTTGTAATTGCCGAAACTGCATTTGCAAAATGAAATTCTGATAAAGAGTCCGCATTTTCTCTTCTTTCGTTGAGCATAAATCTAAGATTTTTGTTAGAGGAAGAACAAAAATGGATTCGAGGAGAGAGAAAATTGTACTCAACTCATGAATGGGGAACTAATCACTATATTACTCCAAGTCGGACCAACCTACCCAACTTAATACCAATATAGTTAATTCCGGATTTCAGTCCGTCTCGGTCGGGACTATTTTATCTCGGGAAGTCTAGGTGAATTTTCGGAGTAACTACCGGAATTTCGTCTTTGAATTTTATACATATATGTATATCAAGCATTTTTCAAACAATTTTCACGCATTGTGTATAAGTATAATAAAATACCACCAATTTTTAAAAATACAAATAACTTCATTCAAAATAGTAAAAAACTCTAGATCCGTAAGAATTTTTAAAACTTAAACCAAGATTGCCGGCCAATTTTGACCGAGTCAACCGAAATTCAACCAAAGTTCGTCCAATTCCAGCTAAATTTCGTTGCGACGAAATCAAGAATTTCCGCTACCTTGAGAGTCGAAATCAGAATTTCCGGCGAGATCTCGGCCGAAATTAACTACGTTGAGTGTGTCTTTGCTTGACTCGCTTGATCTCGTTAGCTGTTGCCTGAATTAGGTCACTATGGTTGCAAAAACAATGTGAAAGTCGCAATATATATTGTTGATTGTTACGGGGCTGTTATCCAAGCATCAGGGACGAACTCTGGATTAAACTCAACAAAATGTTATTGCTTGGAAAAAGCAGTTCGACGCCGCTTCAAAAAAATCTTATAATGCGATTTTATCTGCAGATGAAAGAAATACTCCTGGTGGTCATATGGGTAATAAAAAATCTTTCAGAACTTTTGTTAATAAGTTTTCTCTCATTGATTAACACCCATACCTCAAACGACTCAACCGCCATCAACTCCACCTCCTGACACCGTCGTTTTATCAAACAACTTAAATGCAAAAACATTGACTCAAAAAACTAAAAACAAAAGAGATGAGAACAATTACTCCCTCCGTTCTTAATTAATAGGCTGGTTTTGTTTTTAGAGAAAATTAAGGAAATTAGGAGAACTAATCATTGAAAGTGGTCCTCATAACACTTGTCAATAAAAGAAGTGAAGTGAAATGGTCCCCATGACACTTGTCAGCAAAAGAAGTAAAGTGAAATGGTCCACATGACACTTATCATTAAAAGAAGTTAAGAAAAAAGTGGTCCCAGAAAACTAAAGTAACATTTGACTTTCCCAATTAGGAAACCGACCTATTTTTTTGAATAATCTACTTATAGAAACCAGCCTATTATTTAGGAACGGAGGGAGTATTAATTTAGAAACCTATTTCAGGTAACAACATAAAACAAAAAAACTACTTCTAGAAATCAAAACAAATCAAGCACAATGGCGAGATAAACAAGAACAACACCACCAACACGTTCAGCAAACCAACCGTCCTTAAGAAACCTAGCGATTCTACCACAAGGGAGTTATAATACAACTTTTAACTGCCATCAATCTTAACCCATCATGTGAATATCGATTTCTCGTTAGAAGACAAAGAAGAATTGTGATCTCTTGATCAGAATTGATAAATAATCTTAGTGATCCTGATTAACAATCCATTTGCTAAAGAGAAATTATAACTAGCAAAAGTAACAATCAATCCATGTCTGCCTATATTCAAGGAAAGAGATAATATAACTATAAACTCTTGAAGGTTGAATTACAAGACCTAAATCATTTGATTTTGAATTATATCGTAAGAAAACAGTACACTTGTGGATTTACTGATCTTCATTGTTATTAATAAAAGATTAAGATTTTGAGTATCTTGAGAGTTTTATATATGTTTATATTATATTTTTTTATTTCTTGAGGTTTTATGAATAAAGAGAAATTCATACCTGACAAACCAAAATAAGCTAGGGTTTTATAGTTGAAGGATCTGTTTACGAGCGAATCTTATTTTTCGATTTGGGTTTCCATGAGCAGATCTGTTTTTTCGATTTGGGTTTTCATGAGCAGATTAATTTTTTTTTTGTTGATTTTAGTTTCTTCCGATTTGATTATTTCTGATTTCATGACCTAATTTCTTCGGTTTTCATCTTCGATTTTGGTTTCATGATCTAGTTTTTTGGGGTGGTGGAGATGTTGGTGTCGTTGATTGAGAAGAAGAAAGAAGGAGTTTTAGTCTGTGATGAAAACAATGAAAAGAAAAAATAAAGAAGAAGGAGACAGTTAAGTCCACACGTGAGTAGTGAGGGTAGGCTAGTAATTTTAGTTATTTTATAACTTTTTTGGACCTCCGGTTAACTGCTTTTTGACGCCGGACTACAGGATAAAGTTAAACGGGTTTTGTGGACCAAACAGCAAAATTCTCTTGATTTATATTAATTTTTTTTTTTTTTTTTTTTTTTGCAAATTGGTAATTCACTAAAAACTAACTGGGTGTACTTTTTTTTAAGGAAAGAGAAGGGAAAAGGGTATACCTCTTTCGATTATATTAATTGGAAATTGTTGAGGGGTGAATTCTACCCGTCCTAGCCACAACACACCCAATTCTCAAGAGGAGAGAGAGAGTCCCTCTTTCCCTTGTACTATGTACCTCCTATTATACACTTTCCCAAAAGCCCTCTCTTTTATGACATCATACTATATATCCTAAACCTCCTTAATTACTACTAATGCCACTCATTCTCTAATACAACCTTTTCATTCTCCATTAATTCCCTCCTTATCCTTTCCATCTTAGGCTAACCCATATGGGCTAGATATCTAGCAGCTAGATTGGTCATCCACGTCAGCTAGGACAACCTCCTAAGCCTTATGGTATGGCGAATCTAGCAGCGAAACGCTGAATAAAGCAGCGCCCGCCGCTGAACCAAACATCGCCTAAGAATTTCATTTCCACAAAGTTTCTATCCAAAACCTGACACTGAATCATTATCATCATCGTACACAAAACAGTGCAAAAAAAATGTTTTTTTTCACCTGAGGTGTTTGTACTCTTCAATTGCAATTAAAAGCTGTGATTTTAAATGTGGGGATCGAAGAGGATAGGGGACCAGGATTATAGAGATGACGGTGTAACTAGGGAGGACTATAAAATTGAAAATTATGCAAACAGAAAGTGGGAAAATGAATCAGCTGTTTAGAGTAGGAATATGACATGACCTAGAGTGAGAAAATGACTCAGCTAGTATTGTACGTGATTGGAATATAATATTATCACAAAAATGAATATTAAAAAGATTAAAACACTTAGCGCTGAATAGTTCAGCGTATATGTCACCTTTTCAGCGCTGAATTATTCAGTGTTTCAATCTCGCTGCTACTTGAACTGCGAGCACTTGCTAGGAGAGAGAAGTAGACAGAAGTAGTGTTAACTTTTTTCCCACACTTTTTTCTTGGTTTGCAACACTTTTTGGCCAATCTACAACTCAATCTAGCCCATAGGACTTAGCCTTATGGATACCTTCAAGTGGACTTGGGCCTTAGTCCCCAGGTCCTCCATGTTTCATGTTGGGTTTGCCTCCCCTAAATCCCTAGCCCTGCTAAGGGGCAATTATTTTCAAGTATCAACATTAGTCCCCTGACTATTGGGTTAATTTTCATATAACCCGATAGTCAAATCTTATTTCAACTCTCTCTTCTGACCTATATAGACACCTAGTGGCTCTTGTAGCTTCATAGTCGTTTCTTACCAAGCTTCCCCTCTGTATCACCCGTTTGCCTCTTTGGTTTGCGCTCTATTCAGATGGCGCGCCTCCTCCATGGCTATATCTTGACCTTGGCGCCTGTCCCCGCACTAGCGACAAATTTATTCAAACGTGAGCAGTTAGCGCGATTATTGCTTGTGAAGGATGAACTGAAGGTACTCCGGGAGCGAAGGGAAGCAAACCGGAATATTATGCGTGCTCAATTTAATGAGCAGTACGAGATATACCAGATTGTCGAATGGGCTCAAGCGCCTGGGCGCGTGTGTTTCAAGGTTCAGCGCGCGTTCGATGTTGTCGTCGACGTTCGCTATGTTGTTGACCAGATGTTTAAGGAGTCCATAACAATGGCCGTCCGGATAGACTGTGCCATAGTTGACTGCCATCTTTTCATAACCGAAGAGGCTACCTCGCAGCTCCACGGGTATGCCTTAACCCTGGCAGCTATATCTGCACTCGTCCACCCGTCTTACTAGCAAGATGAACTAAAGAGTTTGCTCGTGTTGAGGGAGGAGGTGGGCATGTTGTTGACCCTTATGATGATTCATGAAGACAAGGCACGCAAGGCCTATGATGAGCATGAAGAGACCATCTCATGGGCACGGGAGTCACAGGCCTCCAACAAGATTATGGAGGACATTTATAAGTTGGTTGGTGAGGCCGATCATGCCTTAGTCTTAGCGACTGTTCAACGCGAGGAGGTGCTTTTGATGATGCAATCTTTGGATGCAGATATTTCTCATTGCCGCACATTGATGGCGGGTTGGTGAGGCCGATCATGCCTTAGTCTTAGCGATTGTTCAACGCGAGGAGGCGCTTTTGATGATGCAATCTTTGGATGCAAATATTGTTCATTTCCGCACATTGATAGCCGGTTAATGTATATTCGTCAGCCGACCGGGTGCCTTTGGCATCCGTAGCCTTTTGTAATCATCGGCCGACTGGGTGCCTTTAGCGTCCCGTAACCTTCTTTTGTAATCATCGGCTGACCGGGTGCCTTTGGCATCCCGTAGCCTTCTTTTGTAATCATCGGCCCACGGGAGCCTTTGGCATCCCGCAGCCTTTTATAAATTTGTATTTGTTTAGAAAAGGCGAGGGTACCCAAATATACCTCAAGCTAAAACTTTTCCTACCTATAAGTCCTTTCTCCGAAAGTGATTGTCTATGGACTGAGTCGAGACAATAAAACTAATCGTTTCACACTTCGTGTGACCGTCCATGGATACGAGATCGAGACAATACAACAACGAAGTATGTTACTTGGTAAAAAGGTTCGGACTTAACCAAACACAATATGATTCACTTATGAAGTAAATAGGAATTAACGTTTGTATAATTTACTTTAATTATAATAAAACAATTATAATGCGGAAAAGTAAATGACACAGCAAGATTTTGTTAACGAGGAAACCGCAAATGCAGAAAAACCCCAGGACCTTGTCCAGAATTGAATACTCTCAGGATTAAGGCGCTACACAAAATTACACCTAACTTCGTATAGTTGAGACCAAGCAACTAAACCTATACTTCACCTAGTTCCGTCTGTATTCTCACGCCTCCGACTTATAAATAAGTCACGTACTTGGAACAATTCCTTTGGTTCGTATTCCAAACCGTAAAGGAACAACAAATCTATTTAGTATCAACTCTCTTCAACCAAGTGATATGAGTCGGACAAAGGCTCTTCCGTTTATCTTAACATAAACTCCTTCGTCAGGTCCTTAGATCTATCTTATGTTTAATTACTGAAGTAATCGTTTAAGATTAAGACAACAATACTCTTAATCCAAAGAATTGTGTTGATGCCGATCTACTCAATTAATCAATCCAATCTACCATAAGGATAAACCGATTAATTAATTGGATCCTCTTTTACCGAAACAAGTATTGTGCACACCAAAGATTATAAACCCAAGTCAGATCTTCAATATCTTCTTTGTCTTCAAATCTTCAATAAAAACCTGCACACAATCACTTGAATCTCTTGTGATCAATCACGCACAAAACGGAGTCTGTTAACAATGGATTATCACAAGATCGTCTTTAGAACTAACAACAGTCTAAAAATCCTTGTCGAATCTCTGAACTAGTTTGAGTGAATCTTATATCAGAAGAGAAGATTTTCAAGCATAAACAAACTAGGTGCAATCAGATTTCAACCACCGTTAGTCAATCAAATCAATCGAAAATAAAAGATAAACCGCAATTATATAGTTTCCCACCAACGGTACATGCTAGAGCTTCTCAATCCCAAAGAAGACTTTAAACTGAGCGGCCGTAAGAGATTTCGCCTAATTAGGTTACTCTCCTCTCCGAATAGGCGGCTACACCAGTAACAACAACAAAAGAGTAAGTCTGTTGTTACGAAGGATTAGTTTGCAAGAAAGGAAAACTTCAAGTATTTATAGAAAAGGAAGTTTGGACACCAAGGAATTTCCAAAACCGAAAATATTCTCAAGATATTCATTAAAGCACAAATTCGGTTTCCATAATTCCTAGAAATGCTCTGTCCAAAAATAATGATCGAAATCTCTCAGAAAATCTCTAATTAGTAAATGCACATTACTAATTCTTATTTTCTTAAAAATGAAGTTAATAACCTTAATTAAAAGATTCTTAACTTATTTATGTTTCGATCCTGGGATTCTCTTCCCTTAGCTATTAAGGAATAACTTTGAACAATTAAATAATAAACATTCACAGCACGTGTTTAAAGTATGTCGACATCTTAATTTTGTAAGTTCTCTTTCACACTTACAACCTTGAAACCGATTTGCCACACTTCCAAACAAGTTTAGAATTGGTTCATCTGACTTTCAAGAACTATGCGATTGATCAAACAAACATTCAATCACAATCATGGGTTTAACGGTTCTACCAAAACAAGTTTCGGTTCTACCTTCCATGTGAGTACTGTGCATAGTCACACTAGCTTTCCAAAATTCGGTTGACTAGGTACTAGGATCGGTTCCCCACATATATATGGTATCTAATTTATATGTGTTGGACATGTCCATAGGATCGGTTCCCCTTTGCCTAAAAACGTGTTGCACATGTCCATAGGATTGGTTCCCCTTTCTACTATAAACCTTGCTGCACCCCATACAAGGATCGGTTCCCCTTTGTGATGTACTGCACCTCTTACTAGGATCGGTTCCCCTTTCCCATATTTGGTCAGACATAAAATCACAAACCCGATCATACCATCTCAGGTGATTACTTAAGATCGGTTTCACTAATAAAATTCATACCAATACATAAGTCAGGCCTTTGTGAATAGTTCTACCAAGAACACAAACTAGTTGTGAGCGGTTATACTCAATCACACATATTGGTTGTTCATAAGATATGCAATGAATAACAAAACCAATAACACCTGACAATTTCCTTTTCGGTTCACAAACAAGTTTATGAACTTACTTCCTTAGAACACATGTAGAACATTGTTCCCTAGGATGAAATCCTCACCTCATACCCATACATAATCACAATAGCATTCAAATGATTATGGCGATGTCTTATCTACAAAGTTTAATGGTTAAGCAATAAACCTCGTATTGTATTCCTTAATACTATGTCTATCTAGAGTTCAAATATGCTTCGCAGTTTTGTTTTCAATATGCACGACTTGAAAGATACGTTAGGGAATGAAACAGTTTAAGTCAAATATCAGTAACCTCAAGTGGAAGGATGATTGTTGTCGTTGTAGCTCCTTGTTTCTTCACATCTTCAAGACTTCGCAATACTTGTAATGTCTCATATCCTAATACTTTCAAGCTAACCTATACAAAGTTGACTCTAGTACATAATCAAGCGACTCTTAACATGAGTTTTGATTCACTAAAATATGACAACCAAACTTGACATACCAACGCTTGGTGGGTTCAACCGAGCCATGCTCTAACAATCTCCCCCTTTGTCAATTTTAGTGACAAAACTCTTACATCATATGGATAAACAAATTACAAGAATTCATTACACATACGCTTGATTCACGAATTCAACAAAGACAAGAACGCTTACATTCAATCCTTGAAAATGTTGTTGTTGACATTATAATAACAAAGCAAATACTCCCCCTAAGGAAGATAGGTAGATATTCAATCCACACGTCTTTGTTATACCAATTTATATGACATGTTACTCCCCCTTAGTCTGTGCTTTCACTCTTTTGTTTGATAAACGTTCAAGCACCAATGTTCTTTTCCTTAGCGATACCAAACAATATAAAATCAAGTGGTAATTATATAATTGACCCTTGTTTCGATGCGCTACACAAATACCCTTATCATGCAATAAAAATACCCCTCTCCATATATACGACCATCAGGGGTCCATTAACATTAATTTTGTTTCCATATTAACCCTTTATCTTTTTATTTTGTTTCCATATCAACCCTTCCTCTTTTAATACGGTTTTAAAGAAAAAAATTTCTTTATTTTCAAACCCAAATTTTTTCTCCTTCTCTTCCTAGAACACCACCTCCATCACCACTGAAGCTTCTGCAACTACCACCACCAGCTCCGTCGCCGCCATCGTCACCACCACGTCCTCCACTATTAGATGCAGATCTATCACTATAATTGGTTTCGATTTATCCTTAATAGATTCTATTTCTTTAAATTTTAGATCTCAAAATCAAATATGCCACCATCATCTTCATTGCAGCCACCATTTGTATCTCCGACGTTATTAATTACCACCATCAACATCTCTATCTCCACGTTTTTTTTTATTTTTTCCCAGTGAGATTCAAGAGAGGTTTAAGTGATTTGAGTGAGATCATCAACAACAACCATCCATCACCGATTCACAATAATTCGTTCAAACCAATAAACTTCAGATTTAGATTTGATAATTTCGATTTCATTAATTTTCAGATCTGGGAA
The DNA here is from genome assembly GCA_023531295.1 of Papaver armeniacum. Classification (NCBI taxonomy): domain Eukaryota; kingdom Viridiplantae; phylum Streptophyta; class Magnoliopsida; order Ranunculales; family Papaveraceae; genus Papaver; species Papaver armeniacum. Next base: position 156,141 of record JAJJWW010002952.1, read on the forward strand.
ATTAGTGATATGGTAAGAAAATTGATAATTGAAGATTGATAGGTTTGATCTTAATACCAATGGACATGAAGATTAAATGGAAAGGTAAACAATCAATTTTAGTTTTAAAGTAGTTTAAATTTCTTGTGATTTTGATTCAATAAAATTCAACGAAATCAATAATTTCTATATGATTGTGTTTTAATTGTTTACTGGTAAAGATTTAGGTGATTTGTGTTTATTTAGTGTTGTACTGGTGGTGGCGGATGTTGTTGTAGTGGTGGTGGTGGTGATTGTGGCAAGTGTAGTTGTAGTAGTCTTAAGTTTTTATGGATCAACTACAGTTGTTGATCCCATTTACGGGATCAACTCCTATTTGTTAACTGCATTTCCTTGAATTATTATAGTCATGCTTGTAGTTTAAATCATGTTTGGTACAAAAAAATTGTGTATGCAGTTAGATTTTTAGGTTGTTGGTGGATCATTTTGATGTTTTTTCGTTGATGTTTTGTTTCATGGTCGAAAAATCTCTGAACTTCAGTTTTTATGGGATCAACTACTATTGTTAATCCCATTTATGGGATCAACTACTATTGTTAATCCCATTTATGGGGATCAACTCTTGTTGTTGACCCCATTTATTGGATCAACTCTTGTTGTTGACAACATTTTGTATGGGATCAACTACTGAATCTTATTGTTGATAGAATTTCTTTCGATTTGTATAGTCATGCTTGTAGTTTAAATCATGTTTGTTAAAAAAAAATTAGTTTAATTTCTTGCTGGTTTGTGTATTGTTATTCGACTAATGGTAGTGGTGGTGTTGTTAGATTTTATAGTTGTAAAGTTCTTCAAATGTTGAATTTGTGGTGCAATGGTAGCATGACTGACTCCACGTCAGATGATGCGTGTTCGACTCACGCCAAGGTCACTCATTCGTATATGTCCTTTTTTTTGTCAAACTTTGGTTGTTGTAGAGATTTTTGATTCACTGCTCTAGCACGAAAGGGCTTGATGTGTTGAAGTTGATTCACTACAGCTTTTTTTGCATCTTTTTTAGGTTTCATACTAGTTGGATATTTTTTTTTTATGCTTTTTAGTTTGTACTTGTTATGTTTGTAATGATATACATCCTGATTTATTTTTTATGAATGTTATTCTTGTGTTTCTTAAGGATATGTCAGTTTGCAGGCAGGTTTTTTGGTTTTTACAGGAAACAGACTCATATAAATGGTGTCGACTCCAACTGTTGATCCCCTTTTTTGTAGATCAACTTTCATTGTTGATCCCACTTAATGGGATCAACTTCAATTGTTGACCCCTCTTAAAAGGATCAACTTTGGTTGTTGACACTATAATCTGGAAACATTGTTCCTGAGTTCCGAATTTTTGGATCAACTTCCATTGTTGATCCCACTTCCATTGTTGACACAACTGAACTGAGATATTTTCTAGTTATTTGTTCTGAATTTTGATGGCGGCGGCGATGGTGGTGGAGGCAGCAATGGTGACATCATTGACAATGGTAGTGGTGGTGGAATATTAATGGCGGTGGTGGTGGAATAGTGGTGGCGGTGGTGGTCGTGGTGGAGTGGTGGTGGCGGGGATGCTGATAGTGATGGAATGGTGGTGGTGGTGGTGGTGGCTGTGAAGTAATAGAGAGAGAAATTTGTTAAGGGATAAGGTTTTTAAATGATAGGGGTATATTTATTGTTGTATAAGGGTATATTTGTTGGGTGTCAAAACTAAGGGTATTTAATTAATATGCCCTAAAATCAATGCCAGTATCACTTGTTTACTCCATATATTTCTCCTCCTTTTTGTCACAAAAATGACAAAGAAACGAAAAAATAAAGGACAACACGAAAAGAATCTTACAAATCTCAAAATAGACTTGCAACCTGTAGAGTTAGGCACGAGGGTTCCACACATCATGTTCTGATAACCAATTACAAAACCGAAACTACAAGTAGTTTTATTTTGAAATTTACCAAGGAAACAATTATCCGAAACAATTTTTCCATTTTAGTTTAGCAAACCAAAAACAACTAAGCACCTTAGTCCCTTTGCTAAACCGATTGTACAAAAACAATCGCTTAATTCGATAAGACCAAAATAAAGATAACTCTATTTTTCTCATCAGGTTCTAATTATCCATAAACTTAGACCTTTCAATTTTAAACAAGACAAATATTAGGTTAGTTAACTAGCATTTCTTGTTAAGGCATTCGATTAGACTTGAATAACCGAAACCTCACTTCGATAAGTCTAACTAAGATCATAATTAACTTAGTTTCTCTTATCCGTAATCGAATTGGACTAAACAACTCATTCCGTACACCTTATATTTCGTTAAGCCATAAATAATTCATACAAACCAACATAAATCAACTTGCATAATTATTCACCTCAACCGGAAGCAATTGAAAAAACATAGACATTAAAAGCACCGCAATTGCACCGAAATTTTGTAAGCCTAAACAATTGATACCACACAATAAAGCAAGATAACAATAGTTTTTCTTAACCGGAACCAATTGAATCACACACATCCACACACACATCATGGAATAAACATCAATTGAACCGAAATTTTGTTAACCAAAAGCAATAAATATATATAATATAAACTCAGGCTTTTCTTAAACAGGAAAATAATTAACTAACAAGATTGTTACCTCAAATTTCGCATCCACTTCTCCAATATGTTTGCATCTTCTTCCAGGGAGAATTGATATCGAAATATCATCATGTTGTCATCCTTATGCAAAAACAAAAGAATAACAACAACCAACCTTTACCAGAGAAAGGTTGAAAATCGGTTTTAACAATTGCAAGAAAAAGTTGAAAACCGTCGAAACACATATGCTTTTATGCTAAACCAAAACCGATTCAACATATTGTGACTTTTTCACATATTGTTTCTACCAGAACCCCTCATGATCCTTTAAAGCCTACCAACATGGGCTAGAACTTAATCCTGCTAAATCAAAAAGTCACCCAAACCACAAGGGTTCACAATATATGAGATCGAATATTAAGGTAGTAAAACCGAAATCAAACATCCCATAAACATACATAGCAATAAGGTAAAAGCATTCAAGCAAAGGCTATGTAAACCGAAAACTATCACAAGAAAAATTACCAATCAAATAATTTTATTCATAATAGACCAATACAATCAATGAAAGAAATCAAAAATTGATGTCTATTCTTTCTAGATTAAGTATTACAGCATATAACTTAATCTCTAGTGGTGCTCTTGTTGTTCACTGAGGTATCTTTAGTGTTCAAACTCTTAAAGCATGTCTCAAGAGACTTGTCCGTAACCACTTCTTGTTTTTCAAGTTCTTCAATTAGAACTTTGAGCTCAGCAAGAATTCCTCTTGTTCCTTCATTCTTCTCTTTTACCCAATCTTGATGTCGAATATTCATAGCAAGATTGGTTTCCAGTTCGTCAAAACCTTGAATATATTGAGACATACTATCAGAACGAATCCATTGGGTTTTGGTTGGATCTTGTTTGTTGTAAGCTAACAGACATGACTCATCTTGTTATCCAACAGAACTATCAGAATCATAATCAGACATGATGTTTGATATGCCCTTCTTCTTCCTCTCTGTATTGATTCCTTGACAATCCTTAACCTTTTGAGCTTCCTCCTTATTAGCCTTTGAGACACTGTGAGTTATTGGAGGCATGCTCGGTTATGAATAAATAATTTTAAAGGATTGATCAGGGTTTCTGAATACAGACAAGAGAAAGTTTCTCTTTTAAAAGAGACAATTTTTGGGACCAAAAGACCTCTGGAAAATCCGAAAATATAAAAGAATATATTTTGTTTCCTTAGTCCGAATTTCTCAGGTTAGAAGGTTTATTAAAATTCGAAAATTCTAAATAAAACCTCTTTTTGGAAGATCATGTTAAACATGAACATTTTTTTTGACAACCATGGATTCGCAGCTATCCATATAGTGTCACAGAATTTTCTGATAAACAACTACACAAAACACATGTGCTCCTGTTTTATTGTGCCTTTCCCATCCAAGTTTATGAGCACGAAAAAGATGAGACTGCACAATTTTTGACACAACTAAGTTGCATCGGAGTAAGCTTTCTCCATCTTACAATGAATATCAAAAACATAGTTCATGTTTCTCTTCGGGAATTTCTGCCCAAAATATTTTCTCCCAAGACGATGATCTTTTCTAACTCTAGAGATATGATCATGTGGAGAAAATGTACTAATGTGAGAATTCTCAGAGATGGATAAATCTCTCTTAATTCTTTCAATGGGATTTTCATAAGATTTTCTCATTCTAAGGACTTCCTTATTTTTTACATTAGCGTGATCATCTGAAACAACTATCGAAAATTCCTGATTGTTTCTTTTGGCAGAGATTCGCTCTTTCCCTTCCTTCTGAAGTTGTTCCTCATCAAAACCAGAACTGTTTCGATATGGGTGCGAAGGAACCTTTTTCCAGAAGCGATTATCAACTCTTTCCTCTGACTCTTTTGAGTTGATCTTATCGGGATGTGGTATAATCTATCTTTCTACTGAGGAATAATTTTTCAGTTTTTTGAGACAAGAAACTTCCTTCAAAAATTTTACCACCGTATGTTGAAGAAGTATAAGTTTCTTGTCAAGTGACTGAAAATTGTATTCCTTACAATCACCACGGAATCAGTTCAAAGTTTCCTTTGCATAAGATTTCGTTTGATCATCAGTAGATCTAGAAGCTGGTTTCCCATCCTCTTCTAACTTGATGGAGTTAGGCAAACTACCATCATCTTGATCTGTTTTAGATGTGATTAAACCGGTTTTGTCACAATCTGTAAAAGTCGAGCAAGGACTTTTAGTTTCCTCATCAGAAGAAATCACAACAGCATCATTAGTTAGAATCATAGGACGTGTCTCTTTATCTATAAGAGATTTACCAAGAGCCTCTAGTTTGACAGTGAGATCCATTTTCTCTTTGGCTAGACAATTCAATTGAACGTCTTTTTCTCTGATCTCCTGTTTAAGAAGATTTAACTCTGTCTTTAAAATGAGTACTTTAGAAGACAGGGATTGTATAGGCTTTAGGATTTTTACCAACTCTTTATCAGCATCTTCTCTTTCATCAGAGATAGACACAGATGTTTTCGTAACTCCTGGATCATGAGTCAACGAAGTAGTAACATCTTCAACTTTTGAGTATTCATACTCTTGCATAGCGTTAACTGAATCAGACATTAGATTCAATTCTTATAGGTTGGATCGCACCAAACACAGATTGTTAGATCTTTTCGTGTTTGCCTGCTCTGATACCAATTGAAAAGGCGAGGGTACCCAAATATACCTCAAGCTAAAACTTTTCCTACCTATAAGTCTTTTCTCCGAAAGTGATTGTCTATGGACTGAGTCGAGACAATACAACTAATCGGTTCACACTTCGTGTGATCGTCTATGGATACGAGACCGAGACAATACAACAACGAAGTATGTTACTTGATAAAAAGGTTCGGACTTAACAAAACACAATAGGATTCACTTATCAAGTAAATAGGAATTAATGTTTGTGTAATTTACTTTAATTATAATAAAACAATTATAATGCGGAAATATAAAGTAAATGACACAGCAAGATTTTGTTAACGAGGAAACCGCAAATGTAGAAAATCCCAGGGACCTTGTCCAGAATTGAATACTCTCAGGATTAATCCGCTACACAAAATTACACCTAACTTCGTATAATTGAGACTAAGCAACTAAACCTATAGTTCACCTAGTTCCGTCTGTATTCCCACGCCTCCGACTTATAAATAAGTCACGCACTTGGAACAATTCCTTTGGTTCGTATTCCAAACAGTAAAGGAACAACAAATCTGTTTGGTATCAACTCTCTTCAACCAAGTGATATGAGTCGGACAAAGGCTCTTCCGTTTATCTTAACATAAACTCCTTCGTCAGGTCCTTAGATCTATCTTATGTTTAATTACCGAAGTAATCGTTTAAGATTAAGACAACAACACTCTTAATCCAAAGAATTGTGTTGATGCAGATCTACTCAACTAATCAATCCAATCTACCATAAGGATAACCGATTATTAATTGGATCCTCTTTTACTGAAACAAGTATTGTGCACACCAAAGATTATAAACCCAATTCAGATATTCAATATCTTCTTTGTCTTCAAATCTTCTTAAATCTTCAATAAAAACCTGCACACAATCACTTGAATCTCTTGTGATCAATCACGCACAGAACGGAGTCTGTTAATAATGGATTATCACAAGATCGTCTTTAGAACTAACAACATTCTAAAGATCCCTGTCGAAACTCTGAACTAGTTTGAGTGAATCTTATATCAGAATAGAAGATTTTCAAGCATAAACAAATTAGGTGCAATTATATTTCAACCACCGTTAGTCAATCAAATCAATCGAAAATAAAAGATAAACCGCAAGTATCTAGTTTCCCACCAACGGTACACGCTAGAGCTTCTCAATCCCAAAGAAGACTTTAAACTGAGCGGCCGTAAGAGATTTCGCCTAATTAGGTTACTCTCCTCTCCGAATAGGCGGCTACACCAGTAACAACAACAAAAGAGGAAGTGTGTTGTTACGAAGGATTAGTTTGCAAGAAAGGCAAACTTCAAGTATTTATAGACAAGGAAGTTTGGACACCAAGGAATTTCCAAAACCGAAAATATTCTCAAGATATTCATTAAATCACAAATTCGGTTTCCATAATTCCTGGAAATGCTCTGTCCAAAAATAATGATCGAAATCTCTCAGAAAATCTCTAATTAGTAAATGCACATTACTAATTCTAATTTTCCTAAAAATGAAGTTAATAACCTTAATTAAAAGATTCTTAACTTATTTATGTTTCGATCCTGGGATTCTCTTCCCTTAGATATTAAGGAATAACTTTGAACAATTAAATAATAAATATTCACAACACGTGTTCAAAGTATGTCGACATCTTAACTTTGTAAGTTCTCTTTCACACTTACAACCTTGAAACCAATTTGCCACACTTCCAAACAAGTTTAGAATTGGTTCACCTGACTTTCAAGAACTATGTGATTGATCAAACAAACATTCAATCACAATCATGGGTTTAACGGTTCTACCAAAACAAGTTTCGGTTCTACCTTCCATGTGAGTATTGTGCATAGTCACACTAGCTTTCCAAAATTCGGTTGACTAGGTACTAGGATCGGTTCCCCACATATATATGGTATCAAACTTATATGTGTTGCACATGTCCATAGGATCGGTTTCCCTTTGCCTAAAAACGTGTTGCACATGTCCATAGGATCGGTTCCCCTTTCTGCTATAAACCTTGTTGCACCCTGTAGTTGCAGGAAATCCTACACTACACCCCTCATAATAATACACACAACTAAGACATTTGAAGATGAATAACAATGATTTTATTGATTAATTCCTTGAATGTTTACAAGATAAGATAGAAAAGAGCTAAAGAAATTACAATCACCACAAACTTTCTCTCTCCTAATGACTTGTCTAACACTCCGAAAAAGATCTCTCTCACAACAGGCTTATTCAACTCTTTATATAGGGTAGTACACAATGGATGACAGCTAAGCTGTCCTTTATTTTCGGGAATGACTTGCGAAATATCGCAAGTGTACAAGTATACAATCTCGCGACACTCATAAACTTCGCTAGATCTTCACATCTTTCTCGTGCTTTGGCTGTCGTCATTCATTGCGTCATTTATATTACGCTTCTGCGACGCCTTCGCGATGCTGTCGTTTACTAATCTCGCGAGGTATTGTTGTTGCCATATTCTGATCCTATATCTTAACTCTTCTCATGTCTTGTCTGCGAAGAAGAGAATGTCATGAGAATTAGTATTTTAAATTGCCGCAACTGTTCATATTTATCTGTTTCGATCCCGTACTTCTACACATAATTTATTACTCATGTTTCTTCTTCCACTCTTTTCTTGACACGTCTCTTTCAACCGTTTTTTCTTGACCATTCACGTCCCCTCTCGCATTAAATGCATTTATCTTCTCGAGAATTCTTCTCTATATATAGTTTTCTCACCCTCCTCTTCTTCTTTTTACTTTCTCTCTGCAACTTTTCTTGATTTCTCCTCCTCCGCAATTCACGTTTCACCATCTTGTAAATCTTCCTTTTCTTCTTTCTCTTGATCTTCAATTCTCTAATCATTCCCATATTCGAGAATGGCTCCACACAGTCGTAGATACGAAACTCTTTTGGGTGAAACACAAAAGAATTTACAAGAGAAGGGTTTCACCTTGTCTACTATTCCCAATCAAGTATCTTCATCTATTGTTTCTGCAAAGTTGTTTATTGATCATCAGTGTGATGATCAGAAAATCATAATCTCGCTAGGTCAAATCCTCGCAGGTCTTCCCATTCCTCTCTACAATCCCGAGCTGCCCTTGTTCTATGAAATTCTTGCTCATGAGAAATTCTCGCGAGCTATTTATTAATTAAGTGGTGATTGTATCCGTCTAATGCTTGAATTCGCCAATCGTGGTATTTGGTAAGGGGTCTTTATATCCTGATAACGTCAAAGATCCTAATTTCGCAAACTTAGAGATAGTCGCTAAAAAGTACACAGTAGAAAACTTTTTTGAAAATTATGAAGTGATAAATATGAAGAATAATAAATCTCGCTGGGGTGCTCGATTGAAAAGAAAAGAGAACGTTCCCGACGATAAGATACTCATGTTAGATATTGATTGGCACTCTGGCAAGAATAATGTCCCTCGCTATTCTAAAGATGAGAAGTGGTGTGTCTTCCCGCTATTTTTGAACGGACCTTACATCTCAGGTTCCCATGTACTCCCTGCGAATCTCGCAAATTATTATCCTTGGGTATTTAATTGGCCCAAGAAAGCAAAAGAGGTACATTTTCTAATTTTCGTTCACTTCGCAATGTTTCCTTCTTTTTATATCTACTGAGTTTGCGAAATTTTCAGATCATTAAATTGAGAAAGAGTTATGAAAGAAATCCAAAGCCAAGTACTTTGGCGATACTTCGCTCAATAACGGATGAAGTAAGAAATATTTTCTCTTGTTATTCACAATATTGTTGCCTCTGTTTCTTATCTTCATCCGTGTATTGATCGGTTGTCAGCCGACACAAATATAATTACACTTTCTTACTACTCAAAATATATAATGAAGCAAGGGAAAGAAAGGATCGTTCCCACAGAGAGGTCTAGGTTGTCAAATTGTTTCGGTTCCCTATAAGTAACACCGGGGGTTTTCTGATTCTTATAAACGAAAATAAAATAAAAACAAAATAATAAAAAGTAAACACGCAAATCAAGGATGAGAAAGTATTGGATAAAGGTTTCATCTTCAATTGTAAACAAGTTTATGAATATATGAATAGAATTCGTATTTAATCTCGCTATCATCAAAAGCCATAGAATACCTTATTGCAAGAATACTCCATAAATTTCCAAAGTTCATCAACACACACATTAGAGCTGCGTATGTGAATTCTACCTAAAGAATAACCTAACGCCTTGCGCTAATCAAGTTCAATTCTAGGAGCATTAAGTTTCGTAAATAGGCTAATCAATGCAATTGAAATACATTGCGAAAACAATTCGAACAAAGGTCAATTTCTGCATATGAATACAAGGATGTATCACTACAACCTAGAATCATATCATGCTACTCGTATTCAAGGTTATCGCTCGATGAAAACCCTAAAATAGCTATAGATATGGATGTGAGTTCAATCAATTCTAGACTTAACTAAACAAACATTCAATCATATTGCAATACATCAATCATGCAATTATTATAACCCGTAGAAATCAAACGATAATATTGAGAGAAAACTAATTCATAAAAATCATAACTTTGTTGCAAAATCCAACTACATCTTCAACCAATAATAAAAACTTAGTTACTCATGGCATAGAAGTTCATAACAAGAAGAAAGAGAAAATACTTCATGGTTCTAAACCCTAGAACAAGAGTAGAGGCAAAAGAATAGAAAAAGATATCCAAGATAATAAAAGATATAAGATTATAAGATCTCATCAATTAGGTAAAAGTCTTCTCTTTTTATATGTTTCTCAATTTCCATAAAGGATACTCCTTCCAATATTAGGTCTTCTCAAAACCCATCTCTAAGTGGTCCACCAAGCCCATGTGTGAGAAAAACCCATGTAGAAAATAGGTCCAAAAATACGCCACCGGAAAACTGGGATTGTGGCCGGAAAGGTCGCCGGAAAACTAGCTCAGGTGACCGGCAAAATCCACCTGGTCACCGGTCAACGGGTCAAATCGGTGATGCGTGTCGTAGGTGCAATCAAATTAATTCAATATTTCCACTCAATTAAAAATAATATAATGGAAGTCAAGTTCGTTCCCACGAGGAGCAAGAGATCTTAGTTGTAAAAGTTGTCACGAAAGGGGGGTGTAAAAAGCAAAAGGAAAAATAAACAAAGCAATTAAAATCGAAAGTTGAAAACAATAAGAGAGACAAGATCAAGGAATCCTTCTTCGTTATGAAACAATGATTAAAGTTATGTTCTTTTCTACTTGTTATTAGTCACAAATTATCACCAACCGTAGGTAAAGCAGCTAGCTCAGTGCTAAACCCCTAAATCCCTTGTATCACCGGACACGGAAGTTCTCGACTACCAGATTCTATTTACCAAACCACCTAGTAGTAGCTCACTCTAGATGTAATTTAAAATAAACGCATTAAGATTTATGAACTTATTAGGTTAATATTAGTAGTTAGACTCTTAGATCAAGGTCTACTTGCTAACGTTGTTTTCACACACAATTGCTCCACGGAATCCCTCCGCAAGGTCTCGTGTTTGCTACTTATGTAAAGAGTCAAGAAACGATTACTTATCTCCTAACTTTCACTAGCTTTAGATCAAATTAACAAATCAATTTAGCGTGCACTCCAAACAATCTATCAATCAATCATGAATGTCTTTAAGATCACTCCTATTAGTAAAAACAAACGATAATTATGTGAAAAACTTCAAGATAGAATTTGAAAACAAAAACTTAAATCATATGTTAAGAACTAGGAATTCATCCTCAATCAATAAGAAAATTAGCTACTCATGTTTTTCAAATTCACACAAATAATAATAATTAAAAGAAGAATTTTCAAATTCACACAAGTAATTAAAAAGAAAAATCTTAGAAAAGCAAGCAAAAACACAAGTGTTGTGTGTGTAGAGAGGTGTGTAGAAGTTGTAGAAAACTTCTCTATTTATAGGCTTCAATATTCTCCAAATCTTCCAAGGAATAGAATCCTTTTTCTTTTGCAATTCAATTTCCAAATCCAAGCTTTTCTCAACTCTTCCACCTTCTCTTTCCAAATTTGAGTCCAATTCTCCATCCAATTCCTAGCCCAAGTCTTCACACCCATGAGAGAAGTCCATAGAAAATTCTGGAATTTTTGCTCGCCGGAAAACTGGTATTGTGGCCGGAATCCAGCCGGAAAACGTCACCGCCGGTAATCTGAGATTCTTCTCCGGTAAGGGAATATTCCGTCCGGTCCACCGTTAGGACTAACGGTCAAAAGGGTCAACCGTCAGTCAACTGTTAGTCAAAGGTCAAGGAGAAGGAGTGAGTCAGACTCGAGTTAGCTTCGACTCGGCCTAATCGGGCTTACTCGGATGAGTCGATTCTTGAATCAGCTGCTTACTCGGCTGACTTAATCTAATTCAGCTAACCGGAATCGGTCACTGAACTCGGTTGGGATCGGTCATCGGGATCGTCCGGATCGGTCCGAGTCGACTCGTCAGAAGGATGATTTGGCCGAGTTTCGTTTATTTCCAGGATTTCCCGGCCAATTTCAGGCCTCTACTTCATTAGTTCCTGTGAAATTCCTAAGCATTCATCTAGTTTCAACCATTTCAAGCTTCAGCTCATACCTCCACCATATTCAATTATGCAGACTCATTCATTTCTCCAAAGATCGTGTAATGACAAATCTCACTCTGTTCCATCCTCTGAGTTCAACAGCAACAGTGAGGTATGTAATCTTCTTCAATCAATCCAAACCCCAATCAAGTTCAACCCAATCTTACTTCTTCCCTGAACTTTCATGGCATCAACCCATTAATTCATCCGATTCAATCCCCATCTCCGATTCATCTTCATCCTGAGCTTCATCACAGCCGATCGAGCAATTTCTTCTCCATCTCTTTCCAACAGACATCAACAGCACCACCGCCCTCGTTTTAACTCAATCTCATCTCCCAATTTTCTCTGCATCTCAGCAGCTCTCAGTCGGTTCTCATCTCTCGGGTTCAACAACAGAGCCAATTCCTTGAATCGCCATAAAACAGCAGAAGCCATACACCTCACCTCCAGATCGAATCTGCAATCAATCATCAGCAGAACTCATTCCAATTTCAGCTTTCATACATCTTCAACTCATCTTGATTCTTCTCATCTGCTGATTTCAAAAATACCCACAGATAAATCCATCGATTTCTTATTCAGACCAATCAACACCACCAGACGATTCAGGAAAACCCATTGTTCGATCTTCTCTCAATTTAGTTTGGCAGCGACGTTAAATCTCGATTCCATCTCTTAGTTCTCACTCCGATCTTTCTGATTCTCGATCTATTTCCTCTTCACGTATCAACCTTCGATTTTAGTAGCAGCAGCAGACGCTGTTTAACTTTGGTTTCTCGATTCGACGGAAATCCTCTCGAGCTTCCATTAATGGATTCCAATATCAGTCTGTCTCTATTTCAGGAGAATGATGATTGAGAAGTAAAAATGAAAGAGAAAAACATTTCTCTGAATTCTAGGGTTATAGGTTGGGCGGTTATTGGCAGTCGGTGGATTTTGATAAGGGATAACCAAATTGGTAGCCCCTTAACCACAACTTCAGCTGTCTTTAGTGCTCTTGCAAAAGAGTTGCCCCTTAACCATGACTTGGCTCCAAATAGTGATCTCCCATGAAATGACAATTTCGCCCTTTTTGCTCAAATAGTGTAATTTCTTCCTCTTTTCCCCCGTGCGACTCCAAAGTAGCTATAAAACTCAAAACAAGCATAAAATACATAATTTACAAGAAAAATAACAAAGAAAGCATAAACAATAGATAGTAAATAGGATGTATTCTACACCCTATCAAATTCCCCCACACTTAGACTTTGCTAGTCCTCGAGCAAATCAAACTAAAACTCACAACTTCAAAGCGTTCAAGCGTCCCAAGCATCCAAAGAGCTATGAGGACATAGAGTTTCTGCATGCTAGTAATAAGAAGTTAGAAATACTAAAGAACATATTCTCGTTCTTAAATGTTGAGTGAGAAATAACCATACCATAATGAGAGAACGCGTGTTTGAGAAACGATCAATAAGCATTTCGCCTCGACTTCTGCCTCACCAAAAAGGATTTTATGATAATTGCACTCAAAAAGACGGCTTTTTATGGTTCTCACATGTGTGCAGGTAGGAATGAAGAGAGAATTCCTGCAACACGTTGAATGGTGGGAAGGACAACTTCCGAAATATTTTTAAAAACCCACATCTTTTAATATTTTGAAAAACCATTTTTCTGACGATCTCTAAGAAAGGAAATCAACCATTTATTATCGAGGATGAGATTACTTACTCACCTTCACATCCGATTGCCAATTATGATAACACCACTCTCACGGCATCCAATAGAAACGTCTTCCGCTCCTCGGCTTGATCTTCTTGGTCTTCGTCTTCAACTATTGATGATAAACCCTTGAATTTCATAAATCCTTAACAATTCTTAACTCTTTTTACCTTAAATATCCTTGTCGCTTGAAACTTCCTTATAAATTTTCCTTTCCCACGGCTCATTAAATAAAAATAAGAACAAATATTTCTCTTGTTTCTCTCTCTTCTTTTTTTTTTTTTTTTTTTTTTTTCTTTTCTTTTCTTTTTTCAAATTTTTTTTTTTTGAAACAAGAGAAATTAAATACAAAATAAATCATGGACGTGGAAGAAGTATTTTACCGCTTGATTCTTCACAACTTGTATCGTCTCAAAATCATAAACTTCAACAATTCTCACCTTTTAATTTTCTTTGCTTTTATGAATAAGTCTTCATACTTGGATATAAAATTACCTCATTGTATTGTAAGTCCTCAACATATATGTAAAATCCGCTCGTTGTATGTTGCTTTACTTGTATTTGAAATTTGCTCTTTTTCTCATTCCGTTGCTTGTAAACCTTAAACTTTTCCAACTTTCCTTGTAGATTTTGATGTCGCTCCTTGTTGATGATGAGAGTGTTTCTATGGATCCGTTGTTGTCGCGAGAGAGAATGGTGCTAACTGCAAATCGAACTACAAGAAGGAAGCTTTCATCTATAGACGTCACCCTCATGATTGACAAAATTAGCACTCAAGAGATCAAAGAGTAGTGCTTCTATTGGTGGGAGGTTGGGTAGCTCACCATTCTACCCGGAATTGACGTATGGTGACACACACTCAAAAGAAGCTCTTTATTAGATGGAAAATTTCTGGTTGGTGCCTCTCATGATATGAATACGGGTAGTCTCCACTAATGATTGATCAGCAACTCTAATAACGCATTTCTCCCTGCACCAAATTCGCATCACCGGCATGATTAAATCCATTATTTAACACTCAAACAAACAAGAAATCCGAATGTAGTTCTCTAACATTTCCAAGTTCAATTATGTCGGTCAAAATCTCTATGTAAACATACCTAGAAATATGCTAGGGACTCTAAAATCTTTAAAAGTTGGAATTTTTAAGTAAAACTTTTTTTTTTTTTTTAAATTTTTAAATTTTTTGTTTTTAAAAACATGCTGAACCACTCCCCCACACTTAAACCTTACATTGTCCTCAATGTAATTGAATCCTCCTAGTAAAGTCAAGGTGGGAAATTTTAACATGATAAGAAACAAGAAAAAGAAAAAAACAAAAAGCAAAAGGATAAGAAATACAAAACCGATGGGTTGCCTCCCATTAAGCGCTTGTTTTAAAGTCGACGGCCCGACTTAGCTCTTGCGGCACATTACTCCTCCAGAGGGAGTGCATCTCCAAATGAAAGTTCATCCAAATTCACATAAGCAATGTTCTCATAGTATGGCTTCAACCTATGGCCGTTGACTTTGGAAACCGAATTGTCTCTAAGACTAGTAATTTCAACTGCACCATGAGGAAAAACATTAGTAACAACATATGGTCCAATCCATCGGGACCTTAACTTTCCAGGAAATAATTTAAGGCGAGAATGATATAAAAGGACTTTTTGTCCCACGATGAAACTTTTACGAGAAATCATCTTGTCATGAAAAAGCTTGGTCTTTTCCTTGTAAATACGGGCACTCTCGTAAGCATCATTGCGTATCTCCTCTAACTCATGTAATTGTAACTTCCTTTGTTTCCCGCTTCATCATACTCCATGTTGAATTTCTTTATCGCCCAATAAGCCTTATGTTCAAGTTCAATAGGAAGATGACAAGCCTTGCCATAAACCATCCTATATGGAGACATACCAATCGGTGTCTTATACGCCGTTCTATACGCCCAAAGTGCATCGTTGAGCTTAAAGCTCCAATCTTTCCTCGTGGTATTCACCGTTTTCTCAAGAATGGACTTGATCTCACGATTTGAAATTTCCGCTTGTCCACTAGTTTGTGGATGATAAGGCGTACCAATTTTGTGTGTTATGTTGTACTTCTTGAGGAGAGTGTGGAAAGCCTTCTTGAAATGTGAGCCTCCATCACTTATCACCACTCTTGGTGTTCCATGCCTATTAAAAATGTTTTCCCTTACAAAATCACAAACAACTTGAGAGTCATTAGTCTTGGTGGCTCTAGCTTCCACCCATTTCGAAACATAATCAACGGCAAGAAGTATATAAAAATTCCCATTCGAATTGACAAAGGGCCCATAAAATCAATACCCCACACATCAAAAATCTCAACGGTGAGAATTGGTGTGAGTGGCATTTGATTTCGAGCACCTAGATTGCCCGTTCGTTGACATCTATCACACGATTTACAAAAAACATATGAATCTTCAAACAAGGTGGGCCAATAAAATCCACTCTCGAGGACTTTGAGAGCGGTACGTTTCGAACCAAAGTGGCCACCACATGCAAAAGTGTGGCAAAAGGAGAGAATGGATTGAAATTCGGAATTAGGCACGCACCTTCGCATTATTTGATCAACGCCATATTTCCATAAGTATGGTTCATCCCACACATATTGCTTAGCTACCTTCTTAAGTTTCATCTTTTGGAAGTTGGACATTGTACTAGGTACTTTCCTTGTCACCAAGTAATTCACTATATCCGCATACCAAGGTGTTGATTCTTCCATGGAGAAAAGTTGTTCGTCCGGAAAACGGTCATGTAATGGAAGTTCCTCTTGAGACATCACAAGTCTACTAAGATGATCCGCAACGGTATTCTCCACACCCCTCTTATCACGAATTTCTATGTCGAACTCTTGTAACAATAGGATCCACCGAATTAATCTTGGCTTAGCTTCTTTCTTCTTTATTAAGTGTCTTAGTGCGGCATGATCGGAATACACAATAACCTTTGTACCCACCAAGTATGATCGAAATTTTTCCAACGCAAAAACTATAGCCAATAACTCCTTTTCCGTGGTAGAATAATTGATTTGTGCATCATTAAGGGTCCTAGATGCATAATAGATAACATGGGACAACTTGTCCACCCTTTGACCCAAAACGGCTCCAACCGCATAATCACTAGCATCACACATTAATTCAAATGGAAGATTCCAATCCGGTGATTTGATAATTGGTGCACTCGTCAACATCTCCTTTAATTTGTCAAAAGCATCCTCGCATTCCTTGTTGAAGTCGAAAGGTACCTCCTTTTGTAATAACTTGCACATCGGCATGGAGATTTTGGAGAAATCCTTGATAAACCGCCTATAGAAACCTGCATGACCAAGAAAAGAACGGATTTCCCTCACCGAAGTGGGATATTGTAAGTTTCTTATTAAATCTATCTTTGACTTGTCCACTTCGAGCCCTCGAGAGGACACAATGTGACCAAGTACTATGCCATGGTTTACCATAAAGTGACATTTCTCCCAATTAAGGACAAGGTTTGTGTCTATGCATCGTTTAAGAATTAGTTCAAGGTTATTTAAACAACCATCAAAAGAATTGCCATAAACACTAAAGTCATCCATAAATACCTCGATGATGCGCTCCACATAATCCGAGAATATACTCACCATGCATCTTTGAAAAGTAGCCGGCGCATTGCAAAGGCCGAACGGCATCCGTCTATATGCAAACGTTCCAAACGGACAAGTGAAAGTGGTCTTCTCTTGGTCCTCCGGTGCAATAACAATTTGGTTGTATCCCGAATAACCATCCAAAAAGCAATAATAAGAATGCCCCGCTAACCGCTCCAACATTTGATCAATGAAAGGCAAAGGAAAGTGATCCTTTCGGGTTGCGGAATTAAGCTTTCTATAGTCAATGCACACTCTCCAACCGGTTTGAACTCTTGTAGGAACAAGTTCATCGTCTTGATTTCGAACAACCGTGACTCCGGATTTCTTTGGCACCACTTGTACCGGACTAACCCACTTGCTATCGGAAATTGGGTAGATTACCCCCACACTTAGCAATTTGAGTATCTCTTTCTTCACAACCTCCATCATGGGAGGATTTAGCCGACGTTGAGCATCACGTACCGGCTTCACGTTCTCTTCCATTAGAATCCTATGCATGCACATGGATGGACTAATGCCTTTGATGTCCGCAATTGTCCACCCAATAGCCGTTTTGTGCTCTTTCAAGACAAGCAAACGGTCTTCTTGTACCGGTGTGAGGTTCTTAGAAATAATCACCGGAAGCTCATCTCCATCTCCCAAGAAAGCATACTTCAAATGGTCCGGAAGTGGCTTCAATTCTAGTTTGGGCGCCTTCACAATAGATGGTACAAGTATTTCATCATTCACGGGTAAAGAAATATAAGAAACATTACCCTTTTTAGCTTCTTGCAATGTCGCCAAAGCACCACACATCTCCACCAATTCCTTGGAGATTTCAACCTCCAAGTTAGACAAGCCATGGACATCCAATTCAATGCTCTTTTGCAACACCACATCAAGTTCATCCTCTTGGTTCAATTCCACCATTTGTTGCGCTAATGAATCAACCACATCAATGGAGTAAACGGAATGCACATCACTTGGGTAGCGCATGGCTTCAAATATGTTAAAGTGTATTATCTCCTTGTCAAATTCCATAGTGAGTGTACCCTTATCAACATCAATCTTCGTCTTTGCGGTTTTCATGAATGGCCTCCCAAGAAGTAAAGAAGTAGATGCTCGGTTCTCATTGTTGTCCATATCCACCACGAAGAAGTCCACCGGAAAAATAAGCTCATTTACTTGCACTAGCACGTCTTCTACAAGTCCCTTTGGATATATGTTCGACTTGTTTGCCAATTGGATAATAACTCTTGTCTCTTTCAAAGGTCCTAGATTCAAGGAGTCATATATTTCGGCCGACATCACACTAATGGAAGCACCCAAGTCAAGTAAAGCATGTTCAAACCTTTGCTTACCAATAGTAATTGGCACCGTGAAACCACCGGGATCCGTGCACTTTGTAGGCATCTTCTTCAATAGCATAGCCGACGCACTCTCGCCAACTTTAGTAATTTCATTATCAAGCAACCTATCCTTCTTGATGCATAATTCCTTCATGAACTTGGCATACCTTGGAATTGTCTTGATAGCCTCAATGAATGGGATGTTGATTTCAATCTTCTTGAAGATATCCATAAGTGCCTTGTCTTGAGCTTCTTTCTTGGATTTAGAAAAACGACTAGGAAAAGGAGGTGGAGTAGTGAAAGTAGAAACCGGTTCCTTGGATTGATCGGTTGATGTTGAATTCTCCTTTGGTGCGGTTTCCTCCTTGTTATTGACTACCTCTTCACTAACTTCCTCATGATGACTTGGACCCTCCACTTGTCTTCCACTTCTTAAAGTAACCGCATTAACATTCTCTCTTGGATTCACAAATGGTTGTGAAGGAAGTTTTGTGGATGCTTGAGATTTCAATAAATTCACATCGGTCGCCAATTGTCCCATTTGAGTTTGTAAGTCCTTGATGGCCGAATCGGTTTTTTGCTTTGTTGGCTTTGTTGGAACATAGAAGTAAGACCTTGCATACCTTGCATTAACGCATTGAGCTTGTCATCATTCAAAGAATCACGCTCCTTGACTTGTTGTGGTTGGAATTGTTGAGAACCACCTTGTTGTTGAGGTTGAAAGCGTGATTGTTGAAAACCACCTTGTTGCGCATATGGATTAGGAGCCGCCGCTTGCTTGTTTGCATAACTAAAGTTAGGATGATCCTTCCACCCGGGATTATAGGTATTGGAGTATGGATCGTACCTTGGCCTTTGATTTGGATATAAAGCATTCACTTGTTCGGTCTCACCATCCGGAATAATTACCGCGGCCATCCTTTGCATCATTATCTCCATGTTACTCATCCTTTGATCAAGATGTGATGAATCACTTACTTCATGCACTCGCCTAACCATTGGTTCATCCCTTGTGTAGAATTGTTGCGAGTTTGCCGCCATACTTTCAATCAACTCTCTAGCTTCGGTCAAAGTCTTGTTCATTAGTGCACCACCACCCGCGGCGTCAAGAAGAGACCTATCACTTGGGTGAAGAGCTTCATAGAAGTATTGGAGTATCATAACATCACTAAATTGATGGTGTGGACAGCTTGCCACCAACCTCTTGTATCGCTCCCAACATTCATACAATGATTCTCCCACTTGTTGTTTCAATCCACAAATCTCCTTGCGAATTTGAGTAGCTTTGGATGCGGGAAAATATCTCTCGAGGAAAAGTTTCTTCATCCCATTCCATGTTGTGATACTTCCGGAAGGTAAATAATATAACCATTCCTTAGCATTACCCGCCAAAGAAAACGGGAAAGCTTTCAACATTGCTCCATCCGCATTAGTCTCCGGTGGAAGCATAGCCATAACTATGGTGTAGAAGTCCATAAGATGTTTGTTTGGGTCCTCATTCACCATGCCATGGAACTTTGGTAACTCTCTAATCAACCCCGGCTTGATCTCGAAGGTTGAGTTAGTTTGGATACACCATTGTTGTGTATCAAGCTTGTGAGAAGCTAGGTCCTTGAGTGTACGATCAGCCATTGTTTCTTCCTCTTTGTCCGAATCACTTGATGAAGGAGGAAGTGGAGTGTTAACCGCACGAATGAAATCCTTTAGTTGAGTGCCGGATCGAAGACGTATTGGACTCGGTCTGCCCTCTTTAAGCATTCACCAAAGGTATAACACCTGAAACAAGATTCTCACAAACTAAGTTAGATACGGTAAAGAATCTAACAAAGCAAGAATAAAGCAAAAAGAAAAATAAAAACAACTAAAAATCGCCCGTTGCTCCCCGGCAACGGCGCCAAAATTTGATGCGTGTCGTAGGTGCAATCAAATTAATTCAATATTTCCACTCAATTAAAAATAATATAATGGAAGTCAAGTTCGTTCCCACGAGGAGCAAGAGATCTTAGTTGTAAAAGTTGTCACGAAAGGGGGGTGTAAAAAGCAAAAGGAAAAATAAACAAAGCAATTAAAATCGAAAGTTGAAAACAATAAGAGAGACAAGATCAAGGAATCCTTCTTCGTTACGAAACAATGATTAAAGTTATGTTCTTTTCTACTTGTTATTAGTCACAAATTATCACCAACCGTAGGTAAAGCAGCTAGCTCAGTGCTAAACCCCTAAATCCCTTGTATCACCGGACACGGAAGTTCTCGACTACCAGATTCTATTTACCAAACCACCTAGTAGTAGCTCACTCTAGATGTAATTTAAAATAAACGCATTAAGATTTATGAACTTATTAGGTTAATATTAGTAGTTAGACTCTTAGATCAAGGTCTACTTGCTAACGTTGTTTTCACACACAATTGCTCCACGGAATCCCTCCGCAAGGTCTCGTGTTTGCTACTTATGTAAAGAGTCAAGAAACGATTACTTATCTCCTAACTTTCACTAGCTTTAGATCAAATTAACAAATCAATTTAGCGTGCACTCCAAACAATCTATCAATCAATCATGAATGTCTTTAAGATCACTCCTATTAGTAAAAACAAACGATAATTATGTGAAAAACTTCAAGATAGAATTTGAAAACAAAAACTTAAATCATATGTTAAGAACTAGGAATTCATCCTCAATCAATAAGAAAATTAGCTACTCATGTTTTTGAAATTCACACAAATAATAATAATTAAAAGAAGAATTTTCAAATTCACACAAGTAATTAAAAAGAAAAATCTTAGAAAAGCAAGCAAAAACACAAGTGTTGTGTGTGTAGAGAGGTGTGTAGAAGTTGTAGAAAACTTCTCTATTTATAGGCTTCAATATTCTCCAAATCTTCCAAGGAATAGAATCCTTTTTCTTTTGCAATTCAATTTCCAAATCCAAGCTTTTCTCAACTCTTCCACCTTCTCTTTCCAAATTTGAGTCCAATTCTCCATCCAATTCCTAGCCCAAGTCTTCACACCCATGAGAGAAGTCCATAGAAAATTGGAATTTTTGCTCGCCGGAAAATCGGGATTGTGGGCGGAATCCAGTAGGAAACGTCACCGCCGTGTCGAGATTCTTCTCCGGTAAGGGAATATTCCGTCCGGTCCACGTTAGGACTAACGGTCAAAAGGGTCAACCGTCAGTCAATTTGTTAGTCAAAGGTCAAGGAGAATGAGTGAGTCGGACTCGAGTTAGCTTCGACTCGCCTAATCGGGCTTACTCGGATGAGTCGATTCTTGAATCATTTTGCTTACTCGGCTGACTTAATCTAATTCAGCTAACCGGAATCGGTCACTGAACTCGGTTGGGATCGGTCATCGGGATCGTCCGGATCGGTCCGAGTCGACTCGCCAGAAGGATGATTTGGCCGAGTTTCGTTTATTTCGGGATTTCCGCCAATTTCGAGCCTCTACTTCATCAGTTCTGTGAAATTCCTAAGCATTCATCTAGTTTCAACCATTTCAAGCTTCAGCTCATACCTCCACCATATTCAATTATGCAGACTCATTCATTTCTCCAGCATCAGGTAACAGCAAATCTCACTCTGTTCCATCCTCTGAGTTCAACAAAGAACGATGAGGTATGTAATCTTCTTCAATCAATCCAAACCCCAATCAAGTTCAACCCAATCTTACTTCTTCCCTGAACTTTCATGGCATCAACCCATTAATTCATCCGATTCGATCCCCATCTCCGATTCATCTTCATCCCGAGCTTCATCTGACCCGATCGAGCAATTTCTTCTCCATCTCTTTCCAACAGACATCAACAGCACCACCGCCCTCGTTTTAACTCAATCTCATCTCCCAATTTTCTCTGCATCTCAGCAGCTCTCAGTCGGTTCTCATCTCTCGGGTTCAACAGCAGAGCCAATTCCTTGAATCGCCATAAAACAGCAGCAGCCATACACCTCACCTCCAGATCGAATCTGCAATCAATCATCAGCAGAACTCATTCCAATTTCAGCTTTCATACATCTTCAACTCATCTTGATTCTTCTCATCTCATTGATTTCAAAAATACCCTGAGATAAATCCATCGATTTCTTATTCAGACCAATCAACACCACCAGACGATTCAGGAAAACCCATTGTTCGATCTTCTCTCAACTTAGTTTGGCAGCGACGTTAAATCTCGATTCCATCTCTTAGTTCTCACTCCGATCTTTCTGATTCTCGATCTATTTCCTCTTCACGTATCAACCTTCGATTTTAGTAGCGGAAGCAGTATTTGTTTAACTTTTGGTTTCTCGATTCGACGGAAATCCTCTCGAGCTTCCATTAATGGATTCCAATATCGGTCTGTCTCTATTTCGGGAGAATGATGATTGAGAAGTAAAAATGAAAGAGAAAAACATTTTTCGAATTCTAGGGTTATAGGTTGGGCGGTTATTGGCGGTCGGTGGATTTTGATAAGGGATAACCAAATTGGTAGCCCCTTAACCACAACTTCACTGTCTTTAGTGCTCTTGCAAAAGAGTTGCCCCTTAACCATGACTTGGCTCCAAATAGTGATCTCCCATGAAATGACAATTTCGCCCTTTTTGCTCAAATAGTGTAATTTCTTCCTCTTTTCCCCGTGCGACTCCAAAGTAGCTATAAAACTCAAAACAAGCATAAAATACATAATTTACAAGAAAAATAACAAAGAAAGCATAAACAATAGATAGTAAATAGGATGTATTCTACACCCTATCAATCGGTCAGCGATCCAACTCGGCCGGGTCAACTCAGAGTCAGACCGAGTCAAGCCTGGTCAGTGAGTCAGATGGGTGAATCAGCTGGCTAGTCAGACCTCTAGCTGGGCTGACTGGCTTTGGCCTAGGTCATCTGCAGTCTTGCACATGCCATAAATTGTGGTGCACCATCATTGCACTTCAGTTGGAAAATTCCAGCCATGATGGCTATGCATTCTTTACGTAGCTTAGTTCACCTCCATCTCTCTGCCAACATAAAGCTGTGACTCTTCATAGTCAACACTTAACTCAGCTGCAAACAGCTAAATTCTCACAACCAATGCACTCATTCTTCTACTATACAGCTCACATTCATTGCAAGTAAACCCTAACATGTAACATCTCAGTTCTGCTCATATCTCAATCCCAGCACTAAGGCCATCTCAGACCCTTCATCTCGGTCATGAATCAACGCACCCTGCAATCTGCTAAGCATTCATCCTACATCAATACATAGCAACTCTCAATCCATACCAGTGCCACTAGTGCTTTCAGCTGCAATTCAGATACCAACACCTGACCACTAAACCTTGACAACATCATCTCCTTCATACCCATCTTGTTCCTTCCCTGCCTTCATTATATCACCACCATCGTCACAAATGCCGCAACCTGCTACCTAGCATGCCTCTCTACCACCTGCAGTTTCAGCTCAACTACAACTAAATATCACCATCAATACAAGCTCAGGCCACCACTGAACTGCAGCTTTAATCCATGTCAATCTCAGGCCAACAACACCAACTCAAGGCCATAGTTGAACCATCTCTGCCCAATTAAAGCCATCTGCAAAGCCATTACCTGCATCTTAGCTTCAAATCCCACTACTCCATCTGAGCTGCAACCTCAGACTGTTGCAGAAGCCAACAATCTCAACGCCTGCAATACCAGCTCGGACCAATCACTGCCATTCCATTGCCTGACTATCTGACTGCACCACCTGCAATGCCATTGCATGCGCCTGCAATGTATCTCGCAACATAAACATGGCTGTTACTATCAGCTCCTATCTCCACCTTTCATTCCTCCAGTTCTTCCATTCCCAGATTCACTTCATCCAACCATTTCTTATGTACACAGCTTCATTGCTTCATTCAAGCCATTCCATACAACCCTTGCTCTATTCATCATTCGCAGTGATTGCAGCTCCTTCTCGAAAGTCTCCATTCTATGCTCAGCGGCATACAAGCTCAACAAAGCTGCACCTACATCTCACAACCATAACCATTCTTCCATGGCAGCAATCCATGGCAACTCAATCTCCATTCTCAGCATTGATTTCTTCTCAGCACAAGAACTCCAAATCCAGCCCTCCATTTCAAGCTTCTCATCTAGACCCATTTGTAGCTCTGGCATCCACATGAAGTCTCTTGAACCAACAGCACCTGCAATATCTCATCCTGCCTCAACCCATTTTTCTCTTCACTGAGTTCTTGCCTTGACCAGCTGCAACTGCAACATCACCTGCAATCCAGACCCATCTTCTCATCCTCAATGGAAACAATCAGCAGCAACATCTGATCTGCCTTCCCAGCATTACAACTTCATCAGTACTATCTGAGCTGCACAACCATCTCTGTTACCACCAATGTTTCTGTAACAGCAATACCACCATCAACATATCCCTGTAATCCTTCTTCCACCAGATTTTACCATATGTTCAAAACCCTAACTCAATAACATCTTCTCTGATTTCTTGATTTAAACAATCCAACACCTAATTCAACCAAAACCCATTCTTAATCTTGTTCTAAATCACCATCATAACCCATCAACAAGCACCAATTCGTCCTCCAGCTGAATTCAACCATGGATTCTTCTCAATTTCTCCCTAAGTTTTTCACAAATTCACAGCAGCCGTCTCTCTCTCTCTGTTTTGAAATTCAACCAATTCATTGTCATCACAGCATCAATATACCATTCTTCCATGTTCTTTCGGGCATTAACATCATCATCTTCATCTGTAGCTGCAAATTGTGGAAGAAAAGCTGAAGGATAAGAGAAAGGAATGTTGTCTCTCGTCTGAAGCATCAGTTCGACCGAGTTGGGTCAAATAGTATGGGATGGCTATCAACACCCATGGGTGCTTTTAGCACTTCTCTTTTAACCAAAATCTGGCTACCCCTTAACATGTGGCTAGGCTCCCATTAGTATTATCCCATGAAATAACAAATTTGCCCTTTTTGCTCAAACTGAGTGATTTATTCTTCTTTTCGTCCGTGCGACTCCAGAGTACCTAATAACTCAAAAACACGCGTAAAGTACATAATTCACAAGAAAAAATAGCAAAGAAAGCGTAACTACTACATAGTAAATACGGTGTATTCTACACCTATCAGATTCCCCCACACTTAGACTTTGCTAGTCCTCGAGCAAATCAAACAAAACAATTCTAAAACATACATACAACTCCGTGTCGTCGAGGCTACGGTCACTTTTAGCATAAATAACAAGCCTTTAAACCTCTAAGTGTCCCTAGTGGACGAGTTATAGTCTCGTGAGGGTTTACTAGAATATACCCACAAAACCTTCTTTTCCAACTTACTAGTTCTCCGTAATGATAGCATCCAGGCGCTAAGAAGACATAGAAATTCTGCACACTAGTCATAAGAAGTTAGACACATAAATGAACACAATCTCATCCTTAAAAGTTGAGAGAGAGATAACCATCCCTTCTCGACAAAAATTCGGGTTCGGAGTGATCAAAAGTCTCGACTCTGCCTCACAAGAAAGGGTTTTATGATATTGCTCTCAATAATAAACAACTTTTTATGGGTCACACATGTGTCCAGGTTGGAATGAAGAGAGAATCCTGAGACACGTTGAATGGTAGGAAGGCAAAACCCTCCGAATGTTTTGAAAACCCACATCTTTTAATATTTTTTGAAAACCCATTTTTCTGACGATCTCTAAGAAAGGAAATCAACCACTTAACGAAGGTGGGAATATGCTTACTTACCTCGTTATCCGTTTCGGCGTGCGTTAGCACCACTCTCACAAACATCCATAGAAACGTCTTTGGTCTTCTATCGGTGTCTTCATCTTCGTCTTCGGTCTTCAACTCTTGATGATAACTCTTGAACTTCGTAGAATCTCGACAATATGATTATTTCTTCTAATTTCTTGTTGCTTGAAACTTCATTATAGATATTCCTTCTTTCCATTGGCTTTATTGAAAGAATACAAAAATAAAAACGAACTATACAAACCCAATTTTTTTTTTTTCTATCTTTTTTTTTTTTTTAATTTTTTTTTTTCTTATAATTTTTTTTTTTTTTTTTTTTTTTAAATAATTTTATTCATCATCAACGGAAAGGAGTTTACAAGAATTGGATGGAAAAAGAAAATAATTTTTTTTTTAATCTTTTTTTTTTTTTAATAAGAAATAAAACAAATACAAAATAAAAACAAAATACAACAATAAAACTAGTAATGAACCTAAAGATTTTCTCTTGTCTCTCTTTTTTTTTTTCTTTTTTCCAATTTTTTTTTTTTTTTTTTCCAATTTTTTTTTTTTTTTTCCAATTTTTGAGACAAGAGAAAGATAAAATACAAAAAACAATAAAAATGTAAGTACAAAGGCCATGGTATAAGTATTGTACCGCTTGATTCTTCACAACTTGTATGTCTCGATATCATAAACTTCTCGAACTCTCATCTTGATAATTTTCATTTTTTTTTTTTTATTGTTGCTTGTAAACCTCAAACGTCTTCAACTTTCCTTGTAGATTTGTGATGCTCCTCTTGTTGATGATGATGGTGTTTCTATGGACCTGTTGGTGTAGAGAGATAAAGTGGATGGTGCTAACTGCGAACAAGATTACAAGTGGTATGTAAGTTAGCAATTCAATGTCACCATCATGGTTGATAAAAATAGCACTCAAGAGATCAAAATAGTGCTTCTATGGTGGGAGGTTGGACAGCTCACCATTCTGTCCGGAATTTACGTACGGTGACACACACTCTAAAAGCACATATTTAGACAGGTACAAAGAATTGAAGGTCGGTGCCTCACATTATGTAACATGGGTAGTCTCCACTATAGGGGATCACTACTCTAATACCGAATTCAGTCCGCACCTTATTTGCCACTGGCATGGTTAAATCCAACTTTAACTCTCATACAATTAAGAAACCCGATCATGTTCTCTGTCATCTCTAAGTTCAGTCACTATTATGAGATTCTCGATGTAATCTTAGCGACATGTATACTATGTGACTCTAAACTAACTACAAGTTGGAGTTTTTATTCACTAATGTACACAAAAGTTGAAAAATTTGAAAAATTTACAAAGCAAACCACTCCCCCACACTTAAACTTTACATTGTCCTCAATGTAAATTCAATCGTCCAAAGAAAGTCAAGGTGGGAAATTTATATAACAATATGCGAAAAGAAAAAGCTAAAAACAAGAAATTTTTTTTTAAAAGATAAGAGATACAAAACCTATGGGTTGCCTCCCATGTAGCGCTTGGTTTAAAGTCGTCAGCCCGACTCTTTTGTTATCGTCCATATACCAACAATCTGAAAAGTTGAGGATCCTTCCATAGAACCTGTTTTTCAAACACTAGCTTCACACAAATATTAGTACAATAAAGCAAAAGTGAAGCTATGAACCGATAAAAGCTTCCCCCACACTTATTCTTGTCCACACTTGGGAGTGTATAAAGAATATAGAAGTTGGGTACTTCCACGGTTTCTTGTTCCAAAACCTGCATAGTATGAGAATCAAGTATCTCTAATGGCGGAAAACGAGAAACAAAGTCATCCAACAATATTCTCGAAGCACATACATTCAAACCAATAAGAGGTAAAGGAGAAGAAACAATAGGCAAAGGGTTAGATAAACCTTGCACAATCTCTTGTATTACGGAATCCTCTTCATCCTTGAAAAACTCAAGTGAATTATTCACCTCTTGTATATCATGGTCCTCTATCAAACCTTGCAACCATTCTTCGTCCATTTCTGCCTTAACCAAAGTCTCGACATAAACATCATCATTATAATCATTCACAAGTTCAATTGGGTCTTCCACACTATTGGTTATACCGGTCTCATTCTCAACATACTCCTTTTTGTTGTAAGGCACATACTCTTTTGCGGATCCAAATTTTATTATAAGAAACTTTTTTAGAACACTCGAAAATGCATCATCCTCAAGCTCCACCTTTTGAATAGGTTCTTGATCATTATAAAGATCAATGCTTGAGTAAGCTACACTAGCGTGATCATATTTCTTTTCAACTTCACCTTGATCGCAAAAAGACTCCATTGTACACTCCTCGGGGATGTCACCATAAATTGGTTCAAACGATGTAGTTTCATAATAATCATCATCACTATCATAGTCAACATAAGATTGGTCCTCGCTGAATTTAGTGTTGCTAATATCGAACTCATCCTTTTGAATAGGTGAATGATCATTATTACGATCAAGAGTTGAGTTAACTACACAAATATCAACGAAAGTCCCCAAAGGTTCGCCTTTTTCAACATAATTATTCATTTCCTCCCTGTATTCTTCAATGCCTTGTCTTAAAGTGGAAACACCTTTTTGAAGCTCTTGGAGTGATCCATCCAAATTTTGAAAATAGTGTTCCATTTGTTGGTAAAGCTCATTCGACAAAGAAAAAGTAGAATTACTTACTTCAGTATTGTTAGGCCAATTATCTTCCCTTTGAATGGGTGAATGATCATAACTACGATCAGAAATTGGGCCATACATACTATGAGCACATTCGGTCGATGAAAATGGTTCCACGCTTGGTTGTCCACAAACTGACTCCATGCTGTCCATAAATTGTTGCATTTCATCTACCAAACTAGAGGAAAAATTAATAGGAGTAAAACTAGTCTCCCCTCCTTGTGGTTGCTCACTTACATACCCACCGTAAGAAGGTTGGAATGTATGAGAACAACTAAAAGGGTACGTGGAATATTGACCATAACCAAAGGATTGGTTTTGATTGTATTCCCCATAAGGGTGATAGTTTTCATGTTGTTGAGGTTGAAAGCCGTATTGATTGCTCCAATATGCTCCGTCCATAGAAATCGGTACCTGAAACGAGATTCTCAAAACTCGATTAAGAACCAAAGAATAAGAAAAAGTAAAACAAAACTGAAAACAAAAATAAGAAACCAAAAACAATTAACAACCGCTACCTCCCCGGCAGCGGCGCCAAAATTTGACCGGTTGTCAGCCGACACAAATATAATTACACTTTCTTACTACTCAAAATATATAATGAAGCAAGGGCAAGAAAGGATCGTTCCCACAGAGAGGTCTAGGTTGTCAAATTGTTTCGGTTCCCTATAAGTAACACCGGGGGTTTTCTGATTCTTATAAACGAAAATAAAATAAAAACAAAATAATAAAAAGTAAACACGCAAATCAAGGATGAGAAAGTATTGGATAAAGGTTTCATCTTCAATTGTAAACAAGTTTATGAATATATGAATAGAATTCGTATTTAATCTCGCTATCATCAAAAGCCATAGAATACCTTATTGCAAGAATACTCCATAAAATTCCAAAGTTCATCAACACACACATTAGAGCTGCGTATGTGAATTCTACCTAAAGAATAACCTAACGCCTTGCGCTAATCAAGTTCAATTCCTAGGAGCATTAAGTTTCAGAAATAGGCTAATCAATGCAATTGAAATACATTGCGCAAACAATTCGAACAAAGGTCAATTTCTGCATATGAATACAAGGATGTATCACTACAACCTAGAATCATATCATGCTACTCGTATTCAAGGTTATCGCTCGATGAAAACCCTAAAATAGCTATAGATATGGATGTGAGTTCAATCAATTCTAGACTTAACTAAACAAACATTCAATCATATTGCAATACATCAATCATGCAATTATTATAACCCGTAGAAATTAAACGATAATATTGAGAGAAAACTAATTCATAAAAATCATAACTTTGTTGCAAAATCCAACTACATCTTCAACCAATAATAAAAACTTAGTTACTCATGGCATAGAAGTTCATAACAAGAAGAAAGAGAAAATACTTCATGGTTCTAAACCCTAGAACAAGAGTAGAGGCAAAAGAATAGAAAAAGATATCCAAGATAATAAAAGATATAAGATTATAAGATCTCATCAATTAGGTAAAAGTCTTCTCTTTTTATATGTTTCTCAATTTCCATAAAGGATACTCCTTCCAATATTAGGTCTTCTCAAAACCCATCTCCAAGTGGTCCACCAAGCCCATGTGTGAGAAAAACCCATGTAGAAAATATGTCCAAAAATACGCCGCCGGAAAACTGGGATTGTGGCCGGAAATTGGCCGGAAAGTTCGCCGGAAAACTAGCTCAGGTGACCGGCAAAATCCACCCGGTCACCGGTCAACGGGTCAAATCGGTCAGCGATCCAACTCGGCCGGGTCAACTCAGAGTCAGACCGAGTCAAGCCTAGTCAGTGAGTCAGATGGGTGAATCAGCTGGCTAGTCAGACCTCTAGCTGGGCTGACTGGCTTTGGCCTAGGTCATTTGCAGTCTTGCACAGGCCATAAATTGTGGTGCACCATCATTGCACTTCAGCTGGAAAATTCCAGCCATGATGGCTATGCATTCTTCTGTAGCTTAGTTCACCTCCATCTCTGCCAACATAAACTGCAGCTCTTCATAGCCAACACTTAACTCAGCTGCAAACAGCTAAATTCTCACAACCAATGCACTCATTCTTCTACTATACAACTCACATTCATTGCAACTAAACCCTAACCTGTAACATCTCAGTTCTTCTCATATCTCAATCCCAGCACTAAGGCCATCTCAGACCCTTCATCTCAGTCATGAATCAACGCCACCTGCAATCTGCTAAGCATTCATCCTACATCAATACATAGCAACTCTCAATCCATACCAGTGCCACTAGTGCTTTCAGCTGCAATTCAGATACCAACACCTGACCACTAAACCTTGACAACAACATCTCCTTCATACCCATCTTGTTCCTTCCCTGCCTTCATTATATCACCACCATCGTCACAAATGCCGCAACCTGCTACCTAGCATGACTCTCTACCACCTGCAGTTTCAGCTCAACTACAGCCAAATATCACCATCAATACAAGCTCAGGCCACCACTGAACTGCAGCTTTAATCCATGTCAATCTCAGGCCAACAACACCAACTCAAGGCCATAGTTGAACCATCTCTGCCCAATTAAAGCCATCTGCAAAGCCATTACCTGCATCTTAGCTTCAGATCCCACTACTCCATCTGAGCTGCAACCTCAGACTGTTGCAGAAGCCAACAATCTCAACGCCTGCAATACCAGCTCGGACCAATCACCGCCATTCCATTGCACGACTATCGATCGCACCACCTGCAATGCCATTGCCTGCGCCTGCAATGTATCTCGCAACATAAACATGGCTGTTACTATCAGCTCCTATCTCCACCTTTCATTCCTCCAGTTCTTCCATTCCCAGATTCACTTCATCCAACCATTGCTTATGTACACAGCTTCATTGCTTCATTCAAGCCATTCCATACAACCCTTGCTCTATTCATCATTCGCAGTGATTGCAGCTCCTTCTCGAAAGTCTCCATTCTCTGCTCAGCGGCATACAAGCTCAACAAAGCTGCACCTACATCTCACAACCACAACCATTCTTCCATGGCAGCAATCCATGGCAACTCAATCTCCATTCTCAGCATTGATTTCTTCTCAGCACAAGAACTCCAAATCCAGCCCTCCATTTCAAGCTTCTCATCTAGACCCATTTGTAGCTCTGGCATCCACATGAAGTCTCTTGAACCAACAGCACCTGCAATATCTCATCCTGCCTCAACCCATTTTTCTCTTCACTGAGTTCTTGCCTTGACCAGCTGCAACTGCAACATCACCTGCAATCTAGACCCATCTTCTCATCCTCAATGGAAACAATCAGCAGCAACATCTGATCTGCCTTCCCAGCATTACAACTTCATCAGTACTATCTGAGCTGCACAACCATCTCTGTTACCACCAATGTTTCTGTAACAGCAATACCACCATCAACATATTCCTGTAATCCTTCTTCCACCAGATTTTACCATATGTTCAAAACCCTAACTCAATAACATCTTCTATGATTTCTTGATTTAAACAATCCAACACCTAATTCAACCAAAACCCATTCTTAATCTTGTTCTAAATCACCATCATAACCCATCAACAAGCACCAATTCGTCCTCCAGCTGAATTCAACCATGGATTCTTCTCAATTTCTCCCTGAGTTTTTCACAAATTCACAGCAGCCGTCTCTCTCTCTCTGTTTTGAAATTCAACCAATTCATCGTCATCACAGCATCAATATACCATTCTTCCATGTTCTTTCGGGCATTAACATCATCATCTTCATCTGTAGCTGCAAATTGTGGAAGAAAAGCTGAAGGATAAGAGAAAGGAATGTTGTCTCTCGTCTGAAGCATCAGTTCGACCGAGTTGGGTCAAATAGTATGGGACAGCTATCAACACCCATGGGTGCTTTTAGCACTTCTCTTTTAACCAAAATCTGGCTACCCCTTAACATGTGGCTGGGCTCCCATTAGTATTATCCCATGAAATAACAAATTTGCCCTTTTTGCTCAAACTGAGTGATTTCTTCTTCTTTTCGTCCGTGCGACTCCAGAGTACCTAATAACTCAAAAACACGCGTAAAGTACATAATTCACAAGAAAAAATAGCAAAGAAAGCGTAACTACTACATAGTAAATACGGTGTATTCTACACCTATCATGTATGTAGGTTGGTGTTGAAGTTGCCGACGAGGATGAAACTTCAAAAGCTGCGAGAAACAAAAGAAAGGGTAAAGGCCCTCTTTACAAGAAAAAATCTGCTGCTCCGCCTTCTAAAAAACAAAAGACCCATTATTCTTCTCGCTCAAGTCCTCAATCTAGTGAAAGTTCTGATGAAGAAGACGATGATGTAGACACTTCTACCGCAAAGGAGGATCACCCAACTGAATCTCCTATGACGTTATTGTCTAATATCTTTTCAGACTCCATGCAAGGACTTGGAGATGATCACCTTTCTGGTATATGCGAAGCTCTCGCAAGTATATGTGATGCTTCTTTACTGGAGGGTAATGAGTCTCTTCAAGGGATCTCCAGATCATTGACTCCCAATTTCTTGAATGTACTCAGTGCCTTGGTATGTCTATGTTTCTCTATTCCTTATAATTTTTAATTTTAGACCATATATTAATAGCTTCTTCATCTTTCTTTATAGTCTGGAAGAGCTTCCTTTGCTGTTGCCTCAGATCTTGAGAAGAGGCGCAACAACCTTGAAAAGAAAAACCTTCAACTCAAGGAGAAGAACAAAGAACTAGAAGTTGAAGTTGCGACATCTCGCAAGAAGAGTGAAAATGAAACTGCTACTCTTCAACAAAGAATTCAACAACTGGAAACTAAATCTTCTACTCAGAAGAATAAAATTTCTACCCTTCAAAGTGCTAATCAACAACTTTATGGTACAAAACTCTTCTCTTTTCCTCATTTTTATTTTGTCATTTATTTTTCTTTGCCTGACTTATCATTTTCGCAGACATTTATAATCTTTCAAGAAGCCATCCTTCTCCATTCATTTCCTGAGCCTATGGATAATGATGCTCTTCTTGCTCATCTCAACGAATCTTTAAGTAGTTCGTCAAACAAAATTAACTCTCTTTCAATAAATGAACTTCGAACCAAATTTCATCTCTTAGAAATTGAACATAGATTTAGCTTAGGTTTAGCCAACCGATTTAAACGTTTATATCTTAGCTCTCACGAGAATAATAATATTCTAAGGAAGAAAATTAATAGCCTTATAGATGACAAGGATCGTATTGCTAATCAAGGTGCACAAGCATTAGCGAAATTCCAAAAAACTCTTCTTGAAGTCCAAATTGAACGAGATGAATCCCTTAGCCGAAATGCCATACTTAATGAACAAGAAAATCAAATTCGTTCACTTCTTGTCATAAATAGTGATGATGAATTCGCTTGGGCTGCGAAAGTTCTAGATAATGCCAGAAATAATTTAGGTGTTAACGTCAGTCTTCATGCTGAGCATACTGCCTTGGTTAAAGATATGATTTCTGACAGAGAAGGTTGTTAACTGTTCTTCTTTACTTTACCACTTCTTATTTGTGAAACTGCTTTTAAATTACTGATTCATTATCATATGTTCGCAGATGCTGAGAAGAGATATCAAACAAGGATTGAAGAACTTGAATATGAAAAAGAACAACTCGCAAAGGACCTCTCTCTTCGCAACAACAAGTATTCCAGGTTGAAGAAGCAATTGCAAACTACAGTAGCGAATTTCAATAACGACGATGTTCGTTTTCGCAATCAAACTATTGAGACAGTTTGTGATGACCATCGCATTCCTCTTTCTTCATATCCTTGTCTTCTTGATGAAGTTCCCGAAAATATGCCTTCCTCGGATGTCTCGATAGTGAAGCTAGCGAAGAAGAGGAGTCGATAAAGATTCGATGAAAAGAAGAATGGGCGAGAGATAGCTCCATTTTCCTTTTTCTCTTCTTGTGATACTTGTACATTTATCCTTCTAGCCTTCTATTTTTGTAATCTCTTCATCAGAAATCTCTCACATGAAAATAAATAACAAGTTTTTACTCTAATCATTCCCATACTTGCCTCTGTTATTTATTTTCATATGAGAGATTATATCGATAATCTTTAAGCAATAATACTTCTTATTTTCACAATTCTTTGTTGCTAACCCTTCACAAATAAATGAAGAAATATAGCCGTTTTCGCAAGCTTATTTGCTTACTCACTTTCTTGTGTTGTCATATCTTCATTTATGTTGAAATTCATTATTGCGACAAGATCGCAGGACGTCTTTACATTTTCATGTAATGACCCATTGATCTTGCCTTATCATTGTTTTTGTGTGGTCTTATTTTGCCTTCCTAGTTAAAGGTCTTATTTTGCCACCCCTCATTTTTGCGTCAATATGACAAGCCTAAATATTCTTGCGAACATAAAGCCCCATGACATTGCCGTCTTGCGACAAAATCGCAGGACGTCCTTACACTTTCATGTAACGACCCATTGATCTTGTCTTATCATTTCTTTAGTATTTTTGCCTCTGCAGGATATTTCTCTTGCGACAATATGACAGGCCTAAATGTTCTTTCGAACGTAAAGCCCCATGACATTGCCGTCTTGCGACGAAATCACAGGACGTCTTTACACTTTCATGTAAAGACCCATTGATCTCGTCTTACCCTCGCTTTAGTATTATTGCCTCTTCAGGATCATCGCACAAATATGACAAGCCTAAATTTTCTTGCGAAAATAGAGCCTCATGACATTTGCGTCTTAAGACACTTATCAGCTCCCTAATGGAGGGTGCCGCCCTTATCATCTCCCTGGTTGCCCCTTCAAGGAGGCGTACATCGGCCATACAAGACTAGCTCCTCCCATCCGGTCTTAACAACAACCAGGTTTTTTCGCAGCCTCTTATCCCTTATACCTATAGGGCTTATGGTTACGAGACTGCACCCTAAGTGGAGTTTTCTTCGGGCCGAAAAGCATGTTCCAAGACTTGCCAAGAATGGCCGAGACACTTCAAATGCCCCAGGCACTCTTGGCTCAACCGTGTACCTCGGCGCCTTGGTCATACACTGACTCCTTGGAAGAGACCCTCGGTCGTCCAAAACAGCAGTATAACCTTATATATATAGTTGGAAATCCAAGGTATCTCACCCGGATGGGCTTTATTGACCCCAAATTTTCATGACTCAGTTCCGGGCGGTGTAACCTTTTCCCTGAGCCATGTCAAGAGATACCCCCTTATATGACGCACTTTAGGTCTTACATTTTCCTCTTACGAAATATCATTCGCGAACTAGGGTGTACGCCATAAAGGTTTGTCCCATTCATTCATTCTTTTATTTCTATCAATTCTTGCGATCATTCATTGATTTTTGATTATTTCTTCTCATTATCTTTGCGAAATTATCGCATAGCGTTGCTTCATTTTCTGCAATCTCGCTCTAATTATTTAACCAAATTTTCATATGTTCTATCTTGCGAGACTTTCGCGTACTCCTTCTTCAATCGTCACAATCTTTGTACTGTCGACAAATCTTTTTTCTTCGAAACAAGAATTTTTTTTTTTTTTTCAACACCAATCTAAAATCATCTATTCATTTCTTACACTTCTTACTTCTGCTGCTCTCTATCTCTTCATTTAAATTTACTGATATTTCCTTCCCTTTTGCGAAGTTATCGCAATTTCCAACAGTATTCAGACATTGGTTTCTTAATGTATCTTCAGCTCTCACTTCTATTGCGTCCACCATTAATCTGTCCCTTCTTTGTGCTTCTTTAATATTCTGTTTCCAGTTCTTCTTTTGAGCATCCCTTTCCTCGCAAGATTCCACATCAACTTCATAGCATTTTTGTCCCTCAACCCAATCTACTTTAATAATTCCAACCCCACTGGGATGTGGAAATTTGATGCACTGATGGTAAGTCGAAGCTACACCTAAGATCTCATGTAACCACGGTCGCCCAATTAATGCATTATAAGGGGATTCCACATCAACTATGCAAAACAAGATTTCGGTTGACAATCCTTTCAATGGTATTCGCATACGAGTTTCTCCTTTAGGTTTATTGGCGGTGCCATTAAAACCATAAATCTTATAGGTTGAAGGTATCAAATCCTCGTCTTTTCCTCCCATAGTCTTGTAAGTGTGGTAAAAAAGGATGTTTACAGAGCTTCCAGTATCAATTAAGATTCTATTTATTGCCCATGAATTTTCTGCCCCATCATCTTCATCATCAACAGGTTTTGGGTTAATCTCCAATCTTACCACTAATGGACTGTCATGCATCTCGCCACCTTCAGGTACTTCTTCTGCGGTAAAAGAAATAATCTGCGCTTTCCATTCTTTCAGTGGCGATGACTTCGCGATGTTCATTACTTCTCTATTGTCAACATCTCTTGCGAAAACCCTACTGAGAACACTATCATGAAAATCTTCAATTGTCCTGTACGAATGTACGATAGAGTTGCAGAACAAGTTTTTGGCCTTCGCTCCAACTTCTACTACAAATGTTTCTTTCCCTCTTGTCGTATTTACTCTGTGATTTTCTGGAGGTGTTGGTAATGGTTGAATCTTCTCTTCACATTTTAAGAATTGGTTTAGCTTCCCTTGGTCTATCATTCTGAGGATGATTCTTTTTATATTCCTACAATCATTCGTTTGGTGTCCATGAAAATGGTGGTAGGAACAGAATTCATGACTTCTATCACCTGGAGGCGGTTCATTCCCCATGTTTCATGGTGCAGGTATGTTTTCCATCAGGATTATAGCTTCCCATATTTTCTCCACGCTAGCGTTTAATGGTGGCATCTTGATTTCTTCCCATACGACTCTTTGACCTCGCTGTCCTCTATGATAATTCTGCCTCTGGCCTCCATAAGTCTCTTGCGGATTATGCCTCTGACCTCCATAGGTTTCTTGCGGTTGATCAAGCCTTTGAATTTTATTATTTCCGCCACGGTTGTAGAAATTTCTTTCTCTTTCAAATTCTTCCTGATCGCGACTTCCCATGGCTACCAACTTTTGCTGACCATCATTGGGTTTTCCCATTCCTTGTTGACCTTGCGAGGTACTCGCCACAGTGTTTGTCAATTTGGGTAACAAACTTGCATTCGCAGCTCCTGAACTTGTATTCGCAACAGGGTATGATTCCATCTCATTTTGCTTTTCTTCTAGAGCAATATACTCCTCCTGAAGCTCTCGCAACTCAGTCATGGTGATTGTATTTTTGACTCTAAAAATTTGAATATATAACATATTTGTCGCAAACATAGCATTGATGAATGATAAGATGAGATATCTCTCCTCCACACGGCCAGCCATTTCGCTACACATTGTCTTCCATCTCACAGTTAGATGCTTCAAACTTTCACCAACCCTTTGTTTTAACCCAAATACATCTTCAATACCTGGTCGTGAGGAATTATTACTTATATATGCCCCTAAAAATATAGCTCTGCAAGTGATTGAAAGATGTTATTGTATTCTTGTAACCCTTCAAACCATTTCAAAGCTTCTCTGTCGGACTTGATGCAAAATATTTGCACAATATAGCATCATGATTCTCCCATTGTAGCATACATCTCATATAAGCTTTGATATGTTTGTATCGCACAAGTTGTTCCATCGAAAATGCTGGTTAATGTCGGTAAATTACACTTTGGTGGTATTCCTCTTAATTGTATCTCTTGTGTGAACGGAGTTTTCGCAGCTTCTTCTATTGCTTCATCCAACTGTCTCTTTCCTCCTCCCCTTTTACTTGTTCATCATTCCTCTCATTTTCGCCAATTCTCTCAAAATTTGTTCATTTACATCGAATTTGAATCCATTGGTCTTTTTAGTTCCGCTTTCTCTTCTCCTGAGTTCATGTCTACTTTGACTTTCTTGTTCATCATTCTCTTCTCGTATTTCTCTGCGATCTTCTCCTTCATTTCTTTCGCGAATTCACACACCGTTATATCTATCAATTTCTCTTCTTTGTTGCCTATCAGCTCTCCTTTGTGTTCTTTCATATTCTTCATTAATATTATCATTGTTGCGATTTTGTTCTCGCCTTCTTTCTCGATTATCATGATTATTCTGGCGAATTGCCTCTTCTAACTCCTGTTCTTCCATTTCTGCTCTCAATCTTTCTCTCTCGCGAGCTATACGTGCTTGTTCGGCATAATGTCTTTCAATTTCATCCTCAATTTCTTTTTGCTTCCTCTGTGCTTCTCTCCCATGCAATATTCTTCTTCATTCTTCTTGATTTTCTTCATCAATTGGATTATTCCGCTCCTGACGCTGCCTATTTCCTTGGTTTCCACCATTCTGCTCATTTTGAAGAGTCTCGGGACGTGGGATATAATGATCTTCCATCATTTCTCTTCTCTCGCAATGTTTTGTGCCTCGATTTTGCGCTTCTCCTTGGTTTTCTTCATCAGCATTTTCTGTAGGTAAAATTCTCCTTCTTTCCTCTCTAACTGATCTTGAGCTTGACCTTGTAGTGCTTCTAGACCTTCTGTTTTCTAATATCATGTTTTCCATCATCAATTCATGATTCTGTCTTGTTAAATTTACACGTTCCTCAGCTTCTAATCGCCTTTCTTCATGTATTGTTTGTCTCAACGCCTCTAATGCTGCGATTTCTTCATTTCCATGAATTATTTCTCCAATCTCTTCTCGGTTTCTCTCCTCTTGTCTATTATTTTCCAATTGTTGCTCTTCTTCCCTTTCTTCCACAGAATCTGATCTCAAAGTATGCACGCTTACTCTATCATAATCCACAGTTCTATTTGCTACTGGTTGAATTGGTGATTGAATTTGATTTTCTTCATTATTTCTTATGTTCATTCTGGAGGATTCTCCCTTCTCCAACAATTCTTCTACTCCTTCTAACGGTTGTTGGTTGCTCGGATACATTTCTTCTTCTAGCCATTTCTTAATTTTGGTAAACTGTTGAAAATTACAAGAAATTCCTTCCTTACCACTCCAATTTCTTTCAAATCACGATGTCAATCCTTACTCAAACAACCCTTTCTAGCGCCAATATGTAGTTGCAGGAAATCCTACACTACACCCCTCATAATAATCCACACAACTAAGACATTTGAAGATGAATAACAATGATTTTATTGATTAATTCCTTGAATGTTTACAAGATAAGATAGAAAAGAGCTAAAGAAATTACAATCACCACAAACTTTCTCTCTCCTAATGACTTGTCTAACACTCCGAAAAAGATCTCTCTCACAACAGGCTTATTCAACTCTTTATATAGGGTAGTACACAATGGATGACAGCTAAGTTGTCCTTTATTTTCGGGAATGACTTGCGAAATATCGCAAGTGTACAAGTATACAATCTCGCGACACTCATAAACTTCGCTAGATCTTCACATCTTTCTCGTGCTTTGGCTGTCGTCATTCATTGCGTCATTTATATTACACTTCTGCGACGCCTTCGCGATTCTATCGTTTACTAATCTCGCGAGGTATTGTTGTTGTGATATTCTGATCCTACACACCCCATACAAGGATCGGTTCCCCTTTGTGATGTATTGCACCTCTTACTAGGATCGGTTCCCCTTTCCCATATTTGGTCAGACATAAAATCACAAACCCGATCATACCATCTCAGGTGATTACTTAAGATCGGTTTCACTAGTAAAAGTCATACCAATACATAAGTCAGGCCTTTGTGAATAGTTCTACCAAGAACACAAACAAGTTGTGAGCGGTTATACTCAATCACATATATTGGTTATTCATAAGATATGCAATGAATAACAAAACCAATAACACCTGGCAATTTCCTTTTCGGTTCACAAACAAGTTTATGAACTTACTTCCTTAGAACACATGTAGAACATTGTTCCCTAGGATGAAATCCTCACCTCATACCCATACATAATCACAATAGCCTTCAAATTATTATGGCGATGTCTTATCTACAAAGTTTAATGGTTAAGCAATAAACCTCGTATTGTATTCCTTAATACTATGTCTATCTAGAGTTCAAATATGCTTCGCAGTTTTGTTTTCAATATGCACGACTTGAAAGATACGTTAGGGAATGAAACAGTTCAAGTCAAATATCACTAACCTCAAGTGGAAGGATGATTGTTGTCGTTGTAGCTCCTTGCTTCTTCACATCTTCAAGACTTCGCAATACTTGTAATGTCTCATATCCTAATACTTTCAAGCTAACCTATACGAAGTTGACTCTAGTACATAATCAAGCGACTCTTAACATGAGTTTTGATTCACTAAAATATGACAACCAAACTTGACATACCAACGCTTGGTGGGTTCAACCGAGCCATGCTCTAACATGTTCAAGCGGCCTCTATGGACCCTTGCTAGCATGGTGCCCGGAGCACTTTACTATATTTTATTTTTTTGTTGTGTAGCCGATCATGAGATTCAAGACAAGATAATATTAATGCTTTGTGAGGTTAAAAAGTTACAACCTACACATACGGCTAGATGACATGCATATTTCATGAAGTGCAAATATTCATACGCTTGAAACAAAAACACCTGTGAGAGCATGATGAAAGAAAATATCATAAAGGCGCGTGGTAGCATTTGTGAAGAAAAATCATCAAGGTAGATTTTGTAAAAACATGCTAGCAATTTGAGTACAACCTAATGTAATCACATAAATATTCATCAATGCTACCAGGCTCGTCAAATTAATCATTAAAAAAAATATGGTAAGCTCATAGAATGGGAAGGCTGCACGAAATATATTAGTTCTTCACTTCAGTAGACATTAGGTTATTTAAAAAACAGAAACGCGCGTCCAAATAGAAACATCTGCTGGATATCGTTAATACTAAGTCGTACAGATGTATGCTCTTATTTTATTCAATTAAGTACATGAGTATATATGTATGAGTCTGCGCAAATGTACTTTGTATAAGAACGGGTTCATGCGTGCACACATAATCGTGGTCTATAATCAAGTGAACATGTGTTGTGTTGAGTTGGTTATGAAAGCAAATTGCATTATCATACACGGTAGCATATTAGGTACATATTCTAA
The DNA here is from genome assembly GCA_023531295.1 of Papaver armeniacum. Lineage (NCBI taxonomy): Eukaryota > Viridiplantae > Streptophyta > Magnoliopsida > Ranunculales > Papaveraceae > Papaver > Papaver armeniacum. The sequence continues at coordinate 198,057 of JAJJWW010002952.1, forward strand.
ATAGCCGAATGAGAATCCATTAATGGTGTACAAAGGATGTCATGTTCACGAAACATATTGAGTGCATGGGATGGACATAATGAACAAACTTGTAATGCATCGGTCCTACATAGTAATGAGACTATGCTAGTAACAAAATCAGGTTAAGGCATCCACATATATTGTTAGATTTAAGCAGTTACCTACGGTACATGGATGCCCAGCTCTAAACCCTGTTATGGACAAGGGTATTATACAATTTATGGGTAAATTAGCATATGTTAACTCAATATCGTACATCAATTTATTGTTTTCTTTTGCTTTTAGCCTTGGTGAGCTTATATTCTTTGGTGTACACAGTTCAAAGACTCGGATGTAAATATGAAAGTGTTTGATAGAAACGTAAATGAGACCTTCCTATTTAGTCTATGCATTTCAGAATGCAACATAACAACCCGGGTTGATAATATTAAGGTATAGAAACCTGAGGGAGGGTTTATCCAAACAATAGGCGTAAAATAAGTGTAGTCAGAGATATTGAACAACTGGTCCGACATCTACTGCTGAAGATGAAACTGAACAAATTTTCATTCGCTACAAGAGAATAAATTTTTTATCATTTGAGGTTGTGTGCAATTTTTTTAAAGCTTTGGTTGGCTGTGTTAGAGCATTGCTTGGTCGAACTCGAAAGCATTGTTATCTCAAGCTTGTTTGTCAAGTTTAGTTGATCAAAACTATAGTCTTGATTTCTAGTCTACTTATAGCTATGTCTCGGATTAGGGATGTAAACCGTTATAGTTGACAAACTGAGTTTTACCAAGAGGGAAGTAAACTCGCTATGTCTTGATTACTAGTCTACTTATAGTTGACCAACTGAGTTTTACTAAGAGGGTTGTAAACTGTTTCTACATAGTTTCATTGCAAGGTTTAACTTCACAGGCTTGAAGTTTGAAGATGTTAAGAAAAATCTGGTTAATCAATGGAAGTTACATCCTAGCTGTGTGAGGTTTGTGCCTATGAAAAAAGGGTTTTTTGTTATCATACTACAAAACGAACAAATAAAGGAGATGGTTCGCAGCACATAGTGGTACGTAGATCAACATGAACTTCGCTTGATTGATTGGTACCCTGGTTTTAATCCAGAGATCAACGAACTTCTCATGCTGCAGTATGGGTTCGTTTTCCAGGTATTCAAATGGAACTATGGACTGAAAAATCTCTTTTGTCTATGGGTAAAGTTCTGGGTACACCCATTGTTATAGATCAGAAAACCCTAGATTTAGAGTTTGGTTATTTTGCTTCCATCTTGGTTGATATTGATTTTGCTAAACATGTTCCTGAGAGGATTAGATTAAAAGCCGGTGGTAAGAATTTCTGGCAGTACATTGATATTCCCAAGTGTCCCAAATTCTGCTTGCATTGTAACATTATAGGATATGATGATAAGGAATGTAAGATGAAGGCTGCTAACAAACCTGCAACAAAGGATATTTCTCAGGGCTGGAAAAATAAAAAAAAAATGTGGTGGAGGTTAATAACGCTGGGTTGAGAATACCGGAGCTGCTGTTAATATAGAAACTGAAACAAAAAATGCCAATATTGCTGAAGGTGTCAGCAATGATGATACCGCAAAGCTGTTAGATACGGACCTTAACACCGAGGGGGATTTTCGATATGCTGCTGATAGTTAAGCGGTAATAAGTTCGCAACTATTGCTGCTGATAGTTTGGTTAATATCTCTAACTCTTAATTCAATTCGCAATCAACAAATAGAAATCTGCGAGCCTGATTGAATATAAGAGGAGCAACTTGAACGGTACCAAAGACCAATGTTCAAGTGTCAATCAATGTAAATCAACAACCAAAGGTTGGATATTATAATTGATTGATCTTAACGCACAACCTGTGATATTTCAATTATATAACAAAATAATGCGGAAAACAAATAACACAGACACCATAATTTTCTTAACGAGGAAACCGCAAATGCAGAAAAACCCCGGGACCTAGTCCAGATTGAACACCACACTGTATTAAGCCGCTACAGACACTAGCCTACTACCAATTAACTTCGGACTGGACTGTAGTTGAACCCTAATCAATCTCACACCGATTCAAGGTACAGTTGCGCTCCTTACGTCTCTGATCCCAGCAGGATACTACACACTTGATTCCCTTAGCTGATCTCACCCACAACTAAGAGTTGCTACGAACCTGTTTATGGGTGAAAACTACTCCTGCAGAATTTGGTAATTTGGGGTGTGGATGAGGAATGAATTTAAACCTTAAACAAATGCACTGCGCGGTGAGTGCTTGTAGATTCGAGAGATCAATCTGTGCAAGTCCGGCCTAAACCAAGAAATGGCCGTTCCAGACTTGTTTCGGTCACAAAGTGAAGGAGATGGGGTTGATCTTAGGGAGGGAAGAGAAGAAGGTGTTGAGATTGTGAAGGTGTAGACTTTCTTATGACTTGCTACAGGAAAGTGAACAAGCTTACGATTGGTGTAAGCAGGCTCTGGGTGTTTTCTTGTTGTTTTTCTCTGTTGTTTGGAAATAGGGCGGAGAACCTATTTATACAAGTCATTGAGTCTTATTCACTTCTCTCGTGGGAAGTGGAGGAAGTGGAGTGATGGAGTAGTGGAGTTGTGCGTTGGTGATACACGACCAGCCTTGCCCACTTCTCCTGTTCATCTCTAACCGTCCATGACTTCCTAACACGTTCTTGTGATGGCGCATTGCACGCCGCACGCTGTAAACCGCCTGGACCAATACCCCGATATGTATCCCCCAGTTTGTGACATGATTGATGTCTGGAATGTGTGGATCGTGGATCCACGAAAGATAGCATGTAATCTTTGAATTGAATGATCTGCGTTGTTCAGAAGTCGATACTTGTGAAGTATCGTGTGTATTTTATGCGTCATTTGCATCATGGCGTGGTAAAGTGATGGGTAATGACACCTTACTAACCAATTAACTCCTGACCAGGGCTGTATAACCAAGCTGGTGAAGTTGGACGGATGAGATGATCTTTGAGACACCCATCTGCGACCGTTGATGAAGTTAGGGTTTTGAAGAGGTGCGCATGCATCACTCTTCATCTTGGTCGAAACCAAGCATGGGATACAACTTTGGCCTAACCGACCATACATGCGTGTAGATGGCATGATGGTGTAGGCGCCTATACCCCATTACCTCATGAAAGCATGATCTGGGTCACTCAATTCATCCGGTGAAATCGAGTGGTCGAGATCGATTTGCGATAAAAACTAGTGCCGCAAGGGCCGCGCGTCACGCCCTCTTGAGCGCACGTTCCAAGACGACCAATCTTGGTCGGTCTTGGCCGATTGGCCTGGTGTGAAGGTGGTAGGCTGATGTTTACGCCTATACCTGAATATCCCATGAAAACGTGATCTGAGCCATTCAAATCGTCCGGCGAAGTTGAGTGGTCGAGATCAGTTTGCGGTTTGGGAGGTGTGACCACGCTAGTTTGAGCGTGCGTTTTGGATTAGCCGGGCATGATATGCCTTGGCCGATCGGGTTAGGGAATAGATGGGTCCACGGTGGTCATGCTTTGGTATGACCCAGGACCCGCTTAATCTAATCTTGGACCCTCCATTCATGCCGGAGAAGATGGACGCTCGTGATGCTCAAAACCCTAATTTTGGGTTTCAAAGCCGTGCGTCATCTCTTGTTTGGGCGACGATTTTGTCACGACCAAACTTGGTTGGTCTTGACCGATTGGTCAAGTGTGTAGGCGGGCCCACGGTGATCGTGTTGACATGCTCTGGGCCCTTTGAATCTACATCTACACCCTCCATCTATACCTGCGAAGATGGATGGTTGAGGCTGTTTTGCGACACATGTAATATGCCACAAACCCTAATTTTGGGTTTTCCGTCCATAATGCTTGGTATGAACGTTTTTTGGCAAGCTAGGCCAATGGCCGACCGTGCGGGTTCCGCATTGGTTCGGCAGTGGATATTCCATACCTGCTTGGGGGTGATGGAATTGATCTGGGTCATCCAATCATGCTTATGGAGTTGGATGACTGCGATCATATCCGGACTGATACGGTCAATCCGGATGCTCAATCGGGATAGTATAACACACCGAGAGGGGCTTAATCGGGCTAGTATAACACACCGAGAGTCAGCCTGTACGGGTATTTCGTACATGGTTTCATTATAGTGCTTGGAGGTTCGTGTTACTCTGTAAGAGTAACACTCGGTCGTCATGCCACACCGATAATGAGTACCGGAAATACAAGGCTGATTAGAAATTCACAGGATGGGATTGTTGCCACATGCTCCAACTGGAGGAATTTCATGTATTCACAGAATGGGATTGTTGCCTCATGCTCCATTCTTGGTGAATTAAGTGAGGGAGTATCCAACACTTATTAATGGCTTTATCTTTTACAAGATGTCAGCGCATAATTTTTTCGGATTTTACAAATTTAACCTTAAATGAAAATCCACCATCAACAGACCCAAAGTCGAAGATTTGATAGACAAATCTGTCTCACACAGAAAAGCCTATAGGATTGAATAAATCTGTCTCCCACAAAAATACCCAAGAGTTTTTGTTCCGTCTTTTGATAAATCAAGGTGAACAGGAACCAATTGATAACCCGGACTTATATTCCTGAAGAACAGCGTAGTATTATCAATCACCTCACAATAAACTTAATCGACTAGCGAAATAAGTTATTGTGGAATCACAAACGATGAGACGAAGTTTGTTTGTGATTAATTTTCTATCTTGCCTATCGGAGATATAAAATCTCGAGCCAATTATTTCAATTGCACTCAACACGATAGAAACAACAAGATCAGATCACGCAACTACAAAGATAATAGTTGGGTCTGGCTTCACAATCCCAATAAAGTCTTCAAGTCGTTAACCTACAGGGTCTCGAGAAGAAACCTAAGGTTAAAGGAGAATCGACTCTAGTTATGCAACTAGTAACACACATGAGGTGTAGGGATTAGGTTTCCCAGTTGCTAGAGTTCTCCTTCATATAGTTTTCAAATCAGGGTTTGCAATCTAAGTTACCTTGGTAACAAAGCATTCAATATTCACCGTTAGATGAAAAACCTGATTCAACCAAGCTAATATCTTTCAACCGTTAAATCGAACTTAGCTTGTTACACACAAATGAAATTTACCCTCATTTAGGTTTATGTAGCCGTACCTAAACGTGTAAACCAGGTAGTTAACCGAGTTTATCCATATGATTACTCTCATATCAACCTTATTCATCTTAACCATAACTAGTTCAAATGACTCAAATGAAACTAGTTAAAGAGTTGTTCAATTGTAGAGAAAACACAATCGAAACCAAATCGGTTTGATTCACTTGAATCAATCATGAACATTATAGCCACGGTTTGCAAATATTGCATTCCTTATGATTTAAATGTTTGAGTCCATGAACTGACCGATTTGACAAAGTAACCAGCTTAAGTATGCGTACTTAAGCAACCGGATTTTGAGTTTGATAAGTTTCCAAACTCAGCAGAAATTTTCGGTTCAAAAACTTCCGCCAGTATGCGTACATGTACGCATACTTAAGGTGACTAGTTTAGGAGTTTGTAATTCCCAAACCCAACAGATATTTTCGGTTCAAAAACTTCTGCCAGTATGCGTATACTTATCTGGTCTTTTTCACCAATTTCATATACACACATATGCATACTCTTGGTTCCCGGTTTATGGATTTATACACTAATGTGCGAACACACTATATATGCTTATATCCAAAGATGGTTACATCCTCAACTCTTTATTTCAATCATTGAAACATTCTTCTATAAAGACAATAGCCGTTTTCACACACTATTAGCATCAAAGCAATTTTCAAGATATTGAAATAATCATTATCTAAACATTTCAAGCCTACATCAAATGATTGTATCACACAAACCATGTAAGATGTTACTCGGCAATTTTCTCATGATATAAGATGAACTTGGTCGAAGCGAAAGCTTACCAACACATATTTCGAGAAATATATAAGCGAGATATACTCAGCTCGAAATCTCAAATGTGTATAGAGAAAACTATATCGTAACACGACTTATCTCTCAATATAAGAGATAGTATAAATAGACTTTCCATGTGATAGATGAGTTCAAGTCTCCACATACCTTTTGTCGAAGAAGTTCCACAAGCTCCCCTTAGTAGTTCTTCGTCTTCAAGAGATGAACGCCGAGAGATCTAAGTTCAACTACACTATCTATATCCTAGTCCGAGACATCCATAAATAGGCTAGAAATAAAGAGTTATAGTTTTGATCACTAACATTGACAAACATGCTTGAGATAGCAACGCATGCGAGTTCGACCGAGCAATGCTCTAACAGATTAGCATACAAGTACGCATACTGTGCTATATCCAATCATGGTTAATTGTTCTAAACTCCCATTTCAATCATTGAAACATTCTTAGAAGACGACAATAGCTGTCTCACACAAACTATTAGCTTCAAAGCAATTTTCAAGGGATCATGTAGGATCAGAATATCGCGAGATTGATAAATGACGACATTGCGAGGGAGTCGCAGGGAAGTAAAATAAATGACGCAATGAATGACGACAGCCAAAACATGAGAAAGATATGAAGATTCAGCGAAATTTAGGAGTGTCGCGAGAATTGATACATGTACACTTGCGATATTTCGCAAGACATTCCCGAAAATAAAGGACAGCTTAGCTGTCATCCACTGTGTACTACCCTATATAAAGGGTTGGGTAAATCTGTTGTAGGAGAGTTCTTTTTGAATTGTTAAGCAAGTCTTTAGGAGAGAGAAAGTTTTAGAGTGATTGTAATTCTATTACTCATTTCCATTTCATATTGTAAAGATTCAAGTATTCAATCAATAGAAATCATAATCATTCATCTTAAAATGACTTAATTGTGTATATTCTAGTGAGGGGTGTAGTGTAGGATTTCCTGCAACTACATAATGGCGCTAGAAACAGGGAGTGAGTAGAGATCAACCTTGTGAATCGAAAGAATCAGGAGTAACAAGAAAGAAATTTCATATAATTTTCAACAAATTACTGAAATTGAGAAATGCCTAGAAGAAGGAATACATCAGAACAACCAACAACTGTTAGAAGGAGCAGGAGGTTAGATAGAGAAAGGAGAAATGAAGTAGGTGAACCATCAAGAATAAACGCAAGAGATAGAGAAGAAGGTCAAATTCAACCACCAATTCAATCAGCACCGAATAGAGTAATAGATTATGATAGGGTGAGTGTGCATACATGGAGATCGGATTCTATGGAAGAAAGAGAAGAAGTGCAACAATTGATAAATAATGGACAAGAGGAGAGAAATCGAGAAGAGATGGGAGAAACAATTCATGGAAATGAAGAAATCGCAGCATTAGAAGCATTGAGACAAACAATACATGAAGAGAGGCGGTTAGAAGCGGAAGAACGTGAAAATTTAACAAGGCAAAACCATGAGTTAAGAATGGAAAATATGAGGTTGCAAAATAGAAGGTCAAGAAGTAATACCAGGTCAAGATCAGGATTGGTTAGAGAAGATATGAGGAGAACATTACCTGAAGAAAATGTTAATGAAGAAAATCTAAAAAGGGAGCCAAATCTCGGTGAAGGATGTTGCGAGAGAAGAGAAGTGATAGAAGATCGTTATATTCCACGTCCTGAAATTCTACAGAATGGCCAAAATGACGGAAATCAAGAAAATAGGTAGCGTCAAGGGCAGAATAATCCAATTGGTGAAGAAAATCAAGAAGAAGGAAGAAGAATACTGCATGGGAGAGAAACACGGAGGAAACAAAAGGAGATTGAAGATGACATCGAAAAACATTATATTGAACAAGCACGTCTAGCTTGCGAAAGGGAAAGATTAAGAGTAGAAATGGAAGAACGGGAATTGGAGGAAGCAATTCGGCAGAATAATCATGACAATCGAGAAAGAAGGCGCGAGCAAAATCGCAACAATGGAAATATCAATGAAGAATATGAAAGAATACAAAGGAGAACTGATAGACAACCAAGAAGAGAAAATGATAGATATAATGGTGTGCGAATTCGTGAACGAGATGAAGGAGAAAGTCGCAGAGAAAAAAGAGAAGAAAATCTTTGAACAAGAAAATCAAAGTAGACATGAACGCAGAAAGAGAGAGGCGAGCTAAAAAGACCAATAAATTCGAATCCCGATGTAAATGAACAAATCTTGAGAGAGTTGGCAGAGATGAGAGGAATGTTGAACAATAGAAGGGGAGGAGGAAGAAGACAATTGGATGAGGCCATCGAAGAAGCTGCGAAAACCCCCTTTACACTAGAGGTGCAGTTAGGAGGAATACCCTCAAAGTGCAATTTACCCGCATTAACCAGCATCTTTGATGGAACAACTTGCGCAATACAACACATCAAAGCGTATGTGAGATGTATGCTGCAATGGGAAAATCATGACGCCATATTGTGCAAATATTTCGCATCAAGTTTAACAGGAGAAGCACTGAAATGGTTTGAGGGTTTACCAAGAAACACAATCACGTCGTTCAACCATTTGCAAGCTATATTCTTAGGGGCGTATATAAGTAACAACTCCTCGCGACCAGGAATTGAAGATGTATTTGGGATGAAAAAAAGAGTTGGCGAAAGTTTGAGACACTTAACTGTGAGGTGGAAGACAATGTGTAGCGAAATGGCTGGACGAGTGGATGAAAGATATCTTATTCTATCATTCATAAACGCTATGTTCGCAACCAATTTGTTATATATTCAAATTTTTAGAGTCAAGAATACAATTACAATGACTGAGTTGCGAGAACTTCAGGAGGAATATATTGCTCTAGAGGAAAGGCAAAATGAGATGGAATCATATCCAGTTGCGAATACAAATTCAAATGCTGCGAATGCAAGCTTATTACCCAAATTGATAAACACAGTGGCGAGCACTTCGCAAGGGCAACAAGAAAGGACAATAGATGAGGGACAACCAAAGATAGTAGCTATGGGAAGCCGTGATCAGGAAGAATTTGAAAGAGAAAGGAATTACTACAACCGCGGCGGCAATAACAAAATTCAAAGACTTGATCATCCGCAAGAAACTTATGGAGGTCGAAGGCAGAATTATCATGGAGGGAAGCGAAGTCACAGAGTAGTATGGGAGGAAATCAAAATTCCACCATTAAATACTAGTGTGGAAAAAATATGGGAAGCTATACTCTTGATGGAAAACATACCTGCACCATGGAACATGGGGAATGAGCCACCACCAAGTGATAGAAGTCACGAGTTCTATTCTTACCACCGCTTTCATGGACACCTAACAAATGACTGCAGAAATATAAAAAGAATCATCCTCAGAATGATTGACCAGGGAAAGCTGAGTTATTTTCTAAAAAGTGAAGAGAAGGTTCAACCGTTACCACCACCGCCAAAAATGCACATGACAAACTCAGCAAAGGGGAAAGAAACATTCGTAATAGAAGTTGGAACGAAAGCTAAAAATTTGTTTTGCAACTCCATTGTACATTCATACCGAGCAATTGAAGATTTTCATGATAATGTTCTCAGTAGGGTTTTTGCGAGGGATGCTGATAATAGAGAAGTGATGAACATCGCGAAGACATCGCAGTTAAAAGAATGGCAAATGCAGATTATTTCTTTCACTGCAGAAGAGATTCCTGAAGGCAGAGAGACGCATGATAGCCCATTGGTCGTAAAATTGGAAATTAATCCAAAACCTGTAGATGGCGAAGATGATGAAGCATAAAATTCCTGGGCGATCAACAGAATCTTAATTGATACGGGGAGCTCAGTAAACATTCTTTTTTACCATACTTACAAGACTATGGGTGGGAAAGATGAAGAGTTGATACCTTCGACGTATAAAATATACGGTTTCAATGGCACAACGAATAAGCCTAAAGGAGAAGTTCATATGAGAATACCCTTGCAAGGATTATCAACTGAAATTTTGTTCTGTGTAGTCGATGTGGAGTCCCCTTATAATGCATTGATTGGAAGGCCATGGTTGCACGAAATTCTGGGCGTAGCGTCGACTTATCATCAGTGTATAAAGTTTCCTCATCCTAGCGGTGTTGGAGTTATAAAGGGAGACTGGATGGAAGGACAAAAATGCTATGAGATTGATGTGGAGAGTTGCGAGGAAAGAGCTGCAAAAAGAAAGGGCTGGAAGCAAAATATAAGAGATGAACAAAGAAGAGAAAGGTTGATGGTGGATACCATAGAAATAAGAGGTGAAGATACATTGCGAAGCAAGTGCATGAAAACAGTTGAAAATTATGATGGAAAGGACTCATTAAGAGGTTTGAATGATGCAGAGGCAGAGAGCAGCAGAAGCAAGAAGTGTAAGAAATGAATAATCATTATTATCAAAATCAATGACAAAGGCATATCAAGAGTAAGAGGAAGAAATAATAATTGAAGAAGAAATGCGCGAGAATCTCGTCATCAAGAATGTATGAAAATTTGATTGAAAAATTGAAATGAGATTACAACAAACAAAGCAAGATTATGCGAGAGCTTCACAAACAAAATATCAAAAATGAATGATTAAATGAATTAACAAAAATGAAAGAGTGAGTGAATGGGACAAACCTTTATGGCGTACACCCTAGTTCGCGAATGATATTTCGCAAGAGGCAAATGTAAGACCTAAAGTGCGTCATATAAGGGGGTATCTCTTGACATGGCTCAGGGAAAAGGTTACACCGCCCGTGGAACTTGAGTCATGAAAATTTGGGGCCCATGAAAGCCTATCAGGGAGAGATACCTTGGATTTCCAACTATATATATAAGGTTATACCCTGGTTGGACGCCCGAGGGTCTCTTCCAAGGAGTCAGTGTATGCTCAAGGCGCCGAGGTACACGGTTGAGCCAAGAGTGCCGGGACATTTGAAGTGTCTCGGCCATTCTTGGCAAGTCTTGGCACATCTTTGCACTCGGCCCGAAGAAAACTCCACTTAGGGTGCGTCTCGTAACCATAAACCCTATAGGTATAAGGGATAAGAGGCTGCGAAAACAACAGTTGTTGTTAAGACCGGATGGGAGGAGCTAGTCTTGTATGGCCGATGTACGCCTCCTTGAAGGGGCAACCAGGGAGATGATAAGGGCGGCACCCTCCATTAGGGAGCGGATAAGTGTCACAAGACGGCAATGTCATGGGGCTTTATATTCGCAAGAACATTTAGGCCTGTCATATTGTCGCAAATGAAATATCCTGCAGAGGCAAAAATACTAAAGAAATGATAAGACAAGATCAATGGGTCATTACATGAAAATGTAAGGACGTCCTGCGATTTTGTCGCACGACGTCAATGTCATGGGACTTTATATTCGCAAGAATATTTAGATATGTCATATTGATGCAAAATGAGGGGTGTCAAAATAAGACCTTTAACTAGGAAGGAAAAATAAGACCACACAAAAACAATGATAAGACAAGATCAATGGGTCATTACATGAAAATGTAACGACGTCCTGCGATTTTGTCGCAATGATGAATTTCAACATAAATGATGATAAAATAACACAAGAAATCGAGTAAGCAAACAAGCTTGCGAATACGATTATATTTCTTCATTTATTTGTGAAGAATCAGCAACAACTATTCTATGAAATTAAGAAGTATCATTACTTAAAGATTATCGACTTGATTTATCTCATGTGAAAATAAATAACAGAGGCAAGTATGGGAATGATTAGAATAAAAACTTGTTATTTATATTCATATGATAGATTTACAGTAAGAGATTACAAAATGGAAGGTTAGAAGGATAAATGTACAAATATCACAGGAAGAGAAAGGAAAATGGAACAATCTAGCAACTTATTCTTCTTCATCAGATTCTTTATCAGATTCTTCTTCTTCGCTTACATCACTATCAGAGACATCTGAGCAAGGCATATTTTCAGGAATTTCATCGAGAAGACAAGGATATGAAGAAAGAGGAATGTTGTGATCATTGCAAATCTGTTCAATAGTTTGGTTGCGAAAACGAACAACATCATTATTGAAATTCGCCACAGTAGTTTGTAGTTGCTTCTTCATCTTATAATATTTGTCATTGCCAAGAGAGAAGTCTTTGGCGAGTTGTGCTTTCTCAGATTCAAGTTCCTTGATTCTAGTTTGAAACCTCTTCTCAGATTCTGCGAACAAATGACAATGAGTTAGCAGCTTAATAACAGTTTTATAGAAAAGAAGCGGAAAAATAATGGAGAACAGTAAAACAACCTTCTCTGCCAGAAATCATATCTTTAACCAAGGCATTATGCTCAGCATGAAGACTGACGTTAACACCTAAGTTATTTCTGGCATTATCTAGAACCTTCGCAGCCCAAGCGAATTCATCATCATTATTTATGACAAGAAGTGAACGAATTTTATTTTCTCGCTCATTAAGTATGGCATTTTGGCGAAGGGATTCATCTCGTTCAATTTGGACTTCAAGAATAGTTTTTTGGAATTTTGCTAATGCTTGTGCACCTTGATTAGCAATGCGATCCTTATCATCTATGAGGCTTCTAATATTTTTCCTTAGAATATTATTACTCTCCTGGGAGTCAAGATATAAACGTTTAAATCGGTTGGCTAAACCTAAACTAGACCTATGTTCAATTTCTAAAAGATGAAATTTGGTTCGAAGTTCATTTAATGAGAGAGAATTAATCTTGTTTGACGAACTACTTAAATATTCATTGAGATGAGCGAGAAGAGCATCATCATCCATAGGTTCAGGGAATGAATGGAGAAGGATGGCTTCGTCAGAAAGATTATAAACGTCTGCGAAAATGATAAGTCAGGCAAAGAAAAATAAATGGTAAAGTAGAAATGAAAAAAAGAGGAGGGTGTTATACCATAAAGTTGCTGATTAGCACTTTGAAGAGTGGATATTTTGTCCTTTTGGGAAGAAGACTCAATTTCCAACTGTTGAATTTTCTCATCCTTCTTGCGAGATGTCGCAACATCAATTTCTAGTTCTTTGATCTTCTCTTTAAGTTGAAGATTTTTCTTTTCAAGATTGTTGCGTCTTTTCTCAAGGTCTGAGGCAACAACAAAGGAAGCTCTCCCAGACTATAAAGGGAGGTAAAGGAATTGTTAGGATAAGGTTTATAATCAAAATTACAGAAAAATAAAGAAATATGAACATACCAAAGCACTGAGTGCATTTAAGAGACTGGGAGTCATTGTTCGAGAAACTCTGCGAAAAGAATCATTATCCATTAGCAGGGGAGCATCGCAAATATTAGCGAGAGCTTCGCAAGTAGAAGATAAATGATCATCTCCCAATCCTTGCATAGAATCGGAGAAGACACTAGACAATTGCGCCATAGCAGAAGCGACCGAATGATTCTCCTTTGCAGAAGAAGTATCAATCTCATTTTCATCTTCGTCGGAACTCTCGCTGGTTTGGGAACTAGAACGAGAAGAGGGATGGATTTTCCGTTTTTTAGAAGATGGAGCAGAAGACTTATCCTAGCGAAGAGTGATTTTATTCTTGCCCTTAACCTTCGCAGCTTCGGGAATGTCAATTTCTTCAACAACCTTTGCACACGAATGAAGATAAGAAACAGAGGCAACAATATTGTTAAAAATAACAAAATAAAGTATTTCTTACTTCATCCGTGATTGATCGGAGTATCGCCAGAGTACTCGCCTTTGGACGTCTTCTATAACTCTTTTTCAATTTGGTAATCTGAAAATTTTACAAGCCTAGTAAATATAAGAGGAAGGAAATATCGTAAAGCAAACCTGAAATAGGAAGTATACCTCTTTTGCCTTCTCGGGCCACTTAAATTCCCAAGGATGATAGTTTGCGAGATTCGCGGGGAGTGTATGAGAACCTGCAATATAAGGTCCGCTCAAAAATAGAGGAACAACCCACCACTTCTCATCTTTGGAGTACCGAGGAACATTATTTTTGCCCGAGTGCCAGTCAATATCTTGCATAAGCGACTTATCACTTTGGAAATATTATCTTTTCTCTTCAATCGAGCACCCCAGTGAGATTTATCATTTCTCATATTTATTACTTCATAATTTTCGAAAAAGTTTTCTACAGTATACTTCTCAGCGACTATTTCTAAACTTGCGAATCTAGGATCTTTGACATCATCAGGATATAAAGATCCCTTGCCAGCGCCACGGTTGGCGAATTCAAGCATTAGACGGATGCAATCACCGCTTAGTTGATAAATAGCTCGCGAGAATTTCTCATGAGCAAGAATTTCATAGAATAAAGGCATCTCTGGATTGTAAAGAGGAATGGGAAGGCCTGCGAGGATTTGACCTAGCGAGATTATGATTTTCTGATCATCACACTGATGATCAGAAAACAACTTTGCAGAAAGTATATATGAAGATTCTTGATCAGGAATGGTTGATAGGATGAAGCCCTTCTCTTGTAAATTCTTTTGAGCTTCAATAAAAAGGGGTTTATATATACGACCAAGTGAAGCCATTTTTAGAAGTATGGTAATGATTAGAGAATTGAAGATCAAGAGAAAGAAAGAAGGGAAGATTTACAGTAGCAGAAGCGCAGATTGCGGAGGAAGAAAGTTGAAGAAAAGTTGCAGAGGGAAAATAAAAGAGAAGAAGAGAAGGGTGAGAAAAATATATATAGAGAGAAGAATCATCGAGAAAACAAATGCATTTAATGCGAGATGGGACGTGAATGGTCAAGAATAAACGGTTGAAAGAAACGTGTCAAGAAAAGAATGGAAGAAGAAACATTCGTAATAAATTCCGTGTAAAAGTACGGGAGTGAAACAGATAAAGATGAACAATTGATGAACAATTGCGGCATTTCGAAATATTGGTTCTCATGACATTATCTCCTTCGCAGAGAAGACATGAGAAGAGGCAAGATGTAGGATCAGAATATCGCGACATTAATGTTTCGCGAGATTGATAAATGACGACATTGCGAGGGAGTCGCAGGGAAGTAAAATAAATGACACAATGAATGACGACAGCCAAAACATGAGAAAGATATGAAGATTCATCGAAATTTAGGAGTGTCGCGAGAATTTATACATGTACACTTGCGATATTTCGCAAGACATTCCCGAAAATAAAGGACAGCTTAGCTGTCATCCACTGTGTACTACCCTATATAAAGGGTTGGGTAAATCTGTTGTAGGAGAGTTCTTTTTGAATTGTTAAGCAAGTCTTTAGGAGAGAGAAAGTTTTAGAGTGATTGTAATTCTATTACTCATTTCCATTTCATATTGTAAAGATTCAAGTATTCAATCAATAGAAATCATAATCATTCATCTTAAAATGACTTAATTGTGTATATTCTAGTGAGGGGTGTAGTGTAGGATTTCCTGCAACTACAGATCAAATGATCAATACGAAATATTCCGAGTCTAAACTAAATGACTGTCTCACACAAATCATATAAGATGTTACCAGACGATTTTCAAATGATCATCTTTTGATTTTCGTCAAGAATATAAGATTGTTGATGGTGGTTTTCAGTTCAGGGCTAAAATCGTAAAACCCTATATTTAATGCGTTGTTATTCTTCAAAGAAATTGAGCCATTTAAAAGTGATGAGTGCCTAGGCCTCTTTACTTACATATGTATGAAGCAACTCAGTATATTTATATAAAATTTATCCAGAATGGTGCGTGCAGCAACAATCCCAGATATTCTGTAAATTTTATCTTCCACCTGCATTACTCACTAATGCATGGCCTGTAGAGTATTCATTTTATGCCATGTTCTCAGCCTAACTCTTGATGTTGACATGGCATGCCAATTAATGCTCGCTCGCAGCTAAGTAGCATGAATTTCCCGAAGTGTCAGGATTAAGATGCGCATAGAAGTACTCAATTAGAGGCACGCAAAGTTATGCTTCCCTATGAAATATAATTAGTGATTTTGTAAGAATGCACAAAATTCACCAGAAATTGATTGATTTTGTGCCATCCCACAAAATTCAATCATCTTGAACCTAATTTTACTAATTTATAAAAATTAGGCCTTTTGCGCCCTGCGCAATATCTTGAACCCTATTGGTCGAGACCAAACTTAGGCAAGCTAGAAATTGATCCGCCATGGACTAGTAGGAGAAAAATCTTACCAAGAAATAAAGAGAGACTGCGGCAAATAAAGGTAGCAGCAAAAAAGAGGCGCGGCCATATCACTTGTCCGGCCAGTTTGCCCTAGCAGGCGTTGCTCTGTGGCCGATCGGCCATATTATTGACTACTTGCCCCTCTTTCTCATCAACCAATCAGATCGCTTTAAATGCGCAACACACACTTTTGAGTAAAAGTGAAAGTTGGCTAGGCGCACATTTAATTCCTTAAGAAATTGAACATAGACTGCCCATGTCAGTCTTAAAACAATCACGGCCACACGATTTGGCCGACCAACTCAATGAGCTTGGCCTTCTTCCAACGAGACCAATCAAACTTCATGATGTCCACCGGCGGGCCCACCATCATTCCATCCAATCGGAATCCTCTTAGCCCGCCAGCAACATCCCTGATCGCCAGCCGGAGCTAGGCTAGTCGCGCTGTTGAAAAGAAGTTCAACGAGTTAAGACTGGCCATGACAGTCTCAAACTCATCGCATCCTTCCAACTTCGCCAGCCGAATTGGATGGATTCGATTTTGTTTTGGACGGCCAACAAGATGCCGGCATGCTCGCCAGCAACCCATTTTCATCCCTGGCCAGTCGAACTGCCCACGACATGTCAGGAGCACACCAAACTGATTGCTCAAAGTAGGGTGGCCGCGCGTGTTATAAAACCCTAATTTATGTTAGCAGCAGTATATTGCTTCCGCAAAACGATCTTGGCCGCCCAACTTCGCCAGCCGGATTGACCGGCGTAGATTTAATCTTAATCAATGTGCAAGGAGCGGATACGTTCACCAGCGGCCCGACAATTGTGTTGGCCGATCGGACAGCTCCCAGTACGCGGCTAACACCAAAAACCGTTAACCCAAAGTAGGTTGGCCACACGGCTATTAAACCCTAAATTGAATTAACGGCAGTCTATAACTGCCGCAAATTATCTCGGTCGTCCAACTTCGCTAGCCGAATCAGCCGACCTACATCTAATTTTAGGGGACCAATAAGATGTCGCCGTAGTTGCCAGCCATCACTCTCCTATAAGGACCGATTGGCCTACCTTTGGCGCGCATGAACGTCTCCTAGCAGCTTCTTCAAAATGCCCGGTCATGCTCCTTTTAAGACATTAAGTTCCGCGACTAATTTAGGCAGGCTTTACACAACGATGCTTTTTGAGCATCGATTATTCTGAGCCGCTTGCTCAAAAGCGATGCTTTAAATGCATCGATTACAAACGATGTTTTACAAATATCGATTTTACAAATAATTTAATTATTTGACCTAAAGGCATTACATGCTACCTCTTGCGGCAAGTCTCATGACTTGGCTTGTAACATATGACCACCCGCCGCTTAGCTTGTGCGTGATTGGTCAGAATAACTAGGTCTTGCAAACAAGACCCATTCATCAATCTGCTGCATATTTTCCACGAAAATACTCGGGACATCAAACATGTCACAAACTAGGGTATGTTCATCAGGGTATTGGTCTGGCGGTTTACAACATGCGGTGTGCAACACGCCCATTCTAAGAAAGTGTCAGTAAAGGGGGACAGTTACTGGCGGCAGAGAAGTAGTGGGTGTAAACCAACCGGTCTTCTCTTATAACAAGACGTGGTTTTCAACATTTTTTACACGACCCCACTTCTCCATAACTCAACTACTCTCTCTTCCTATGAGATCAGGGTGCGTTCAACTAAGACTTATATAAATAGGTTTTCAACCTATTTCAACCAAGAACAACGGTTATCAACACAGTATCCAGAAAACACCAAAGAACTCATAGCTTACATTCCGCAAGAGAGTTCCACATTCTAATACAAGTCATAAAACAACCACACCTATAGAGTTAACTATTCTGATCTCAACACCTTCTTCGCTTCCCTCCCTAAGATCAACCCTTCTCCTTCATTTTGTGATGAAGCAAGACTGGAACGGCCATTTCTTAGTTTATGCCAGGATTGTACAGATTGATCTCTCAAATCTAAAGTACTCCCATGCAGTGCATTTGTTTAGGGTTTAGATTCGTTTCTCGGCAGCACACACAAATTTACCATTTCCAGCAGAATCATTTTTTACCCAAAATAACTGGCGACCACAGTTGGAGATTAATCCGTCGGTTGCAAAATTAGTTAAAAAAATTTTTCATTTCAATTTTCTTAACTTCAAGAGGGTGGATCTTAGATCTAATTTAATCATTAACCGAAATTCATTTCAATCACCAAATCCAACTTTCCATTTTATGATGTACCCGTGTCAGCCAAACTCTTCCAAAACCACGAGTGCTCGAAATCCAACCACCATGGAAGGGATGACAAAAATGCTGGAAGACGTTGTTACAAATCAGGCCAATATCGTCAAGCTACAAAATGAGACTTTTTGTCTCCTAAAGAGTATGGTAAACCGGTTGTGGCAAGAATCAACAAACATTCGGTCGGAGAACGCCACCAATTTTAGAAGTGACACAAAAAATGTTGAATCCTTGTCTGAAGTCTGTGCCTCCGCCAACGACAATGCAGACAGAGTACGAAGCCACATCGGACGGGAGAAGAAAGGAAATTACCAACTAAACTCAGCCAACGACAAAGAGCTGAGGCAGTTTCACAAGTCTAAAGGAAGAGACCCGCCAGGTGTGTCGCAATATCTGCAATATAAAGGTAAGGAACCGGCTTATTAAGCTTTGTTGGAAAACATGTACCTTCAGACTCTCGCAGAAGTTCAAAGAGTCGTCCAACAGGCCGCAACCACAACCTCCTTAACCTTACTAAAAGGAGAAGCACCTGAAGAAGGGGAAATTTACCAAGGCGTCCATGAAGACAAGAACCGCGACATTGAACGGTATGATCAACCACCTCATATCACTGTCACTGATACAGAGCCTTTAAGAGAAGTTACACTTCAACAAAATTACCGGACTAAATGCTCCGCGCCTGCATCAGCACTCGCTCAAGTCTCGATTCTGCCCTCGAAACGAGCTTCATGCCAAAGCCTACAAGATTTTCCACGACAACCACTACTAACGCGAGATAAACCAGACTCAAAATACCCGTGCTTTCCACTCCCTATGAGGAAGGTGCTAGAGTTGCTGGAAGTATGGGTACGAGATGGGGATATTCAGCTCCCTCCTGTATGGTGCCCGCTAACTGATCAAGAAGTGCTAGATTCAAGATATTGTCACCATCACAGGTTCATTCATCATCTTACCAGTGAATGCAATGGTCTGAAGCGCATTGTCCAAGAAAAGATTAATTCAGGAGAATTGCGCCTGGGAACTGGAGATCCTCCACTTTTCCGCAAATCGACATAAAGATATTTCTCACGGACTAAATCATCGCTGCCCCCGATAGGCGTTTCTTATTTATTGAAGGAATAATGACTCTGTATGATTCCAGACATTGCAAGAACAATAAAAAGCGGTTGGGGACTTCTTATTGCTATGGCTGCATCACACAATGAATTTGGATTTGAAGCAATTATCCGGGAGAATTCAGTTTTGCTGGGAGGCCTCGCGGACAAGTCAGTTTCATCAAACAATGTTTACATGACCAATTGTTTTGAAATTTGCTGGGGACTTTACACAAACGTCAGTCCTATATTGAGAATGGAAGCCAATAACCATTATTCTAAAATATCATATCACTCTAGTATTTCCCTTTTCATGCAATATTTACAATTTCTCCCAAGTGGCTGCGCTATTTGTGATTAAGATTCCAACTTATTAGTTGATTCAAATATCATTCACAGAATTACTCATCGTTTCAAAAATAAATCAATTCAAAAATCCTCACAAATCAATTACCTACTAAATCAAAACCAGAAAATCAAACCATAAAAGAGACGTCTTATGTCTTTCAAAAAAAAAAAAAAAACCTAAGAGGAGAAAGTTCAAAAAATAAAAGCATTCAAGGGAAATCGCCCAACAACAGCTTATTCCTCTTAGAGAAAGCATCCTTCATGTTTTGGAGAGCATCCTGCTTCAACTTCAATTCTTGGGATAACTTCTCGATCTCAGCCTCCTGTTGATTAATGAGATCCAGGGAGGGAACCTCATCCATTTCGGTTTGCAGCCTTTGGATTTTGGAAAACCCTTCACAGAACCAGGAGGCGTTAAACTCAAATTTCACGCACATATCCCGATGGTACTCCCAGCTTAAGACTACTTCTTCAGAAACAGTGTGTCCAGTCACGCTGCACATATCATGGATTGAAGATAGGGCTTCCTCCACGCGTATAACCAACGAAAAACGACAGTTACTTTTCTTGGTCGTTGCGATATGTCCATGCTTTTCCCATATTTTGGTATATAACTCCGCTTACTTAGATGGTACGCTGAATCCTCTAATCATCACATGATCCGCAAAGGGAGCAACAAATGGAGGGTTGAAGATGGCACCTGCAGCAGAATGTACGACTAGCGCTCCTTCAACTTCAGAAGATTCTTTGGAAACGATTGCACCCGCAACTCCAGATATGGTTTTTACATTGGAAAGCGCAACAACATCCTCATTGTGATTAATATCCAGCTCAGGGTTATCTCCAGGTGCAGCTTCTTTCTGTAATACCACCGATTCAATATTTATTTCATATCAAAAAATAAATAATCCAAGAATAAAAAACATGTGGGAGACTTACCGACTCATCTGTTGGCTCACTGCAAGAGTTATACTCGCCACTACTATATTCAGAAGTGTTTTTATCATCACCGCCGGATTCTTCTTCCTCATCTTCACCTTCGAGAGACTCAGTATCACCGGACTTCTCCACTAGAGATGCCATGTTTTGTCCGTGTGCAAGCCTGGCAAAAGCATTCATACTCTCACCCCTGGTTTCAAAAAAAAAAAGAAAAAAAAAGAGGTGCTTAGTGAAGTTAGTCCAAAAAATTCGGCTGGTCAAGAAGAAGCACATACATACCTGCATATTCGAAGAATTGAAGACCACTGGGCTGTTGGAACCGTTCGGATACCACCTGCACGCCTTTTGACCTCCGCTCCTCTTCTTGGAGACTGTTTCTACCTTGTCCAGAGGGTTTTCGCTTACTCCCAGGAAGTGGCTTCAACAACTTGTGTTTCTTCAAGATCTCGGAAGTAGGTTTTCCACGTGGAACCGTCACAACTTCCTGTACATACTTATGAAGATCTAGAAGCTCTTTCTGCCAGAATTCTTATTTTGGATTCACCACTGGTTTCCTTCTTGGAAGTAAGAATGGAAGGCTTCTATTCGTCACATGAACACTCGTGTCCAAAATAGATTCCAAGAGGTCATCTGACGGTGCTGACGGACGACAAAACGGAACTCCTTGGTCAAAACCCATCAGACGAGCAGCTTTGTCGATGTTATAAGGAGTAACAGTAAAATATTCCATGAAGAAATATGGAACATATCCAGGTGTGCAGCTTCGTAGGAATATGGCTTCTCCAACACTCATATCCATTATCCGAGTGTAATGTTGTACCCAAAACAGAAGCAAAAATATTCGTCTGAACTATGGATGTGTGAACCGGTGCCCAGGGACGAAAGTTAATTGCGTGCACATTATCGAAGAAATCAATGAGTCTTAGGCCTGGTTTTGGGCGTTTTTCAACCAACGAAGAATTCTGGCGCCTCCATATATATTAGAAAATGAAGTTGAAGGATTAGGATCATAGCCCTCAAAGTGCTCCCACAGACATGCTTGGAGAAATGCAATATGAATATGCGATTCTATCTTCATGTTCCATTGGAAGCATACATTTCCGCTGCTAGAGAATCCAGATGGCAATACAAGGAGCCAAGAAACAAGCTGCCTATAGGTCGCGCCACACCTTGCGCCAGCCTTATTGCAAAAGTAAAAAGTTTCGGCCTTATTGTCTTTGTACCAGATCCATCATCAAAAATGTCCCTAGACAGCCACAGGGATAAAAACGCAGCAACACTGAGTGTGTCATTCAATACATGACCCGGTTTCGGTTTCATGGGGTACCATTCAGATGCCCACCAAGTGTAGAAACATTTTTCCCTTAGCGTCAAATTCTTATATCTTTTTAATCAGGGTGGCGTACATCTCTTCTTCTTCTTCAGACAAAGCAAAGTTAAGACTTCCTATGATTGGAAGGCTCAGCAGAACAACTACACTCTCCAAAGTAATCATCATTTCGCCCCATCTACATATGGACGTATGAGTAGGAATACACCATAGAGAAATGAAAGTCATCAAACCGGACACATCCTTCCTAATATGGAGTGTTGCAGACGCCTTGACAGCTTCAACGATTTGTGCTTTATTAAAGTTGTCTCTAACATGAGCGTTGCCCAGCATATATCTATTCTATCCATCATAAGAGCGCAACGGGTTATGGCAGATTTTAAAATCAATGGGAGAAGATGGATACTCGTTCTGCTGGAGACATAACCTCATCACACGATCAGTGGAAACTGATGGAACAACCTCTTCATTATATGAATCAGTGATGAGAGTTATCACATGGCTGGGTGGGTCTTGGTAGTTGTGTTAGACCTTGTGAAGAATTCATCATCTGTATTCGGCATATCTTTGGAATCTTTGGTACTTCCCGGCTTAGCAGCAGAAACATCTCCAGGTGACATCTTATTCAAAAAGAATTCCTTACGTTACTGTTCACGTTTGAGTAACTACAATGAAGCAAAATGGGAAAAGAGTCACTACTTCATGCTTCAAAAGAGAAGACCTACGCGTGCCATATAACCACTAATAGTCGAGTTTACATGAAGAAACATGCAAAAAAAAAATACGAAAAATATTTTTTGGCCGCGGGACATTACACACACGACCAAGTGGAGTGGGGACTTGCGCCCACTCAAAAAACAAAAAAAAAAAATTACTTTCCGCGGGTATTGCGCCCTCGGCCTAAACCTAAAGCTAGGTGTTGATGGCGGATTTTCATTTAAGGTTAAAATTGTAAAAAAACCAGAAAATCATGCGCTGACATCTTGTAAAAGATAAAGCCATTAATAAGTGTTGGATACTCCTTCACTTTACTAATTCACCTAGAATGGAGCATGTGGCAACAATCCCATTCTGTGAATACATGAAATTCATCCAGGTTGGAGCATGCAGCAACAATCCCATATACCCTGTTATTGATGGTGGATTTTCATTTAAGGTTAAAATTGTAAAAAACCAGAAAATCATGCGCTGACATCTTGTAAAAGATAAAGCCATTAATAAGTGTTGGATACTCCTTCACTTTACTAATTCACCTAGAATGGAGCATGTGGCAACAATCCCATTCTGTGAATACACGAAATTCATCCAGGTTGGAGCATGTAGTAACAATCCCATATACCATGTGAATTTCTAGCATTATTAATTAATACGCAATCAGCCTTGTATTTCCTGTACTCATTATCAGTGCGGCATGACGACTGAGTGTTGCTCTTACAGAGCAACACGAACCTCCAAGCATTATAATGAAACCATGTACGAAATACCCGTATGGCCGACTCTCGGTGTGTTATACTAGCCCGATTGAGCCCCTCTCGGTGTGTTATACTAGCCCGATTGAGCATCCGGACTGACCAGATCGGTCCGGATATGATCTGATCATCCAACTCCACAAGCATGATTGGATGACCCGGATCAATTCCATCACCCCCAAGCAGGTATGGAATATCCACTGCCGAACCAACGCGGACTCCGCATGGTCGGCCTCCCCAAAATATTGGCCTAGCTTGCCAAAAATGTCCAAACCAGAGCGTATGGACGGAAAATCCTAAATTAGGGTTTGCGGCATATTACATGTGTCGCAAAACAGTCTCAACCATCCATCTTTGCAGGTATAGATGGAGGGTGTAGATGTAGATTCAAAGGGCCCAGAGCATGTCAATACAATCACCGTGGGGCGCCTACATACCCGACCAATCGGTCGAGGACCAACCATGGTTGGTTATCCCAATTCGTACGCCGAATAAAGCATGGTCGTACGGCCTTGAAACCCAAAATTAGGGTTTTGAGCATCACGAGCGTCCATCTTCTCCGGCACGAATGGAGGGTCCAAGATTAGATTAAGTAGGTCCGGTCATACAAGCATGACCACCGTGGACCCATCTATCCCCTCACCCGATCGGCCAAGGCATATCATGCCTGGTTATTCCAAGACGCGCGCCCAAACTAGCGTGGTCACACCTCCAAAACCGCAAACTGATCTCGACCGCTCAACTTCGCCGGACGATTTGGATGGCTCGGATCACGTTTTCATGGGATATTCAGGTATAGGCGTGAACACCAGCCTACCACCTTCACACCAGACCGATCGGCCAAGACCGACCAAGATTGGTCATCTTGGAACGTGCGCCCGAAATGGGCATGACGCGCGGCTCTTGCGGCACTGGTTTTCTGTCACAAATTGATGTCGACCACTCAAATTCACCGGACGAATTGAGTGGCCCAGATCATACTTTCGTGAAGTAATGGGTATAGGCGCCTACACCGTCATGCCGTCTATACGCATGTACGGTCGGTGCCTGGCCAAAGTCATATCCCAAGTCGGGATTCGACCATGTGAAGAGGATGCTTGCGCACCTCCTCTAGAAACCCTAATTTCATTAACGGTCGCAGATGAGTGTCTCAAAGATCATCTCATCCGTCCAACTTCACCATCTTGGTTATACAACCCTGGTCAGGAGTTAATTGGTCAGTGAGGCGTCATCTCCCGTCACTTTACCACACCATGATGCAGTACCTGCATAAAATACACACGATACTTCACAAGTATCAACTTTCTGAATAACGCAGTTATTCAACTTAGCATTACATGCTACCTTTCATGGATCCCACGATCCACACACTCGAGACATCAATCATGTCACAAACTGGGGGATACATACTGGGGTATTGGTCTGGCGGTTTACAGCGTGCAGCGTGCAACGCGCCATCACAAGAACGTATCAGGAAGGCATGGACGGTTAAGAGATGACAGGAGAAGTGGGCAAGAGTGGTCGTGTAAGACCAGCACACACCTCCACTACTCCATCATTCCACTTCCCACGAGAGACGTGAATAAGGCTCAAATGACTTGTATAAATAGATTCTCCTACCTATTTTCCAACACAGGAGAAAAACAGGAGACGAGAGAAACAAAACAAGTCCAGACAACAGAGGCAAGTGTTTATACAATCGTATTAAAACACGGATTTAATCGATTGCTTACTCCGCAAGCCGGTTCGACTTTTCGATACAAGTCATTCATAGCCAACACCTTCACAATCTCAACACCTTCTTCGCTTCCCTCCCTAAGATCAACCCCATCTCCTTCACTTTGTGACCGAAACAAGTCTGGAACGGCCATTTCTTGGTTTAGGCCGGACTTGCACAGATTGATTTCCGAATCTACAAGCACTCACCGCGCAGTGTATTTGTTTAGGGTTTAGATTCATTCCTCATCCACACACCCCAAATTACCAAAACCGGCAGGAATAATTTTCACCCATAAACAATTGGCGACCACAGCGGGAGGTTGATCTCTCGGTTGTAAAGTCAATTTCTTTAATACTATTCATTCAATTTCGAGATGGTTGGTCGTAGGACCACCTCGACGGTCTCAAATCCTGATGGTTCCTCCAACGGAGATACCCCTCCTCCTAACGGCATATCTGACGGCATGATCAGGAGATTCCCAACATTAAGCGAACTAGCACGGGTACAGGAGATTCACACGAAGATCATGGAGCTAATCAAAGAAGCGGTAAACGGCATACTTGATCTCCTCATCAAGATGACATCAGAGATGAGCGTTCCGGAAACCTTTACATCGGGGACTAGTCCCCCTCATATCAACAGCTTTACTACGAACCAGAGGCCAGTGGACTAGGAAGCGGCATCTCTAGTGGAAAGCTTGTGTGAACTCTTGCACCTCTCGAAGAATCAACGGGCAGAGACGTTTTCTGCAGTTAATAAAATAGCTCTGGACGTACATCTGACTCCTTCTCGTCCAGAAGTCTTAAATGCATCAGAAACATCTGTAAATAATGTTACATTCACAAAGGACGACATGATGGCAGAGGAAGGTCACAACCGGGCCCTACATGTTACCGCTCACATCAAGGGTTCAGAGTTCAGGAGGGCCCTCGTCGACACAGGAGCATCTTCGAATGTAATTACTCTCAAGACTCTCAAGACAGCCAAGGTTAGCCCATGCAAGATTGTACGACAGCCCACCACGATGACGGACTTAGAAGGAAATCAGACCAGCACATACGGGTATGTCAATCTGAATTTATCAGTAGGACCCGTTCAGTCAAGAGCAAAATTTGAAGTCATAGAAAAGGAGCCGGACTACCATATGATACTGGGGAGACCGTGGCTTCACCACAACAAGGTCATTCCTTCAACGTATCACCAGTGCCTGAAGACCATGCTAAATGAGAAAGTCATTCGTATTCCTGCATCATTGTCTCCGTACGCACCAATATGCGGAGTGGAGCTGTTCGAGCCAAAAGGTACCTCGCAGGGAAGATCAGACAAAGTCCTGTGCACCCCACTACCCACGTGGGCTTCAATCCAGGAAGAAAACCGACTTGCATCACTGAGGGCCAAGCACCACGACACGCCTTCTCTGACGAGGCGTCCATCTTTGTCCAGTGAAGCTTCAACCCACGTTCACACCAAAAGGGAACGCACCTTTGAAGCAAAATGTGACCAGAAGGGGAAGACAATATACCGGCGCTGCTGTTAGCAATTAGCAGGAGAGACTGGCACCCAGTCTCTCCTCCCAATTGAATGCTGCAAGAACGACGGAATACAAGAGGAGGTATTGGACGCCCCGCGACAACTACAAGATGGAACCAATTCCACGACTGACGAGCTCGAGATTATTAACATCGGGAATGAAGAATCTCCCAGGCCGGTCTCTATCAGTTCGACTCTGTCCACAGACGAACGTACGAGTCTTTTTCAACTACTCGAGGAGTACCAAGAAGTGTTCGCCTGGACATACGAGGAAATACCTGGTCTGGATGAAAAATTGGTCACCCATCACTTACATGTCATACCTGGATCCAAGCCAATCAAGCAATCTCCGAGGCAATTCAGACATGAGGTAGAAGAACAAATCAAGAACGAAATTCAGAAGTTACTAGCTGCTGGCTTCATCAGACCTATTCATCATCCGACCTGGTTAGCCAATGTGGTCCCAGTAAAGAAGAAAAACGGACAGATTCGGTGCTGCGTGGATTTCAGAGACCTGAACAAGTGCTGCCCCAAGGACGACTTTCCCCTACCTAACATCGACATGTTAGTAGACGCCACTAGCGGACACGACATGTTTTCCTTCATGGATGGTTACAGCGGCTACAATCAGATAAGGATGTATGAACACGATGCAAGTAAGACAGCCTTCCGAACCCCTCTTGGTAATTTTTACTATACCGTTATGCCATTCGGTTTAAAGAACGCCGGCGCAACGTATCAACGTGCTATGACGGCAATCTTCCATGACATGATGCATAAACAAGTAGAAGACTACGTAGATGATATTGTGGTCAAGTCGAGGGCTCGAGCAGATCACACCAACGTCTTACGGCAAGTGTTCGAGAGGTGTCGAGAATACAAGTTGAAGATGAATCCTTTGAAATGCGCTTTCGGTGTCTCTTCAGGCAAATTTCTAGGATTCCAAGTAACCGCGGAAGGGATTAAGGTAGACCCGTCCAAGACTCAAGCTATCCTCACAATGCCACCTCCACGAACTGTGAAGGAACTCCAGAGTTTCATGGGCAAGGTAAACTACATCCGACGTTTTATACCGGGTCTAGCCCAACTTGCCGCCTCATTCACTCCCTTGCTAAAGAAAGGAGCTAGCTTCATTTGGACCACAACCCAGCAGGAGGCTTTTAGAAAGATTCAACGAATACTGACATCTCCAGCCATTATGAAGTCTCCTGCACAAGGAAAGCCGCTACATCTCTACACTGCCTTCAGTGACACCGCAGTAGGAGCTCTACTCGCTCAGGAAGACGACGAGGGAATCGAACATCCCATATACTACTTCAGCCGAATATTGAGAGATGCTGAACTCAGATACCCCAGAGCGGAAAAAGCATGTTTAGCCTTGATCCATTCCATTCAAAAGTTCAGGCATTACCTACTGTCTAATAGGGTGATACTCGTGTCTAAATCTGATCCTGCAAAGTTTTACTTTCAAAGCCGGTCCTGACTGGAAGGAAAGGCAAGTGGCTTCTCCAAATGTCAGAGCTGGACATAACGTGTGCGTCACCTAGAGCTATCAAGGGTCAAGCAGTTGCAGACTTGCTGGCGGCATTTCCTAGAGAAGGCACTACAGGGCTACACGAAGATCTCCCTGGAGAATTTCCAGACGTCTCTATTTTGGAAGAACAAGTGTGGCTCTTGTATTTTGATGGCTCTGCTACCCCTAGCAGTAATACTGGAGGAGCGGGCGTGGTATTAGTATCTCCAACTGGGGAAGTATTCTCACACTCCTTCAAGCTGGACTTCGAATGCACCAACAACTCAGCAGAGTATGAAGCCTTCCTCATAGGGATGTCAATAGCCAAGCAAGTGGGAGTCACGCGCCTGGAGATAAGAGGTGACTCCAAGTTACTGGTGAATCAGATGAATGGGGTATACGCACTAAAGGAAGTAACGCTAGCTCCATACCGATCAGAAGCACAGAGGTTACTGAATTATTTTGCCGATGCAACCATAACCCATGTCAGTCACAGCAACAACAAACACGCCGATTGTCTAGCAACACTGGCTTCCAAATTGAAGTTCGAAGGTTTGGAAGAAACCCTGACAGTAAAGAGGAGAACCATAGAATCGACATGGTTATCACAATACAAAGACACCAAGACCGATGATTGGCGAACTCCGATCATTCAAGAGCTCAACAGCTCACTCTCCCAAGGAAAGGTCAGTCTTAAAAACCTGCAGAACTTCTTCATGCTTCATGGTATGTCAGACATTATCGGAACCCGGATGGTTCCCTGTCAAGATGTCTTGGGGATGACGAAGCACAACTACAGCTGAATCATGTTCACAACGAAATTTGTGGACAATCACTGGTGGTAACGCTTTACCGACGACTCCAACGTCTGGGCTATTACTGGCCAGGGATGGAGGCTCAATCCAGACTACTTCAGAAGTCGTGCTCAAATTGCCAAGCACCGCCACATCAATTAGAAATTTTTAACGTGAATCACACTGGGGACTGGAGAGAGCTATACATTAGTTATCTCCGTGACGGAATGACTCCTGCCAATCAAAAGGATGCTATCAAGATAAAACAGAAGGCCAAGCGGTTCGTATTACACGAAGGGATCCTGTATCGCAAGAGCTTCGGAGGTGATATACTACGATGCCTGGATGGGGAGGAAGTCCCAGTCATGCTGAAGGAGACACACGAAGGAGAACATCAAGGGAAGAGGAAACTGTTTCTCCAAATACACGAGAAATACTATTGGCCGACCATGGAGGATGACGCAGCCGCTTTCATTCAAAGCTGTCACAAATGCCAAATTCATGGGAACCTTGTTCATGCGCCTTTATTGATGGTGGATTTTCGTTTAAAGTTAAATTTGTAAAATACGGAAAAATTATGCGCTGACATATTGTAAAAGATAAAGCCATTAATAAGTGTTGGATACTCCCTCACTTAATTCACCAAGAATGGAGCATGTGGCAACAATCCCATTCTGTGAATACATGAAATTCCTCCAGGTTGGAGCATGTGGCAACAATCCCATCCTGTGAATTTCTAATCAGCCTTGTATTTCCAGTACTCATTATCAGTGTGGCATGACGACTGAGTGTTACTCTTACAGAGTAATACGAACCTCCAATCACTATAATGAAACCATGTACGAAATACCCGCATGGCCGACTCTCGGTGTGTTATACTAGCCCGATTGAGCCCCTCTCGGTGTGTTATACTAGCCCGATTGAGCATCCGGACTGACCGTATCAGTCCAGATATGATCGCAGTCATCCAACTCCATAAGCATGATTGGATGACCCAGATCAATTCCATCACCCCCAAGCAGGTATGGAATATCCACTGCCGACCCAATGCGGAACCCGCACGGTCGGCCATTGGCCTAGCTTGCCAAAAAACGTTCATACCAAGCATTATGGACGGAAAACCCTAAATTAGGGTTTGCGGCATATTACATGTGTCGCAAAACAGTCTCAACCATCCATCTTCGCAGGTATAGATGGAGGGTGTAGATGTAGATTCAAAGGGCCCAGAGCATGTCAACACGATCACCGTGGGCTCGCCTACACACTTGACCAATCGGTCAAGACCAACCATGTTTAGTCGTGACAAAATCGTCTCCCAAACAAGAGATGACGCACGGATTTGAAACCCAAAATTAGGGTTTTGAGCATCACGAGCGTCCATCTTCTCCGGCATGAATGGAGGGTCCAAGATTAGATTAAGCAGGTCCGGTCATACCAGCATGACCACCGTGGACCCATCTATTCCCTAACCCGATCGGCCAAGGCATATCATGCCTGGCTATTCCAAGACGCGCGCCCAAACTAGCGTGGTCACACCTCCCAAACCGCAAACTGATCTCGACCGCTCAACTTCTCCGGACGATTTGGATGGCTCAGATCACGTTTTCATGGGATATTCAGGTATAGGCGTAAACACCAGCCTATCACCTTCACACCAGGCCAATCGGCCAAGACCGACCAAGATTGGTCGTCTTGGAACGTGCGCGTGAAGAGGGCGTGACGTGCGGCCCTTGCGGCACTAGTTTTTTTGTCGCAAATCGATCTCGACCACTCGATTTCACCGGATGAATTGAGTGACCCAGATCATACTTTCATGAGGTAATGGGGTATAGGCGCCTACACCATCATGCCATCTACACGCATGTATGGTCGGTTAGGCCAAAGTTGTATCCCATGCTTGGTTTCGACCAAGCCGAAGAGTGATGCTGCGCGCCTCTTCAAAACCCTAACTTCATCAACGGCCGCAGATGAGTGTCTCAAAGATCGTCTCATCCGTCCAACTTCACCGACTTGGTTATACATCCTCGGTCGAGTTAATTGGTTAGTGAGGTGTCATTACCCATCACTTTACCACACCATGATGCGAGACTGCATAAAATACACACGATACTTCACAAGTATCGACTTCCCGAATAACGCAGATTATTCAATTCAAAGATTACATGCTATCTTTCGTGGATCCACGATCCACACATTCCAGACATCAATCATGTCACAACCTGGGGGATACATACTGGGGTATTGGTCTGGCGGTTTACAGCGTGCAACGCGCCATCACAAGAACGTGTTAGGAAGTCATAGACGGTTAGAGATGAACAGGAGAAGTGGGCAAGGCGGGTCGTGTATCACCAACACACAACTCCACTACCCCATCACTCCACTTCCTCCACTTCCCACGAGAGACGTGAATAAGACTCAATGACTTGTATAAATAGGTTCTCCGCCCTATTTCCAAAAAACAGGGAAAAACAACAAGAAAACACCCAGAGCCTGCTCATACCAATCGTAAGCTTGTTCACTTTCCTGTTGCAAGTCATAAGCAAGTATACACCTTCACAATCTCAACACCTTCTTCGCTTCCATCCCTAAGATCAACCCCATTTCCTTCACTTTGTGACCGAAACAAGTCTGGAACGGCCATTTCTTGGTTTAGGCCGGACTTGCACAGATTGATCTCTCGCTTCTACAAGCACTCACCGCGCAAAGTGCATTTGTTTAAGGTTTAAATTCATTCCTCATCCACACCCCAAATTACCAAATTCTGCAGGAGTAGTTTTCACCCATAAACAATTGGCGACCACAGTGGGAGGTTAATCTCTCGGTTGTAAAGTCAATTTCTCCGAAATCCGATTCAATTTCATCAGTTTCAAAAAGGGTAGATCTTAGGACCAATTCGATCAACAATTCATTTCAAGATGGTGGAACTCAGGTCTGGATCAGCAATCAATTCGGATGGAGCTAGTGTGGATAACACTCCCGGTATTGATGTACCTGTCATTGGAGCTACCGTAGCCAACACATCTCGAGGAGCCGTTACCTCTATCACCAACACTAGCGGAGCAGGAGACATCCCAGTAGGTGTAAAGCCTCCCATCACCAGATCCAGAGCAGCCGCAAATCCCGGCATCTCCTCAAGTGTAACGCCTCCAGTGGTCACCAGAGCAACAACTTTCACTCCCTTATCAGGACGAGGAGCCGGAGGCACAAGAGGAGGACCACCGTCTATTACCATTGAAGACTTGATGGAGAAACATGAAGTTCTTGCTAAGACTCAAACAGATATGGCCGCAACTCAGAAGGAGGTACTCACTTTCCTCAAGACCTTGACTGAACGATTGCCGCAAGATTCACGTCAATCTTTGGAGCCAACAAGAAATGCCTTCAATTCACCCGGAGCAGGCGTTTCCACTCGGACCCACATGAGTGAAGAAGCTCGTGTTGCTCCTGAATGTTCAAGAGAAAGGGACCAGCCACCCAACTTCATCACACGTGAGGATCTAGAACGACTCCTTCAAAGCCGAGGCAAAGGAAGTCTGACGGATGCACACCAACACCAACCTCCATACCCTCAAGATATGCAACGAATCCCTCTTCCAAGAGGATACACCTCTCCCAGTTCTCCCTCTACGACAGACCGGTAATGCTCGTGAACATGTTTCTCGATTCTTGGAATCCTTGGGGAACATGAATACAATCATATTCTACGCCTCAAAGAATTCTCTAAGTCACTTACGGGAGGGCGTACACTGGTACAACAACATCGCGCCTAACAAAGATATCCAATTGGAACGAAATGGTCGGTGCTTTCTACAGAAATTATTTTTTTCGTGCCTGAACAGATCACCTTTTCAGACCTGGGGAGAATTCTTCAGCGGAACAACGAACATCCCAACGATTTCGTTAAAAGGTTGAACCCAAGCGCTAGATTGTCACGACCCGAACGTCACCGAACGATAATCGGTGGAATTGTGCATCAATGGGATGATACCCATATACCGCGCTCCGTTAGAGAATCGGGCTTTCAAATGTTCTCTCGAACTCCACGAAGCTGCAAAACGTTCAAAGAACAATCGCACCAAAGACTACTAGAAAGAACCGAGTTGTTCCAAGTGAAGATTTGCATGAAAGTCGAGGAAGCAAGGCGTCTCACGAACAAACAATACAACACCGGTCCTTCTGTGAGTGTAGTAGGCGGAGGAGAAAAAAGGAAAGCTTCGATAACGGAACAACAAACCAAGCGAGCATCCCCAGCACACAAGACTTTGTCTCGAAAAGGAACAGACAAAACTCCTGCACAAAACACTAAAGACACGGGTTTTCCTTTTCCCATGAATGAAGTGATAGAGCTCTTGGAAGCGTGGATCCAAGACGACGCCGTAAAGCTGCCCCCTATCGACGTCATCCAACCGAGGAAGAAATGGCAGATCCCAGATATTGTTGCTACCACAGTTCGTCCATCATCCAACCAAATATTGTAACAAGGTTGAAACAAATATTCGGGTAAAAGGTAGAGACAGGGGAACTCCGGCTTGGAAACGAAGGTGTTCATAGAGACCCTCTACTTATCAGAACCGCATGATTTCGGGGATTCTGTTCAAGACCGTACAATCTATGATGGAGCACATATGTGAAATCTTGTACTTCTCCAAAGGACAGCGTCAAGACATATTTACGTCCCTCAACCACGTTGTGTCGGGTAGGCGTTTGTATCCGAGAGCAGTCCAGAACCCGGTCTTTCCCGAAGGACGTGAGCAATGGAAACTGGAGACTCCTAACTGTCACTCGTTTGAGAGACGTTGAGTTCGATAGCGTGTTGATTGATACAGCTTCCGAATTTAACATCATTACTGTCAAGACCTTGAGAGCGGCAAAGATTTCTAAGCAGGAATCTACTCGTCACCCAACCTGTGGTTAAAGATTCAACAGAGAGCTCGAGAGATGCATATGGATACATCGATCTTGAAGTCAAATTGGGTGATGCCTCGACGCAAGCAAAGTTCTACATAGTCAAAGATCATCCCAACTACGACATGATCCTAGGGCGCTCTTGGATGCATGACAACAAAGCAATACTGGATGTCTGTCCTCCACCGGTTTCGATACCTGAAAGAATCTCCAACACGCCTTCGGACCTCCCCGATGGCATGTCATTGCCGCACCAAAGAACTTACCAATGTGACACAACGTCCCGGAGAAAGCCTGTCAGCATACATTGAAAAGTTTAGATCTCAAGTAAGTCTCGTCATGCAACCTTCTTTACAACCTACCGACCCTCATTCTGACAAGTCCTGGGGACTGACTCCAACCAACGAACCAACCCCGACTAAGAGATGTGAATGGGAAGCCGGCCCTTTCAAACGTTTTATCAAGAGTGTAGAGGCTGTCTTGGTCAAAGACGATAAGACGAAGGTCCAAGTATTTGCACGCTCAAACCCGTTTGGAATTGGAGATCTGGTGACGAAGACGGCTACATTCAAAGTCGGGAGCATGACGGTGAAAATGACCACTCCACCTGAATCACCCACCGAAAGAGAAGATGAACCATACCTGGTAGCAGATGTTATCCTAGGAGGCTACTGCAAGCTCATCAACGCCGATGAACTAGAAGGCATAACGATTCACTCACAATGGCTCAAACCCTACCGAACTTAAGACGATGTGCTACCACTTTCCAGCGTCCTCCACCCTTTAAAACGCTGTGCTATTTTTTTCCAGCGTGTTTCCTTTTACAATTTCATGTCATATTTGTAATTCCCCCAGAAAATGATTGCAATACTTGGATTCATAGTTAGGGTTTCAATTTTCAATTTTCAATTTAGTTGAAGCACTATTTCCATCTGAGAACCTCTCTACCCCTAAAAACACAAAGTCTTGAGTCAGCCTAAATCAACCCTTTGGAGCAAGAAAGGAAACCATAAGCAAACATCTCATGGGAAGAAGAAAATAGAACGCGTGCACAAAAGGAAAGTGATTTGAGCCATCTCGCGCTCAAAGCAAGGCCGGGAAGATCTTGCATCAGAACACAGTCCGTAAGTATTCCATTATGGCATTACTTCTTTTATCACAAAGAATTACGTGTGAAGGCACACCCTTGCGCCCGAGAAGATTCGATTGCGAGTCTTGGCAAAGGGTTAAAAAAAAAAAAAAAACTTTATTCAAACAATCAAATGGAAGAAAAACCTTGAACCCGCCGCCACCGAGTACAAGGAAGATGTTCGAGTGTATAAAATATACTTGGAAAGAAGAAAAAAGAAAAGAGGTTTTAGTCGCCAAGAGGGTCGGCCTCGCCTTTGCACCACCGTTGGGTTCTTCTCCATCACCTGTTGATGCTCCCTTTCAGGATCTCCTCGGCTTCGCATCAGGCATCTCCGCAAAGACGCTCTCCATCCCAACATCATCGGCGGGAGTATCAAAAGGCACATCAATATTAGGGGCCACGCAGATTGCTTTCAAATGTTCAAAGTTCATCTCAGATCGGAATCAAGAATTATCACGCCGTCTGGATCGGGTAATCACACTTGTCTTCATTCGGAGGTCGTTTATGCTCAACTCTCCGCCTCTTCAACCGCATGTGCAAATCTCTCTCGCCCTTGCGCTTACTAGTGTTCTGCGCAGCGTTTCCTCGCGCCTCCACCGCTCCTCCATGTCAATCGAAGCTGAAAGTGCACAGATACGTCCTCTGGTAATACGAAGGTGTAAGATAGACATCCCCTATATAGCACGGCCGACTTCGCGAAGTGGAAGATCGATCTTAGCCATTACTTCTTCGTGTGCATGGTTTTCGGGCTTATCGACTTCGAAACTTCTTTCTGGGGAAGCAACAGAATGATCGTCCGCTACTTCCATGATAAACTGCAAAGGAGAGGAGGTTATGAGTGCACACACAAAAAACAAAAAAAAATCAAATCAATCGATCAGTTAATCAGAAGATCAGAGCAATACCTGAGATGTAGAATAAACGACCGCGAGAGATGATTCTTTATAATCTCGCAAGTCGACAGAATCCCAGGAGGAAAAGAAGTCTTTACTTGCCACCTATGAAGGCTGCTAATTCGGGATAACAATCAACGAGGCTTATCAGATATACCTGAGGGAAGCCGTGTATGATGAAAGAAGTACACATGAAGAAGGGGCCGAGCTCAGATATATACAAGAGGAACCAAAGCGACTCACCAGATATGTCACTTTATTCACTATATACAACGAGGCTTATCCGGTAAATATGTATTCACTTTAGCTTGGTCATTTCAGTATATAAATATGTCACCATCTCATGCCTACCCCACAATAGTGTAACCATTATATGCTAGGCAGGGGACTTAATGTTGATGGTGGATTTTCGTTTAAAGTTAAATTTGTAAAATCCGGAAAAATTATGCTCTGACATCTTGTAAAAGATAAAGCCATTAATAAGTGTTGGATACTCCCTCACTTAATTCACCAAGAATGGAGCATGTGGCAACAATCCCATTCTCGTGAATACATGAAATTCCTCCAGTTGGAGCATGTGGCAACAATCCCATCCTGTGAATTTCTAATCAGCCTTGTATTTCCAGTACTCATTATCGGTGTGGTGGCATGACGACCGAGTGTTACTCTTACTGAGTAACACGAACCTCCAATCACTATAATGAAACCATGTACGAAATACCCGTACATGCTTGACTCTCGGTGTGTTATACTAGCCCGATTGAGCCCCTCTCGGTGTGTTATACTAGCCCGATTGAGCATCCGGACTGACCGTATCAGTCCGGATATGATCGCAGTCATCCAACTCCATAAGCATGATTGGATGACCCAGATCAATTCCATCACCCCCAAGCAGGTATGGAATATCCACTGCCGACCCAATGCGGAACCCGCACGGTCGGCCATTGGCCTAGCTTGCCAAAAAACGTTCATACCAAGCATTATGGACGGAAAACCCTAAATTAGGGTTTTCCGTCCTATTACATGTGTCGCAAAACAGTCTCAACCATCCATCTTCGCAGGTATAGATGGAGGGTGTAGATGTAGATTCAAAGGGCCCAGATCATGTCAACACGATCACTGTGGGCCCGCCTACACACTTGACAAATCTGTCAAGACCAACCATGTTTGGTCGTGACAAAATCGTCGCCCAAACAAGAGATGACGCACGGCTTTGAAACCCAAAATTAGGGTTTTGAGCATCACGAGCGTCCATCTTCTCCGGCATGAATGGAGGGTCCAAGATTAGATTAAGCAGTCCGGTCATACCAAAGATGACCACCGTGGACCCATCTATTCACTAACCCGATCGGCCAAGGCATATCATGCCTGGCTAATCCAAAACACACGCTCAAAATAGCGTGGTCACACCTCCCAAACCGCAAACTGATCTCGACCGCTCAACTTCGCCGGACGATTTGGATGGCTCAGATCACGTTTTCATGGGATATTCGAGTATAGGCGTAAACACCAGCCTATCACCTTCACACCAGGCCAATCGGCCAAGACCGACCAAGATTGGTCATCTTGGAACGTGCGCGTGAAGAGGGCGTGACGTGCGGCCCTTGCGGCACTAGTTTTTTGTCGCAAATCGATCTCGACCACTCGATTTCTAGGATGAATTGAGTGACCCGGATCATACTTTCATGAGGTAATGGGGTATAGGCGCCTACACCATCATGCCATCTACACGCATGTATGGTCGGTTAGGCCAAAGTTGTATCCCATGCTTGGTTTCGACCAAGCTGAAGAGTGATGCCTGCGCACCTCTTCAAAACCCTAACTTCATCAACGGTCGCAGATGAGTGCCTCAAAGATCGTCTCATCCGTCCAACTTCACCAGCTTGGTTATACATCCCTGGTCAGGAGTTAATTGGTTAGTGAGGTGTTATTACCCATCACTTTACCACACCATGATGCGACACTGCATAAAATACACACGATACTTCACAAGTATCGACTTCTGAATAACGCAGATTATTCAATTGAAGATTACATGCTATCTTTCGTGGATCCACGATCCACACATTCCGCACATCAATCATGTCACAAACCGGGGATACATCTTTGGGGTATTGGTCCGGATGTTTACAGCGTGCAGCGTGCAACGCGCCATCACAAGAACGTGTTAGGAAGTCATGTACGGTTAGAGATGAACATGAGAAGTGGGCAAGGCTGGTCGTGTATCACCAACGCACAACTCCACTACCCCATCACTCCACATCCTCCACTTCCCACGAGAGACGTGAATAAGACTCAATGACTTGTATAAATAGGTTCTCCGCCCTATTTCCAAAAAACAGGGAAAAACAACAAGAAAACACCCAGAGCCTGCTCATACCAATCGTAAGCTTGTTCACTTTCCTGTTGCAAGTCATAAGCAAGTCTACACCTTCACAATCTCAACACCTTCTTCGCTTCCCTCCCTAAGATCAACCCCATTTCCTTCACTTTGTGACCGAAACAAGTCTGGAACGGCCATTTCTTGGTTTAGGCCGGACTTGCACAGATTGATCTCTCGAATCTACAAGCACTCACCGCGCAGTGCATTTGTTTAAGGTTTAAATTCATTCCTCATCCACACCCCAAATTACCAAATTCTGCAGGAGTAGTTTTCACCCATAAACAGCCTTCTACCCCCCTACACTCGTTAAGCAGTCCATGGCCATTTTACAGCTGGGACTGGACATCATCGGGAAAATCAACCCTCCGTCATCAAAGCAACACGAGTACATCATAACCGTGACAGAGTACTTCACCAAATGGGTAGAAGCCATCCCCCTGCGAGGGACTACATGAGCAACGATTGCGGCTTTCATTAAAGAACATATAATTTGTCGTCTTGGTGTGCCTAAGCATATCATCATTGATAATGGCACTCCCTTCGCCAATAAACAGGTACGAGAGCTACTTGAAGAGTATGGCATTAAACAGGTCTTCTCCACCATCTACTACCCTCAAGGGAACGGACAAGCTGAAAGTACCAACAAGACATTGATCCGGATCATCAGTCGAACAGTACACGATAACCCTAGATAATGGCATGACCAGTTACCAATGGCGCTATGGGCATACCGGACATCACCCAGAAGCTCCATTGGAGTTTCCCCATAATCACTTGTTTACGGAGCGGATGCAATTCGCGGCCGAGAGATCAAAATCCCATCGGCCCGAGATTGCACGGCGGCAACCGGGATCTACTGGAACGAAGCTGAAACCTCTAACTCTAGAGTAGCGGAGTTAGATACTCTGGATTTCAGAAGAAGCAAAGCAGAAGAACGCACTTAGGTGTACAGGAATATAATTTCCAGGGCATACAACAAAAGTGTGAAATCACGTATTTTCAAAGTGGGAGACTTGGTTTTGAAAACGACCAAACACATCCAACAAGACATGTCCGCACCAAAGTTCTCACCGAAATGGGAAGGTCCTTACACAGTCACCAAGGCTTACAATACTGGATACTACAAGATCATTAAGGTGGACGGAGGCAAATTGGAATCAGTCATCAATGGAAAATGGCTCAAGGCATATCATGCCTGACCACTATCTGTTCTGTCAACAATACATGCATTTATTTTCATTACATGTTTGAATCACCAATTATATTCAGAGATGCATCAATGAAAAAACCCGTTTCACCAATCAAAAACCAATACAATTTATTCCACAAAGATGTTCAAAAACTTTTGGCATAAATGAATGCAGCTGAATGCGACTTAGAGAAGGCCATCTAGTAGATTATAGTTCCTTAAGAGCATCATCTCCAGTATAGCCTGATATCTCTCTGTCATTTTCCTCAAGTCCTGTACTTCCTGCTCTACCTTCTGTGATTCCGCATCCAGAGCCTTTTCCTCTTCCAAGATAGCTTTCGCAGCAGGAACAACGTTTACGAGGATACCATCTCGATCAACCTTGATGATATCAAGACGCTGCCGCAGCCAACCCACATTGAACTCTATGGATTCGCAGGTAGATACCATATTCTCCCACTTTTCAAGGATTGATTCGGCAACGTTGCGGATAGAAATGTTCTCCATCTCAGCAATCATGGGAAGAAGACAGTTTACCGTGGTGACCAGAGAAGATGAACAGTGCCGGACCACATTCCTGGTTGCGATATGACCATACTTTCTCCATAACTTCGTGTACAGAGGCACGAACTCCTTCCGCACTAAGAATCCACCGACGTCTCGGTAGCTGGAGGATAAACGTTTCATGCGAACATCGAATGAAAGACCCGCATTGGGGTATTCATAAGATGAGACACCCAGATTAGCATCTTCGAGGTTGACAGGGGTAGGCGTGTTTGATTTTGAAGGAAGAGGACTGTTTAAGTCATCATCATCGATAACAGTCACACATGTTCCGGTAGGATATCTCTGCAAGAATGAGAAGATTATTCACCTGATCATTATGAAAACAAGCAACTGAAAAAAAAAAAAAAAAGGAGAGACGAACCAGTATTATCTTCTTGACTCGGAGAACACAAGTGGGATCCATCATGAAGCTCGGACGCAGTCGTGCACGTTTAATGGAAGATCCTTGACGGTATGAAGAAGACGATCCACTTTGGTGTTCGACATGATAAGGAAACGAGTTTCTACGAGAAAGCCCTATTGTAAAATCGTAAAAGTGGTTGAGAATCTCTACACTTGCATATATGCTTGAGGAAACCCTAAAACGATTACGGCGCCCGATATATGGGGATACGACACCGACCAAGTCGGGCTTTTTTTTGAGCCCTAATCAAGAATCGAAGAACATCCGGATACACGAGCGATTCAACCAAAGAGTGTGTAAGCACCCACGCCGGAATCCCAATAGAACAAGGATTCCTCTTTTGTTTGGATTCCTCTTTTGATTCAAATACCCTAAGGAAGGAAGCAGTCCATCAAGGCTTGAGATCGCGCACGTATGGAGGATTGCCCACGACCGTAATCCCTCCGTGGTAGACTTCCTTTATCTTGTCTTCTTACGTTTGTATATGTCACCATCTCATGCCTACCCCACAATAGTGTAACCATTATGTGCTAGGCGGGGACTTAATGTTGATGGTGGATTTTCATTTAAGGTTAAAATTGTAAAAAACCGAGAAAATCATGCGCCGACATCTTGTAAAAGATAAAGCCATTAATAAGTGTTGGATACTCCTTCACTTTACTAATTCACCTAGAATGGAGCATGTGGCAACAATCCCATTCTCGTGAATACACGAAATTCATCCAGGTTGGAGCATGTAGCAACAATCCCATATACCCCGTGAATTTCTAGCATTATTAATTAATGCGCAATCAGCCTTGTATTTCCTATACTCATTATCGGTGCGGCATGACGGTCGAGTGTTGCTCTTACGAGCAACACGAACCTCCAAGCATTATAATGAAACCATGTACGAAATACCCGCACAGCCGACTCTCGGTGTGTTATACTAGCCCGATTGAGCCCCTCTCGGTGTGTTATACTAGCCCGATTGAGCATCCGGACTGACCGTATCAGTCCGGATATGATCACAGTCATCAAACTCCACAAGCATGATTGGATGACCCAGATCAATTCCATCACCCCCAAGCAGGTATGGAATATCCACTGCCGAACCAACGCGGACCCCGCATGGTTGGCCTCCCCAAAAGATTGGCCTAGCTTGCCAAAGACGTCCAAACCAGAGCAGTATGGACGGAAAACCCTAAATTAGGGTTTGCGGCATATTACATGTGTCGCAAAACAGTCTCAACCATCCATCTTTGCGGGTATAGATGGAGGGTGTAGATGTAGATTCAAAGGTCCCCGAGCATGTCAACACAATCACCGTGGGCCCGCCTACATACCTTACCACCAATCGGTCAGGACCAACCATG
The DNA here is from genome assembly GCA_023531295.1 of Papaver armeniacum. Classification (NCBI taxonomy): domain Eukaryota; kingdom Viridiplantae; phylum Streptophyta; class Magnoliopsida; order Ranunculales; family Papaveraceae; genus Papaver; species Papaver armeniacum. The sequence continues at coordinate 239,946 of JAJJWW010002952.1, forward strand.
GTTGGTTATCCCAATTCGTACGCCGAATAAAGCATGGTCGCACGGCCTTGAAACCCAAAATTAGGGTTTTGAGCATCACGAGCGTCCATCTTCTCCGGCACGAATGGAGGGTCCAAGATTAGATTAAGCAGGTCCGGTCATACCAGCATGACCACCGTGGACCCATCTATCCCCTCACCCGATCGGCCAAGGCATATCATGCCTGGTTATTCCAAGACGCGCGCCCAAACTAGCGTGGTCACACCTCCCAAACCGCAAACTGATCTCGACCGCTCAACTTCGCCGGACGATTTGGATGGCCCAGATCACGTTTTCATGGGATATTCAGGTATAGGCTGAACACCAGCCTACCACCTTCACACCAGACCGATCGGCCAAGACCGACCAAGATTGGTCATCTTGGAACGTGCGCCCGAAATGGGCATGACGCGCGGCCCTTGCAGCACTGGTTTTCTGTCACAAATTGATCTCGACCACTCAACTTCACCGGACGAATTGAGTGGCCCAGATCATACTTTCTTGAGGTAATGGATATAGGCGCCTACACCGTCATGCCGTCTACACGCATGTACGGTCGACCTGGCCAAAGTCATATCCCAAGTTGGGATTCGACCAGGCTGAAGAGGGATGCTTGCGCACCTCTTCTAAAACCCTAATTCCACCAACGGTCGCAGATGAGTGTCTCAAAGGTCATCTCGTCCGTCCAACTTCACCGGCTTGGTTATACAACCACGGTCGGGAGTTAAGCGGTCGGTGAGGCGTCATGGTAATCACCACCCATCACTCTACCATACCGGGATGCGCACTCGCATAAAATACACATGATACTTCACAAGTATCAACTTCCTGAATAACGCAGTTATTCAATTTAGCATTACATGCTACCTTTTGTGGATCTCACGATCCACACACTCGAGACATCAATCATGTCACAAACTGGGGGATACATACTGGGGTATTGGTCTGGCGGTTTACAGCGTGCAGCGTGCAACGCGCCATCACAAGAACGTGTCAGGAAGTCATGGACGGTTAGAGATGACAAGAGAAGTGGGCAAGATTGGTCGTGTAACACCAGCATACACCTCCACTACTCCATCACTCCACTTCCTCCACTTCCCACGAGAGACGTGAATAAGGCTCAAATGACTTGTATAAATAGGTTCTCCTCCCTATTTTCCAACACAAGGGAAAAACAGGAGACAAGGAGAAAAAACCACACAAGTCCAGATGAGACAGAAACCAAGTGTTAATACACAACGTATTCAAACACCCAGAGCCTGCTTGCATCAATCTTAAGCCTGCTCACCTTTCTGTTACAAGTCATAAGCAAGCCAACACCTTCACAATCTCAACACCTTCTTCGCTTCCCTCCCTAAGATCAACCCCATCTCCTTCACTTTGTGACCGAAACAAGTCTGGAACGGCCATTTCTTGGTTTAGGCCGGACTTGCACAGATTGATTTCCGAATCTACAAGCACTCACATCGCAGTGCATTTGTTTAGGGTTTAGATTCATTCCTCATACACACACCCCAAATTACCAAATCCGGAAGGAATAGTTTTCACCCATAAACACTAGGTTTTACCAAAAGAAAAAAGCAGCGACACTTACCTTCACTGCTGATCCTGATTGCTGTTAATCACTTCGTTACCGATGATGCTGATTAGTGCTCACTCCAATACTACCAACAAAGAAGGATCATTCATATTGGGATGAGTTTTCAAGTTTATGGAGGTTGCACATGTAGGATCATAATATCGCCACAACAACAATTCGCGAAGACAACGAATAACAACACTGCGAGTCAGTCGCAGAGGATTAAATGTAAATGACGCACTGGATGACGATAGGAAGATATGAAATCTGGCGAAAGTTAAGAAGTGTCGCGAATATGAATATTTGTACGCCTGCGACACTTCGCAAGACACTTAGAAAATAAGGGGACAGCTTAGCTGTCATTCACTATGTACTACCCTATATAAAGGGATGAGTGGATCTGTCGTAGGAGAGGTCTTTTTGGATTGGAGAGTAAGTCATTAGGAGAGAGAAAGAGAGAAACATTTGTAATTTCTTAAAGTGTAATTCCATTTTCTTGTGAAAACATTCAAGAAAGTTATTAATAAACATTCATAATTGTTCATCTATTATCTATTGAATGGATTAGTTTAACAAAATATAGTGAGGGGTGTATTGTAGGATTTCCGGCAACTACATATTGGCGCTAGAAACAGGCTTTGAACAGCATTAAAAGAAGAGAATTAACAAGAAAGAAATTTGAGATAATTTTCAAAAAAAAATTTTACTAAAAGAGAAATGGCTAGAAGAAGAAATGTACTTGAACAACCGGTGAGAAGAAGCGGAAGACTTCTTTGGAGAAAGCGAGAAATGAAAGAGGAGAATCGTCAAGGATGAATATGAGGAATGATGAAGAGAATCATGTCCAAGCTTTAATTCCACCGATAATAAATGAAACTGTGGATTACGATAGAGTAAGTGTGCACACTTGGAGGACGGATTCTGAGGATGAAAGGGAAGAAGAGCAACAATTGGTAGACAATAGACAAGGAGAAGAAGATCAAAGAATGAATGGAGAAATGAATCCAGGAAATGAAGAACTCACAGCATTGGAAACATTGAGACAAACGATACATGAAGAGAGGCGACTAGAGGCAGAGGAACGAGCAAACTTGACAAGACAGAATCATGAATTAAGGATGGAAAATATAAGATTGCAAAATAGAAGATCGAGAAGCACTGCGAGATCGAGTTCAAGATCGACTAGGGAAGAAAGAAGGAGAGCTTTACCAACAGAAATTACAGAGGTAGAAAACCAACGAGAAGCACAAAATCTCAGCTCAGAATATCATGAAAGAAGAGAGGACGCAGAAGATCGTTATATTCCCCATCCTGAGAATTTTCAAGATGAGCGAGAATGAAGAAAATCGGGGAACTAGGCGATTCGGGGGCCAAATGATCCAAATTATTTGAAGGAAGAGCAATACTACATGGAAGAGAAGCATTGAGAAGGCAAAAAGAGATCATGGACGACATTGAGAAACATTATGTTGAACAAGCACGCTTAGCCCGCGAGAGAGAGAGAGTAAGAGCGAAGTGGAAAACCAAGAATTGGAAGAAGCAATCCGGCAAAATAATCACGACAACCGAGAGAGGAGGCGAGCACAAGATCGTATCAATAGGAATACCAATGGAGAATACGAAAGGATGCGAGAGGAGAGTTGATAGAGAACCCCAGAAGAGAGAACAATAGATATAATGGTGTGCGAATTGATGAAAGAGACGAAGGAGAAACTCGCAGAGAAAGGAGAGAAGAAAATAGTGAACAAGAAGGTCAAAACAGGCATGAACGAAGGCGGCGAGAGGCAGAGCTAAAAAGACCAGCAGAATCAAATCCTGAGGAAAATGAGCAAATCTTGAAAGAACTAGTAGAAATGAGAAAACTGTTAAACAAGAAGAAGGAAGGAGGAAGAAGATAGTTGGATGAAGCCATCGCAGGAAGCTGCGAAGACTCCTTTCACAATAGAAGTACAAATGGGAGGAATACCACCTAAGTGCAATCTGCCTCGCATTAACCAACATTTTCGATGGAACAAACTGTGCGGTACAACACATCAAGGCTTATATGAGATATATGTTACAATGGGAGAATCATGATGCCATATTGTGCAAATACTTCGCATCAAGCTTAATTGGAGAAGCAATTTGAAATGGTTTGAAGGATTACCAAGAAACACAATCTCATCATTCAACCATTTACAAACTATCTTGGGAGCTTATATAAGTAACAATTCCATGCGAGGAATTGAGGATGTATTCGGATTGAAACAAAGAGTTGGCGAGAGTTTAAGACATCGACAATGAGATGGAGAACAATGTGCGGTGAAATGGCCGGAAGGGTAGAGGAAAGATATCTCATTTTATCATTTGTAAATGCTCATTCGCAACAAGTTTGTTATACATTCAAATATTCGTAATTAAAAATACGATTACGATGGCCGAGCTGCGAGAACTTTAAGAAGAATACATTGCTTTGGAAGAAAGACAAAATGAAATGGAATCATACCCGATTGCGAATACAAGTTCAAACGCTGCGAATGCAAGTTTATTACCAAAATTTTTAAACTCGGTGGCGACCACTTCGCAAGGGCAACCCGGAAAACGGAGTTGATGATGGACAGCAGAAAATAGTAGCTATGGGAAGCCGAGATCAGGAGGAGTTTGATAGATAAAGGAACTACTACAACCGCGGCAACAATAATAAAATTCAGAGATTAGATCATATGCAAGAAACTTATGGAGGACAAAGGCAGAATAACCATGGAAGGCCAAGAAATCGTAGAGTGGTATGGGAAGAGATAAGAATGCCACCACTAAATGCTAGTGTTGAGAAAATTTGGGAAGCTATACTTGTAATGGAGGACGTACCACCACCATGGAATGGCGGTGAACCACCACCAAGCGACGAAGTCATGAATATTGTTCTTACCATCGCTTTCATGGACATTTAACAAATGATTGCGAAACATAAAGAGAATCATTCTCCGAATGATTGATCGGGGAAGTTGGCTCATTTTCTAAAAATGAAGAGAAAGGGAAGCAAGTACTAACAACATCACCATCAGAAGTGCAAAGAACAGTTTCAAAGAAGGGAAAAGAAGCACTCGTAATAGAAGTGGGAACAAAGGCCAAAAATCTATTTTGCAATTCTATCGTTCATTCATATCGTACAATCGAAGACTTTCACGATAACGTGCTTAGTAGAGTATATGCAAGAGATTTTCATAACAAAGAGGTGATGAACTTGGCGAGAAAGTCGCGATTGCAAGATTGGCGACTAAAAACTATTTCTTTCTCTCGCAGACGAAGTACCGAAAGGAAGAGAAGCACATGATAGCCCGTTGGTGGTGCGACTGGACATTAATCCAAGACCCGTTGATGGAGAAGATGACGAAGCGAGAAAATTGTTGGGCAATCAATAGAATCCTAATCGATCTTTGGAAGTTCGGTGAATATTCCATTTTACCATACTTATAAGACTATGGGTGGAGAGGATGAAAATTTGATTCCTTCAACATACAAAATTTATGGTTTTAACGGAACAGCGAACAAACCTAAAGGAGAGATTCACATGAGGATACCTTTACAAGGATTATCAGCTAACATTTTATTTTGCGTGGTTGACGTGGAATCTCCTTATAACGCATTAATTGGGCGACCGTGGCTACACGAAATCTTGGGAGTAGCATCAACATACCATCAATGTATAAAGTTTCCCCATCCAAATGGTATTGGCATTATAAAGGGAGATTGGAAGGAAGGTCAGAAATGTTATGAGGTTGACGTAGAGAGTGTGAAGAGAGAAATGCTAAAAGGAAAGATTGGAAACAAAATATCAAAGATGAACGAGAGAAAAGAGAAGTGATGGTGGATACTATAGAAATAAGAAATGAAGAAGCATCGCGAAGTGTCGCGATAATAGGCGAATGTTATGATGCTTTGCAAAGATAATTGGTTGTAGTTCATCACGAAGTCGTAGAAACATCGCGAAGTGCCATGAGATGAATGCATGGAAGCGGCGAACGTTACGATGGAAAGGAGTCCTTCAAGGGTTGGGATAACACTAAGGCAAAGAGTACAATGAACAAAAGGCATAAAAAGTAAGCTGAATGATCTGCGATAAGTAATCGACAAAGATATATCAAAGGCAAGACTAAGAAGAAATGATATGTGAGAATTTCGACAAAGAGAATGTACAAGAATCCGAGGCAAAAATGAATGAACAACATTGTGCGATGTCTTCGCAAATTAAATATCAGACATCAATTAAATATGAATGATTGAATGATTTAACAACAATGAATGAATAAATGAATGGGATGAACCTTTATGGCGTACACCTAGTTCGCGAATTACATTTCGTAAGAGGCAAATGTAAGACCTAAAGTGCGTCATATAAGGGGGTATCTCTTAACATGGCTCAGGGAAAAGGTTACACCGCCCCTGGAACTGGGTCATGCAGATTTGGGGCCCATGAAAGCCTATCAGGAGGAGGTACCTTGGATTCCCAACTATATATGTAGGTTATACCCTGGTTGGGCGACCGAGGGTCTCTTTCAAGGAGTCAGCGTATGATCAAGGCGCCGAGGTACCCGGTTGAGTCAAGAGTGCGGGGAGCATGGAACTTCCTTACCACTCTTGACAAGTCTTGGCGCACGCTGCACTCGGCCCGAAGAAAACTCCACTTAGGGTGCAGCCTTGTAACCATAAACTCTATAGGTATAAGGGATAAGAGGCTGCGAAAACAACTGGTTGTTGTTAAGACCGGATGGGAGGAGCTAGCCTTGTATGGCCGATGTACGCCTCCTTGAAGGGGCAACCGGGGAGGTGATAAGGGCGGCACCCTCCATTAGGGAGCTGATAAGTGCCAAAGACGCAAATGTCACGAGGCTTTGTTTCCGCAAGGAAACTTAGGCTTGTCATATTTGTGCAATGATCCTGCAGAGGCAATAATACTAACGCGAGGGTAAGACGAGATCAATGGGTCCTTACATGAAAGTGTAAAGACGTCCTGCGATTTCGTCGCAAGACGACAATGTCATGGGGCTTTACTTTGCAAGAGAATTTAGGCCTGTCATATTGTCGCAAGCCAAATATCCTGCAGAGGCAAAAATACTTGAATAATGATAAGACAAGGTCAATGGGTTTTTACATGCAAGTGTAAAGACGTCCCGCGATCTTGTCGCAATAAAGGGTGCAGAGTAAGACCTTTACTTAGGAAGGTCAAGCTTAGAAGTCCACCACAAATGATAAGGCGAGACCAAAAAATCTCTTCTTTAATGAAAGTTCTTGCGATTTCATCGCAATTATAAATTTAAACATCATTCCCGATCGGAAGAAGAACGTGCGAATCTCGAAATTTCATTCTTTCATCCGAAGATGCATAACAGAGGCAAATATGGGGATGGAAAAGATGAAATATTGTTATCCATCTTCCAATGAAAGAGTTATACATTAATAATGTTAGCCAATTATATTACAAGGAAAAAACTGCCAAGAAAAGGGAATGAAGATGGAATTTATGGACAACAAACCCAAGAAGTTTACAAAAAAGACATAGAAATGCACAGATATTACACGCAGCGAAAGAAACAAAAAGAATTATCTCTTTGGTGATTCTTCTCCTCTATCCGATCCTTCAATTCTATTATTTTCGCCGCTGAGAATTTTCTTCTTCGCCGGCTTCGCTATCAGAAATGTCTGAGACAGGCAAATTCTCAGGAACTTCTTCGGAAAGCCAAGGATATGAAGAAAGAGGGATTTTATGATCTTTACAAACATACTCCATGGCTTCATTGCGAAAACGAACGGCATCATTATTAAAATTCGCCCCGTAGTTTGAAACCGATTCTTCAACTTGGAATATTTATTCTCGCGAAGGTTGAGATTCTTTGCGAACTGTGCTTTCTCAGATTCAAGTTCTTCAATCCTTGCTTGAAATCTTTTTTCGGACTCTGCAAATAGACAACGATAAGTTAACAACTCAACAGCAATATTACAGAGGTAAGAAACAATAAGGTATAATAAGTAACCTTCTATGTCAGATATTATATCTTTAACCAAGGAAGTATGCTCGGTATGAAGACTAACATCAACACCTAAATTATTCCTGGCATTATCTAAGATTTTCGCGCCCCAAGCGAATTCATCATCATTATTTATAATAAGAAGTGAACGAATTTGGTTTTCTCGCTCAGTAAGTAAGGAATTCGACGAAGCAATTCATCTCGCTCCATTTGCACTTCGAGAAGGGACTTTTGAAATGTTGCTAATGCCTGGGCACCATTATTAGCAATGCGATCTTTTTCATCTATATGGTCACTAATTTTCTTCCTTAAAATTTTGGTTTCCTCATGAGACTCGAGATACATTTGTTTAAACTGGTTGGCTGTACTTAAACTAGATCTCGTGCTCAATTTCTAAGAGGCGGTACTTGGTTTGGAGTTCATTTAATGAAAGAGTATTAATTCTGCTCGACGAACTACTTAAAAAGTTGTTGAGATGAGCGAGAAGAGTATCATTATCCATAGGCTCAGGAAATGAATGGAGAAGAATAGCTTCTTCGGAGAGGTTATATACATCTGCGAAAGTGATAAGTCAGGTAGCAACAGGAAATTGATAAAATAAAAATAATAAGAGAGAAGAAATTTTTATACCATAAAGTTCTTTGATTAGCATTCGGAGAGTGGTAACTTTGTCTTTTCGGGCGAGAAAATTCGGTCTCCAATTGTTGGGTCTTTTCGCGATATCTCGCAGACTCAACTTCTAATTCTTTGATCCTTGTGCAAGATTGGGTATTCTTTTTCAATTGAATGTTATACCTCCTCTCAAGATCTGAGGCAACCACAAAAGAAGTTTTTCCAGCCTGCGAAGAAAGATAAAAAGGCTATTAAGATATAAATTAAAAAATGAAGTTGGAAGGGAAACATGAGGTCGAACATACCAACGAATTAAGTGCATTTAAGAAGTTAGGGGATACGGATCTAGAAACTCCTTTGAAAGAGTCATTGCCATCCAAAGAGTGTAGCATTGCATACGGTGGCGAGGGTCTCGCATATAGAAGTCGAGCGAGTATCTCCAATTCCTTGAAAAGAATCCGAGAAGATCTTTGAACAACGATCCATAGGAGAATTGGATGATTGAGCTTCATTTTGGAAAGTTGAATCCAAAACATTATCATTATCATCTTCATCGGAAGACTTAACTTGAGCTAAGATGAGAGGAAGGCTGAGCTTTTCGCTTCTTAGATGGTGGAGCGAGAAGACTTATCCTTGCGTGCATTGGCTTTAGCTTTGCCTTTAACCTTCGCAGCCTATCGTTTCTTCGTCAACCTTCGCATACAAATGAAGATAAGAAATAGAGGCAACAATATTGTTAAGTAATACAAAAAGGATATTTCTTACTTCATCCGTAAGCGATCGAAGTATTGCCAAGGTACTTGCCAGTGGATTTGCCTTATAACTTTTCCTCAGTTTGGCAATCTGGAAAATTTACAAACTCAATGAATACAAGAGGAAAGAGGGATTGCAAAAGCAAACTATGGAGACATACCTCTTTCGCCTTCTTGGGCCACTTAAATTCCCAAGGACGATAGCCTGCGAGATTTGCAAGGAGTACATGCGAACCTGCTATGTAAGGTCCACTTAAGAGCAAAGGAACAACCCACCACCTCTCATCTTTAGAGTGGCGAGGAGTAGTGTTCTTACCCGAATGCCGTCGATATCTTGCATAAGTAATTTATCCTCGGGGATATTATCTTTTCTCTTCAACCGAGCGCCCCAAATGAGATTTCTTATTTCTCATGCCTATTACTTCATAATTTTCAAAGAAGTTTTCCACAGTGTATTTCTCGGGGATTATTTCTAAATTTACATATTCGGGATCTCCGACCTTTGTTAGGGTATAGAGATCCTTTGCCAAAGCACCACGACTGGCAAACTCGAGCATTAGGCGAATACAATCGCCGCATAGTTGATAGACGACTCGCGAGAAGTTCGGATGGGAAAGGATTTCATAAAAGAGTGGCATCTCAGGATCATATAAAGGAATGGGAAGTCCTGCGAGAAGTTGACCTAGCGAAACAATAATCGTGTGATCATCACATTTATGATCGGAGAAAATCTTGGCAGTGAGTATAGATGAACCTCCTTGATTAGGAATAGTAGAAAGGGTGAAACCTTCATCTTGCAACTTTTTCTGGATCTCAATAAAGCGAGGTTTGTACATACGACTAAGTGAAGCCATTATCAATATGGGAATGGATAAAGAATCGAAGATTAAGATATGATAAAAGATCAAAGATTTGCAGTAATAGAAGCGCAGTTTGCGGAAAAAGAAGATAAAAGAAAAAGTGCAGAGAGAAGACGAAAGAGGAGAAGAGAAAGATATGAAAAATATATATAGAGAGAAACATCCTCGGGGGAAGCGAGAGCATTTAATGTGAGAAGGGACGTGAATGGTCAAGAATAAACGATTGAAAGAGACGTGTCAGGAATAGAATGGAGGAGTAGACATCTGTAATAAAGTCCGTATGGAAAGACGAAACTGAAACAAGTACAAATAAACAGTTGCGGCGGTTCAAGAATAGTGGTTCTCATGATATTCTCTCCTTCGCAGAGAAGACATGAGAAGAGGCAAGATGTAGGATCATAATATCGCCACAACAACAATTCGCGAAGACAACGAATAACAACACTGCGAGTCGCCGAGAGGATTAAATGTAAATGACGCCTTTGGATGACGATAGGAAGATATGAAATCTGGCGAAAGTTAAGAAGTGTCGCGAATATGAATATTTGTACGCTGCGACACTTCGCAAGACACTTAGAAAATAAGGGGACAACTTAGCTGTCATTCACTATGTACTACCCTATATAAAGGGATGAGTGGATCTGTCGTAGGAGAGGTCTTTTTGGATTGGAGAGTAAGTCATTAGGAGAGAGAAAGAGAGAAACATTTGTAATTTCTTAAAGTGTAATTCCATTTTCCTGTGAAAACATTCAAGAAAGTTATTAATAAACATTCATAATTGTTCATCTATTATCTATTGAATGGATTAGTTTAACAAAATATAGTGAGGGGTGTATTGTAGGATTTCCTGCAACTACAGCACATACAACTAGGTATCATACCCGCAAAAAAAAAAAAAAAAAAAGAGGAACAAGATATACTTACCTTACCGCCGGCAGTTAAAACCCTCGGTGATGGAGCTGTTGATGACGACGTCAATGAGCAACGTCTGCTACAAGAAGAGACACGGGAGGTGGAGTGAACGAACAAAAAGAGGTGATATCCCTTTTATATCAAACACGCATTCCAAATCCGAGAAGGGAAAGTACCCCTCGTCCAAACACCCACGGAAACTTGGAGACCGTTTTGCTTGCTGCTAGCTCCCCCGAGTTCAAGTGGAAGATGGAGGTCTCATTGGTCCGTGCACGACGCAATTTCCGGGCCTACAACTGTCATGTTTGCATCCGTTGGAAGCATAGTAGCGGCCATCCGTGCGCCCCTATTTTTGGATTTGACTGAAGCCTCACGGGTAACATTTTCTATCTTTCCCATTAATTTTATTATCCGTCTGTCACCATCTAGGGCTTACCCCACAACAATGTCACTGTTACGTGCTAAGCAGGGTACTTAATGTTGATGGTGGTTTTCAGTTCAGGGGTAAAATTGTAAAATCCTATGTTTAATGCGCCGTTATTCTGCAAAAAAATTGAGCCATTTAAAAGTGATGAGTGCCCGGGCCTCTTTCTTACATATGTATTGAGCAACTCAGTATATTTATGTAAAATTTATCCAGAATGGTGCGTGCAGCAACAATCCCAAATATTCTGTAAATTTTATCTTCCACCTACATTACTCACTAATGCATGGCATGTCGAGTATTCATTCTATGCCATGTTCTCAGCCGAACTCTTGATGTTGACATGACATGACAATTAATGCTCGCTCGCAGCTAAGTAGCATGAATTTCCCGAAGTGTCAGGATTAAGATGCGCATAGAAGTACTCAATTAGAGGCACACAAAGTTATGCTTCCCTCTGAAATATAATTAGTGATTTTGTATGAACGCACAAAATTCACCAAAAATTGATTGATTTTGTGCCAGCCCACAAAATTCAATCTTCCTGAACCTAATTTTACTTATTTACAAAAATTATGCCTTTTGCACCCTGCGCAATATCTCGAACCCTATTGGTCGAGGCCAAACCTAGGCAAGCTAAGAAATTGATCCGCCATGTACTAGTATGAGCAAAATCCCACCAAGAAATAAAGAGAAACTGCGGCAATGAAGGTAGCAGCAAAAAAGAGGCGTGGCCACATCACTTGGATGGCCAGTTTGCCCTAGCAGGCGCTGCCCTATGGCCGAACGGCCATATTATTGCCTACTGGCCCCTCTTTCTCATCAACTAATTAGATCGCTTTAAATGCGCAACACACACTTTTGAGTAAAAGTGAAAGTTGTGAAAGTTGGCTAGGCGCACATTTAATTCCTTAAGCAATTGAACATAGACTGCCCATGTCAGTCTTAAAACAATCACAGCCACACGATTTGGCCGACCAACTCAATGAGCTTGGCCTCCTTCCAACGAGACCAAGCAAACTTCATGATGTCCACTGGCGGTACCACCACCATTCCATCCAATCGGAATCCTCTTAGCCCGCCAGCAACATCCCTGATCGCTAGCCGGAGCTAGGCTAGTCGCGCTGTTGAAAATAAGTTCAACGAGTTAAGACTGGCCATGACAGTATCAAACTCATCGCATCCTTCCAACTTCGCCAGCCGAATTGGATGGCTTAGATTTTGTTTTGGACGGCCAACGAGGTGCCGGCATGCTCGCTAGCAACCCATTTCCATCCCTGGCCAGTCGAACTGCCCACGACATGTCAGGAGCACACCAAACCGATTGCTCAAAGTAGGGTGGCCGCGCGGGTTACAAAACCCTAATTTATGTTAGCAGCAGTATATTGCTTCCGCAAAACGATTTTGGCCACCCAACTCCGGCAGCCATATTGACCGGCGTAGATTCAATCTTAATCAATGTGCAAGGAGCGGATACGTTCACCAGCGGCCCGGCTATCGTGCTGGCCGATCGGACAGCTCCCAGCACGCGGTTAACACCAAAAACCGTTAACCCAAAGTAGGTTGGCCACACGGCTATTAAACCCTAAATTGAATTAACGGCAGTCTGTAACTGCCGCAAATCATCTTGGTCATCCAACTTCGCTAGACGAATTAACCGACCTAGATCTAATTCTAGGGGACCAATAAGATGTCGCCGTATTTGCCAGCCGTCACTCTCCTATAAGGACCGATTGGCCTACCTTTGGCGCGCATAAACGTCTCCTAGCAGCTTCTTCAAAATGGCCGGTCATGCTCCTTTTAAGACATTAAGCTCCGCGACTAATTTAGGCGGCTTTGCACAACGATGCTTTATGAGCATCGATTATTCTGAGATGCTTTCTTAAAAGCGATGCTTTATATGCATCGATTACAAACGATGTTTTACAAATAATTTAATTATTTGACCTAAAGGCATTACATGCTACCTCTTGCGACAAGTATCATGACTTGGCTTGTAACATATGACCACCCGCTGCCTAGCTTGTGCGTGATTGGTCAGAATAACTAGGTCTTGCAAACAAGACTCATTCAGCAATCTGTTGCATATTTTCCACAAAAATACTCGGGACATCAAACATGTCACAAACTAGGGTATGTTCATCAGGGTATTGGTCTGGCGGTTTACAGCATGCGGTGTGCAACACGCCCATTCTAAGAAAGTGTCAGGAAAGGGGGACAGTTAGTGCGGCAGAGAAGTAGTGGGTGTAAACCATCCGGTCTTCTCTCATAACAAGACGTGGTTTTCAACATTTTTACATGACCCCACTTCTCCATAACTCAACTACTCTCACTTCCTATGAGATTAGGGTGCGTTCTAGTATGACTTATGTAAATAGGTTTTCAACCTATTTCAACCAAGAACAACGGTTATCAACACAGTATCCAGAAAACACCAAATAACTCATAGCTTACATTCCGCAAGCGAGTTCCACATTTTAATACAAGTCATAAAACAACCACACCTTCAGAGTTAACTATTCTGATCTCAACACCTTCTTCGCTTCCCTCCCTAAGATCAACCCTTCTCCTTTATTTTGTGACTGAAACAAGACTGTAACGGCCATTTCTTAGTTTATGCTAGGATTATACAGATTGATCTCTCAAATCTAAAGTACTCCCGTGCAGTGCATTTGTGTAGGGTTTAGATTCGTTTCTCGGCAGCACACCCAAATTTACCATTTCCAGCAGAATCAGTTTTTACCCAAAACAACTGGCGACCACAGTGGGAGATTAATCTGTCGGTTGCAAAATCCGTTAAAAAAAATTCATTTCAATTTTCTCAACTTCAAGAGGGTGGATCTTAGATCTAATTTAATCATTAACCAAAATTCATTTCAATCACCAAATCCAACTTTCCATTTTATGATGTACCCGTGTCAGCCAAACTCTTCCAAAACCACGAATGCTCGAAATCCAATCACCATGGAAGGGATGACAAAAATGCTGGAAGACGTTGTTACAAATCAGGCCAATATCGTCAAGCTGCAAAATGAGACTTTTTGTCTCCTAAAGAGTATGGTAAACCGGTTGTGTCAAGAATCAACAAACATTCGCTCGGAGAACGCCACCAATTTTAGAAGTGACATAAAAAATGTTGAATCCTTGTCTGAAGTCTATGCCTCCGCCAACGACAATGTAGACATAGTACGAAGCCGCATCGGATGGGAGCAGAAAGGAAATGACCAACTAAACTCAGCCAACCACAAAGAGCTGAGGCAGTTTCATAAGTCTAAAGGAAGAGACCCGCCAGGTGTGTCGCAATATTCACAAGATAAAGGTAAGGAACCGGCTTATTAAGCTTTGTTGGAAAACATGTACCTTCAGACTCTCGCAAAAGTTCAAAGAGTCGTCTAACAGGCCGCAGCCATAACCGCATTAACCTTACTAAAAGGAGAAGCACCTAAAGAAGGAGAAATTTACCAAGGCGTCCATGAAGACGAGAACCGCGACATTGAACGGTATGATCAACCACCTCATATCACTGTCACTGATACAGAGCCTTCAAGAGAAGTTAGACTTCAACAAAATTACCGGACTAAATGATCCGCGCCTGCATCAACACTCGCTCAAGTCTCGATTCCGCCCTCGAAACGAACTTCATGCCAAAGCCTACAAGATTTTCCACGACAACCACCACTAACGCGAGATAAACTAGACTCAAAATACCCTCCCTTTCGACTCCCTATGAGGAAGGTGCTAGAGTTGCTGGAAATCTGGGTACGAGATAGGGTTATTCAGCTGCCTCCTCTATGGCGCCCGTCAACTGATCAAGAAGTGCTAGATTCAAGATAATGTCACCATCACAGGTTCATCCATCATCCTACCAGTGAATGCAATGATCTGAAGCGCATTGTCCAAGAAAAGATTAATTCAGGAGAATTGCGCCTGGGAATTGGAGATCCTCCACTTTTCCGCAGATCGACATAAATATATTTCTCACGGACTCAATCATCGCGGCCCCCCGATAGGCATTTCTTATTTATTAAAGGAATAATGACTCTGTATGATTCAGACATTGCAAGAACAGTAAAAAGCGGTTGGGGACTTCTTATTGCTATGGCTGCATCACACAATGAATTCGAATTTGAAGCAATTATCTGGGAGAATTCAGTTTTGCTGGGAGGCCTCGCGGACAAGTCAGTTTCATCAAACAATGTTTACTCGACCAATTGTTTTGAAATTTGCTGGGGACTTTACACAAATGTCAGTCCTATATTGAGAATGGAAGCCAATAACCATTATTCTAAAATATCATATCACTCTAGTATTTCCCTTTTCATGCAATATTTACAATTTCTCCCGAGTGGATGCGCTATTTGCGATTAAGATTCCAACTTATTAGTTGATTCAAATATTATTCACAGAATTACTCATCGTTTCAGAAATAAATCAATTCAAAGATCCTCACAAATCAATTACCTCCTAGATGAAAACCAGAAAATCAAACCATAAAAGAGACGTCTCATGTCTTTAAAAAAAAACCTAAGAGGAGAAAGTTCAAAAAATAAAATCATTCAAGGGAAATCGCCCAACAACAGCTTATTCCTCTTAGAGAAAGCATCCTTCATGTTTTGGAGAGCAGCCTGCTTCAACTTCAATTCTTGGGATAACTTCTCGATCTCAGCCTCTTGTTGATTAATGAGATCCAGGGAGGGAACCTCATTCATTTCGGTTTGCAGCCTTTGGATTTTGGAAAACCCTTCACAGAACCAGGAGGCGTTAAACTCAAATTTCACGCACATATCCCGATGGTACTCCCAACTTGAGACTACTTCTTCAGAAACGGTGTGTCCAGTCACGCTGCACATATCATGGATTGAAGATAAGGCTTCCTCCACGCGTTTAACCAACGAAAAACGACTGTTAATTTTCTTGGTCGTTGCGATATGTCCATGAATTTCCCATATTTGGGTATATAACTCCGCATACTTAGATGGTATGCTGAATCCTCCAATCATCACATGATCCGCAAAGGGAGCAACAAATGGAGGGTTGAAGATGGCACCTGCAGCAGAATGTACGACTAGCGCTCCTTCAACTTCAGAAGATTCTTTGGAAAAGATTGCACCCGCAGCTCCAGATATGGTTTCTACATTGGAAAGCGCAGCAACATCCTCATTATGATTAATATCCAGCTCAGGGTTATCTCCAGGTGCAGCTTCTTTCTGTAATACCACCGATTGAATATTTATTTCATATCAAAAAATAAATAATCCAAGAAGAAAAAACGTGTGGGAGACTTACCGACTCATCTGTTGGCTCACTGGAAAAGTTATACTCGCCACTACTATATTCAGAAGTGCTTATATCATCACCGCCAGATTCTTCTTCCTCATCTTCACCTTCGAGAGACTCAGTATCACCGGACTTCTCCTCTGGAGATGCCATGTTTGGCCGCGTGCAAGCCTGGCAAAAGCATTCATACTCTCACCCCCTGGTTTCAAAAAAAAAAAAAAAGGTGCTTAGTGAAGTTAGTCCAAAAAATTCGGCTGGTCAAGAAGAAGCACATACATACCTGCATATTCGAAGAATTGAAGACCACTGGGGCTGTTGGAACCGTTCGGATACCACCTGCACGCCTTTTGACCTCCGCTCCTCTTCTTGGAGACTGTTTCTACCTTGGAGACTGCACGGCTTCAACAACATGTGTTTCTTCAAGATCTCAGAAGTAGGCTTGCCACGTGGAACCGTCCCAACTTCCTGTACAAACTTATGAAGATCAAGAAGTTCTTTCTGCCAGAATTCTAATTTAGGATTCACCACTGGTTTCCTTCTTGGAAGTAAGAATGGAAGGCTTCTATTAGTCACATGAACACTCATGTCCAAAATAGATTCCAAGAGGTC
This sequence comes from Papaver armeniacum, assembly GCA_023531295.1. Taxonomy (NCBI): domain Eukaryota; kingdom Viridiplantae; phylum Streptophyta; class Magnoliopsida; order Ranunculales; family Papaveraceae; genus Papaver; species Papaver armeniacum. The sequence continues at coordinate 256,994 of JAJJWW010002952.1, forward strand.
ATCTGATGGTGCTGACGGACGACAAAACGGAACTCCTTGGTCAAAACCTATCGGACAAGCAGCTCTGTGGATGTAATAAGGAGTAACAGTAAAAGATTCCATGAAGAAAGATGGAACATATCCAGGTGTGCAGCTTCGTAGGAATATGGCTTCTCCAACACTCATACCTTCGTTATCCGAGTGTAATATTGTACCCAAAACAGAAGCAAAAGTATTCGTCTGAACTATGGATGTGTGAAACGGTGCCCAGGGACGAAAGTTAATTGCGTGCACATTATCGAAGAAATCAATGAGTCTTAAGCTAGGTTTTGGGCGTTTTTTCAACCAACGAAGAATTTTGGCGCCTCCATATATATTAGAAAATGAAGTTGAAGGATTAGGAGCATAGCCCTCAAAGTGCTCCCACAGACATGCTTAGAGAAATGCAATATGAATATGCGATTCTATCTTCATGTGTCCATTGGAAGCATACATATCTGCTGCTAGAGAATCCAGATGGCAATACAAGGAGCCAAGAAACAAGCTGCATATAGGTCGCGCCACACCTTGTGCCAGCCTTATTGCAAAAGTAATAAGTTTCGGCCTTATTGTCTTTGTACCAGAACCATCATCAAAAATGTCCCTAGACAGCCATAGGGATAAAAACGCAGCAACACTGAGTGTGTCATTCAATACATGACCCGGTTTCGGTTTCATGGGGTACCATTCAGATGCCCACCAAGTGTAGAAACATTTTTCCCTCAGCGTCAAATTCTTCTATCTTTTTAATCAGGGTGGCGTACATCTCTTCTTCTTCTTCAGACAAAGAAAAGTTAAGACTTCCTATGATTGGAAGGCTCAGCAGAACAACTACACTCTCCAAAGTAATAGTCATTTCGCCCCATCTACATTTGGACGTATGAGTAGGAATACACCATAGAGAAATGAAAGTAATCAAACCGGATACATCCTTCCTAATATGGAGTGTTGCAGACGCCTTGACAGCTTCAACGATTTATGCTTTATTCAAGTTGTCCCTAACATGATCGTTGCCCAGCATATATCTCATCCATCCATCATAAGAGCGCAACGGGTTATGGCAGATTTTAAAATCAATGGGAGAAGATGGATACTCGTTCTGCTGGAGACAGAACCTCATCACACGATCAGGGGAAACTGATGGAACAACCTCTTCATTCTCTGAATCAGTGAGGAGAGTTATCACATGGCTGGGTGGGTCTTGGTAGTTGTGTAAGACCTTGGGAAGAATTCATCATCTGTATTCGGCATATCTTTGGAATCATTGGTACTTCCCGGCTTAGCAGCAGAAACATCTCCAGGTGACATCTTATTCAAACAAGAATTCCTTATGTTACTGTTCACGTTTGAGTAACTACAATGAAGCAAAATGGGAAAAGAGTCACTACTTCATGCTTCAAAAGAGAAGTGCTATACGTGCCAGTTCTTATAAATGTTCGATATAGCCACTAATAGTCGAGTTTACATGAAGAAACATGCCAAAAAAAAAAACGGAAAATATTTTTTGGCCGCGGGACATCACACCCACGACCAAGTGGAGTGGGGACTTGCGCCCACTCAAAAATAAAATAAAATTACTTTCTGCGGATATTGCGCCCTCGGCCTAAACCTAAAGCTAGGTTTTACCAAAAGAAAAAAGCAGCGACACTTACCTTCACTGCTGATCCTGATTGTTGTTAATCACTTCGTTACCGATGCTACTGATTAGTGCTCACTCCAATACTTCCAACAAAGAAGGATCATTCATATTGGGATAAGTTTTCAAGTTTATGGAGGTTGCAGATACAACTAAGGTTCATACCCGGAAAAAAAAAAAAAAAAAAGAGGAACAAGATATACTTACCTTACCGACGGCAGTTTAAACCCTCGGTGATGGAGATGTTGATGACGACGTCAAGGAGCAACGTATGCTACAAGAAGAGACACATGAGGTGGAGTGAACGAACAAAAAGAAGTGATGTCTCTTTTATATCAAACACGCATTCCAAATCCGAGAAGGGAAAGTACCCCCCGTCCAAACACCCACAGAAACTTGGAGATTGTTTCGCTTGCTGCTAGCTCCCCCGAGTTCAAGTGGAAGATGGAGTTCTCCTTGGTCCGTGCACGACGCGATTTCTCGGGCCTACAACTGTCATGTTTGCATCCATTGGAAGCATAGTAGCGGCCATCTGTGCGCCCCTATTTTTGGATTTTACTGAAGCCTCACGGGTAACATCTTCTATCTTTCCCATTAATTTTATTATCCGTCTGTCACCATCTAGTGCTTACCCCACAACAATGTCATTGTTACGTGCTAAGCTGGTGACTTAATGTTGATGGTGGTTTTCAGTTCATGGCTAAAATTGTAAAATCCTATGTTTAATGCGTCGTTATTCTGCAAAAAAATTGAGCCATTTAAAAGTGATGAGTGCCCAGGCCTATTTCTTACATATGTATTGAGCAACTCAGTATATTTATGTAAAATTTATCTAGAATGGTGCGTGCAGCAACAATCCCTAATATTCTGTAAATTTTATCTTCCACCTACATTACTCACTAATGCATGGCCTGTCGAGTATTCATTCTATGCCATGTTCTTAGCCGAACTATTGATGTTGACATGACATGACATTCAATGCTCACTCGCAGCTAAGTAGCATGACTTTCCCGAAGTGTCAGGATTAAGATGCGCATAGAAGTACTCAATTAGAGGCACACAAAGTTATGTTGCTCTCTGAAATATAATTAGTGATTTTGTATGAATGCACAAAAATCACCAGAAATTGATTGATTTTGTGCCAGCCACAAAATTCAATCTTCTGGAACCTGGTTTTACTAATTTACAAAAATTAGGCCTTTTGCGCCCTACGCAATATCTCGAACCCTATTGGTCGAGGCCAAACCTAGGCAAGCTATGAAATTGATCCGCCATGGACTAGTAGGAGCAAAATCCTACCAAGAAATAAAGAGAAACTGCGGCAATGAAGGTAGCAGCAAACAAGAGGCGTGGCCACATCACTTGGCCAGCCAGTTTGCCCTAGCAGGCGCTGCCCTGTGGCCGATCGACCATATTATTTCCTATTGGCCTCTCTTTCTCATCAACTAATCAGATCGCTTTAAATGCGAAACACACACGTTTGAGTAAAAGTGGAAGTTGGCTAGGTGCACATTTAATTACTTAAGGAATTGAACATGGGTTGCCCATGTCAGTCTTAAAACAATCACGGCCACACGATTTGGCCGGCCAACTCAATGATCTTGGCCTCCTCCCAACGAGACCAAGCAAACTTCATGATGTCCACCTGCGTGCCCACCACCATTCCATCCAATCGGAATCCTCTTAGCCCACCAGTAACATCCCTGATCGCTAGCCGGATCTAGGCTAGTCGCACTGTTGAAAATAAGTTCAACGAGTTAAGACTGGCCATGACAGTCTCAAACTCATCGCATCCTTCCAACTTCGTCAGCCGAATTGGATGGCTTAGATTTTTTTTTGGACGGCCAATGAGGTGCCGGTATGCTCACTAGCAACCCATCTCCATCCCTGACCAGTCGAACTGCCCACGACATGTCAGGAGCACACCAAACCGATTGCTCAAAGTAGGATGGCCGCGCGGGTTACAAAACCCTAATTTATGTTAGCAGCAGTATATTGCTGCCGCAAAACGATCTTAGCCGCCCAACTTCTCCAGCCGTATTGACCGGCCTGGATTCAATCTTAATCAATGTGCAAGGAGTGGATACGTTCACCAGCGGCCCGACTATTATGCTGGCCGATCTGACAGCTCCCAGTACGCGGCTAACACCAAAAAACATTAGCCCAAAGTAGGTTGGCCACACGACTATTAAACCCTAAATTGAATTAACAGAAGTATGTAACTTTCGCAAATCATCTCGGCCGTCCAACTTCGCTTGCCGAATCAACCGAGCTAGATCTAATTTTAGGGGACCAATAAGATGTCGCCATAGTCGCCAGCCGTCACTCTCCTATAGGATCGATCGGCCTACCTTTGGCGCGCATGAACGTCTCCAAGCAGCTTCTTGAAAATGTACGGTCATGCTCCTTTTAAGACATTAAGCTCCGCGACTAATTTAGGCATTTACACAACGATGTTTCATGAGCATTGATTATTTTGAGCTGCTTGCTTAAAAGCGATGATTTATATGCATCGATTACAAACGATGTTTTACAAATATCGATTTTACAAATAATTTAATTATTTGACCTAAAGGCATTACATGCTACCTATTGCGGCAAGTCTCATGACTTGGATTGTAACATATGACCACCCGCCGCCTAGCTTGTGCGTGATTGGTCAGAATAACTAGGTCTTGCAAATAAGACCCATTCAGCAACCTGCTGCATATTTTCCACGAAAATACTCGGGACATCAAACATGTCACAAACTGGGGGATGTTCATCAGGGTATTGGTCTAGCGGTTTACAGCGTGCGGCGTGCAACACGCCCATTATAAGAAAGTGTCAGGAAATGCGGACAGTTAGTGGCGGCAGAGAAGTACTGGGTGTAAACCAACCGGTCTTCTCTCATAACAAGACGTGGTTTTCAACATTTTTACACGACCCCACTTCTCTATCACTCAACTACTCCCACTTCATATGTGTTGATGGTGGTTTTTAGTTCAAGGGCTAAAATCGTAAACCTTGTATTTAATGCACTGTCATCCTGCAAAGGAACAAAAGCCATTTAAAAGTGATGAGTGCATAAAACTGTGTTTAGTGCGCTATCACCCTGTAAGGGGTAAAGCCATTTAAGAAGCGACGAGTGCAAAAAACCTCCTCGCTCATTGAGCAACTCAATATATATATGAAATTCACCCAGAATGGTGCGTGTAGTAGCAATCCCAAATATTCTCGTGGAATTCTATTTTCACAAAGATTATTAACTAATGCATGACTTGCCTAGTATTTGCATATGCTATGTTCCCAGCCGAACTCTCAATATTGACATGACATGACGATCAATGCTCACTCTCAGCAGAGTAGCATGAATCTCCCGAAGTGCCAGTATTAGGATTGCACAAAATACTCATACAAGCTGCATCGTTCTCTGACAAAGAGATTTTCGTATCCACGCACTTTTAATTAAAAGGTAGCTCGATCGAATATGTTTAAGTTCCTTAAGGAAAATCTAGATTGTCCATCAGTCTCAAAAATGATCACGGCCACACAATTTGGCCGCGCAATTCAACAAGCCTAGCCTAGTCCTGACAGAAATAGGCAATCATCACGATGATCATCGACGGGCCCACTAGCATCCTGGCATGTCGAGACCCATTTATCCCACGCGCAAAACCTTTGAACACCAACTCTAACATGGGTGATCGCGCTATTGAAAGGAGATCTCAAACGAGTTAGTCCGGCAAAAACGGTCTCAGAGACATCACGACCGTCCAACTTCGCCAGCCTAGTTGGACGGCTTAGATTTTCCTACAAACTATTAAAGGAGTATTGGCGTGTTCAGTGGCGGCCCAACTCCTCCCTTGGTCGATCGACCTGCCCACGACAGGTCCATACAATGCCAAAACGTTTGTCCAAACTAGAGCAAACGCGCTATTCTAAAAACCCTAATTGGGTCGCGACAGTATACAACTGTCGCAAATCAATCGTGTCCGTCCAACTTAGCCAGCCTAGTTGGACGGCTTAGATTGCGTTTCAGACGATCAAGAAGGTGGACATGAGTTCACCTCGGTCCAACTTCATTACCATTCGATCGACTTGCCTATGAGAAGTTAATGACGCATCGAATCGCTCGACTGAAATAGAGTAGTCGCGGCTGTTCTGCACCCAAATTCATGTTTGTGGCAGTATGTTACTATCGCAAATCGATCGTGACCACTCATCTTCGCCAGCTGAATAAAATGGCTTATATCCGATTTTAGATGACCCAGGAGATGTCAACGCACTCACTAGAGGCTCATCTTCACACATGGACAATCAGCCTGTTCGAATCAACGCCTAGTGCTTTGATTCGACTAACCAAAACAGGGATGGTCACACTGCCCCTAAACCCTAAATTACATAACGGCAATATGTAATTGCCGCAAATCATCTCGTTCATCCAACTTTGCTAGCCTAGTTGGATGATGTAGATTTGTTTTCAGAAAATCAACAAAGTAGCATTGCGATCACCGTTTACCCCTCCTTCATAGGGAGCGATCGACCAAACAATAGCTTGCCCCTAGAGCTACTAAACGATCACCCAAAGGTGGTCGGCCATGATACCTCTTTTAAGACGCCCAATCCGCGACTTATTCGATCGAGCTCTAAAACAACGATGTTTCATGCACATCGATTATTTTGAGCTGCTTAGAAGAGATGCTCTACGTGCATCGAATACATACGATATGTTATCGGCCTCATAAACAACTTAGTTGTTTAACCTAATAGCACCATATGTTATTCTTTGCGGCAAGTCCCACGACTTGATCCACTTACTCGAGACATCAAACATGTCACAAACTGGGGGATACTTACTGGGGTATTGATCTGGCGGTTTATAGCGTGCGGCGTGCAACGCGCCCATTACGAGAACGTGTCAGGAAAGGACGAACGGTTAACAACGATGAGAGTAGTGGGTGAAGGCGTGACCACATGATGATCACCACCTCTTACACAACCCCACTGCTCCAATACTTAATCTTCTTCACTTCCTACGAGATCAGGGTTACGCTCAAATGACTTGTATAAATAGGTTTTCAACCTATCTCGACAACAGGACACAAGTGTTATCAACGCAAGTATCCAGAAACCATATTCTGATACAAGTCATAAAACAACCACACCTTCATAATTCAACATTCTGATCTCAAACACCTTCTTCGCTTCCCTCCCTAAGATCAACCCTTCTCCTTCACTTTGTGACCGAATTGAATCTGGAACGGACATTTCTTGGTTTAGGCCAGAGTCTTACAGATTGATCTCTCGAATCTAAAAGTACTCCCGTGCAGTACATTTGTTTAGGGTTTGAATTTGTTTCTCATCAACACACCCAAATTTACCAAAAACAGCAGAATCAGTTTTTACCCCAAAACAACTGGCGACCACAGTGGGAGATTGATCTCTCGGTTGCAAGATCAATTTTCAATTTCATTTCAATCCTATCAATTTCAAGATGGTGGATCTTAGGTCTGGGTCAGTTACCAATCTTGATTCTGCTGGCGCTGATAATACTCCTAGCGTCACTATCCCTGTTGCTAACACTAATGTACCGCTCGCCAGACGAATCTCATGGTGTTACATCATCTACCACCAACACCAGCGGCGCAAGAAACGTTCCTTCCAGCATGAAACCTCCTATCACCAGAACCAAAGCCAATGCCACCTTTCTCAATGTTTCTTCGAGCATAACGCCCCAATTGTTACCAGAGCTACTGCCACTCCTCCATCAGGACGAGAGGTTGGAGGAACCAGAGGAAGCCAACCCCATATTACCATTGTTGATTTGATGGAAAGACAAGAAGTTCTCAATGGAGCTGACAAGGAATAATTTTAACACCGTTGATGGTGGTTTTTAAACGAAGGGTAAAGTCGTAAAACCCCAAATAACCTAATGTCACCAGTGACACATTTATTAGGACATTTAATGCATGTAGTCAGTAATTAATAGGGGGTATTTTTTCAAATTAGGGTTACAACGAACGAAACCCTAACTCAACTCCGTGCCGATGGAAAATCATGCCAACCACACCTAGCCCAAGCTAGCCGCGCCATGCCAAATGCACTCTGCCTTGGCCCTAGCTACGCTAATCACACCAAATGCGCCAAAGCATGCCAACCATGCTAGCCGCACCTCCGTGCCGATGGCAAATCATGCCAGCCACACCTAGCCCAAGCTAGCCGCGCCATGCCAAATGCACTCTGCCTTGGCCCTAGCTACGCTAATCACACCAAATGCGCCAAAGCATGCCAACCATGCTAGCCGCACCTCCGTGCCGATGGCAAATCATGCCAGCTACACCTAGCCCAAGCTAGCCGCACCTCTGTGCCAATGGCAAATCATGCCAGCCACACCAAACGCGCCAAAGCATGCCAACCATGCTAGCCGCACCTCCATGCCAATGGCAAATCATGCCAGCCACACTTAGCCCGAGCTAGTCGTGCCATGCCAAATGCACTCTGCCTTGGCCCTAGCTACACTAATCACGCCACGCCAAGCCAAACACCCTTACAGCCGCGCCATGGCAAAGTAGCGCCCACACCTAGGCTTGCAAACCATGCAACCTAGGCCAAATTGGCCACGCATGCCATTGGCACATGCCAACACGCTCGCTGGTAGCTTTCCTACCAAGGCGCGACCCAAGTTGGCCACGCATGCCATTGGCACATGCCAACACGCTCGCTGGTAGCTTTCCTACCAAGGCGCGACCCAAGTTGGCCATGCATGCCATTGGCACATGCCAACACGCTCGCTGGTAGCTTTTTCTACCAAGGCGCGACCCAAATTGGCCACGCACGCCATTGGCACATGCCAACACGCTCGCTGGTAGCTTTTTCTACCAAGGTGCGACCCAAATTGGCCACGCATGCCATTGGCACATGCCAACACGCTCGCTGGTAGCTTTCCTACCAAGGCGCGACCCAAGTTGGCCACGCATGCCATTGGCACATGCCAACACGCTCGCTGGAAGGCTTTTTCTACCAAGGCGCGACCCAAATTGGCCACGCACGCCATTGGCACATGCCAACACGCTCGCTGGCAGCTTTCCTACCAAGGAGCGACCCAAGTTGGCCACGCATGCCATTGGCACATGCCAACACGCTCGCTGGTAGTTTTTTCTACCAAGGCGCGACCCAAATTGGCCACGCATGCCATTGGCACATGCCAACACGCTCGCTGGTAGCTTTTTCTACCAAGGCGCGGCCCAAATTGGCCACGCATGCCATTGGCACATGCCAACACGCTCGCTGGTAGCTTTTTCTACCAAGGCGCGACCCAAATTGGCCACACATGCCATTGGCACATGCCAACACGCTCGCTGGTAGCTTTTTCTACCAAGGCGCAACCCAAATTGGCCACGCAAGCCATTGGCACATGCCAACACGCTCGCTGGTAGTTTTTCTTACCAGGCCATGGCCCTAATGGCCGAGCATGCCATTGGCACATGCCAACACGCTCATTTGGTAGCTTTCCTACCAAGGCGCGACCCAAGTTGCCACGCATGCCATTGGCACATGCCAACACGCTCATTTGGTAGCTTTCCTACCAAGGCGCGACCCAAGTTGGCCACACATGCCATTGGCACATGCCAACACGCTCGCTGGTAGCTTTTTCTACCAAGGCGCGACCCAAATTGGCCACGCACGCCATTGGCACATGCCAACACGCTCGCTGGTAGATTTTTCTACCAAGGCGCGACCCAAATTGGCCACGCACGCCATTGGCACATGCCAACACGCTCGCTGGTAGCTTTCCTACCAAGGCGCGACCCAAGTTGGCCACGCACGCCATTGGCACATGCCAACACGCTCGCTGGTAGCTTTCCTACCAAAGCGCGACCCAAGTTGGCCACGCACGCCATTGGCACATGCCAACACGCTCGCTGGTAGCTTTCCTACCAAAGCGCGACCCAATTTGGCCACGCATGCCATTGGCACATGCCAACATGCTTGATGGTAGCTTTTTCTACCAAGGCGCGACCCAAATTGGCCACGCATGCCATTGGCACATGCGAACACGCTCGCTGGTAGCTTTTTCTACCAAGGCGTGGCCCAAATTGGCCACGCATGCCATTGGCACATGCCAACACGCTCGCTGGTAGCTTTTTCTACCAAGGCGCGACCCAAATTGGCCACGCGTGCCATTGGCATATGCCAACACGCTCGCTGGTAGCTTTTTCTACCAAGGAGCAACCCAAATTGGCCACGCATGCCATTGGCACATGCCAACACGCGCCGGGTAGTTTTTCTTACTGGCCATGGCCCTAATGGCCGAGCATGCCATTGGCACATGCCAACACGCATCATGGTAGCTTTTCTTACGAGGCCACGGCCTAATGGCCGAACACGCTATTGGCACTTGCCACACACGTCACCGGCCAGGCATTGCCACTTACACTCAACGCACAACCTACCACCAAGGCATTCCGCACATGCCATTGGCACATGCCACACGCGCCACTAGCGGCGCCACTTGCACTCAAGGTGCAACCAACACTCGAGATATCAACACAAACGGGGGATTCTTTCCGGGGTTTTGGTTTGGCGGTCACGGCTTGCAACAGACACTACGCTCACATTAAGAAAATGTGAAAAGGAATTAAGCGGTCAAATAAATGAGGAAATAATGGTGAAAACGTTTTCACCCATAAACACCATGCGGTTACCACCTCCTCCCATTATTTCACCCTTTACTCTCTTCCTTCATGAGGCCAGGGTACGTTTTAATCTCAACTTGTATAAATAGGTCTTACCTATTTCCACCGGCAGACGACAAGTCTCGGTCGGAGAGAAAAATACAACACTCTCGGAAAAGGCAACTTTGCAAGCTATCCAAAAGCTTTCATCTCTTGCAAGCTTCCTAAGCTTTCACTTTCTCGATACAAGTCGAGACACTACTCTCCTGCATTATTCCGGCCTCAACACCTTTCTTTGCTTCCCTCCCCAAATCAACCCTTCTCCTCCACTTTGTGACCGAAGCAAGTCCGGAACGGCCATTTCTTGGTTTAGGCCGGACTTGTACAGATTGATCTCTCGAATCTATAAAGTGCTCACGTGCAGCATATTTGTTTAGGGTTTAAACCAGTTTCTCACTCACCTACCGAATTTACCGAAATCGGCAGAAACGATTTTCACCTATAAACACACCCCTGACGCAAGCACGGCGGGACGCATAGATAAAGAGGATCGCGTTACTCCTGAACAACAATTGGTGGAGTCCTGTATTAAAGCACCAGCATTGCATGAAAGAACCAGACCCGCCAGGAACGAAGATGCACGCGAGACTCGAGGGAACATGCATCTCATCAACGAACAAAATAATACCGGGCCCTCTGTAAGCATAGTGGGTGAAGAAGAAAGCTCCAGCTGCAGAACAACAACCCAAACGTGCTGCACCAGTGCAGAAGACAGCTCAAACTCGGAAAGCTGAGACTAAGACGCCTGCACACTAACAAGAAACTTGAGGAGCCGCTCAGCTTCCCGTCTCCGATTGAAGAGGTAATCGAACTCCTAGAAGCATGGATTCAAGATGATAACATCAAACTACCGCCTCTCAGACGTTCACCAACTGAAAAGGAAGTGGTGGATCCCAAATATTGCCATTACCATAGGTTTTTTAGTCACCCAACCTGCAACGAATTCCAAGGAAAGGAGGATGCAGGAGAAATTAAATTAAGCACTGGAGGAGTGCACAGAGATCCTCTTCCGGTCAAGAGTTGCATGATTTCTAGGGACTCCGTTCACAAAACCGTATAGACCATGATGGAGCATTTATGCAAGCAATGATAGGCGAGTTTCCGCACACATGGAATCAAGGAGGAGTTGCTTCACCAAAAAGGGAGAGTAAACTCACGTACGTGATTTATCGAAGCCCGTCAATGTTCACGGTCGTGGCCAACCAAGGTTCGTGCTCGTAGCTGCCGATCATTCCTTTCAAAAGCACTGAAGCCACTTCAATGCTCTCTCTAGAAGAAGCTGCTTCAACGCTCTCTCCAGAAGCCGCTTTAACGCACGCTCTATCATGTAGCCGCTTCAATGCTCTCTTCAGAAGAAGGCGCTTCAACGATCTCTCCAAAATCCGCTTCAACGCACGCTCTCTCCTGAAGCCACTTCAATGCTCTCTCCAGAATAATGCGCTTCAACGATCTCTCCAAAAGCCGCTTCAACGCTCGCTCTCTCCTGAAGCCGCTTCAATTCTCTCTCAAGAAGAAGGCGCTTCAACGCTTTCTCCAGAAGCCGCTTCAATGCTCTCTCTAGAAGAAGGCGCTTCAACGCTCTCTCCAGAAGCCGCTTCAACACACGCTCTCTCCTGAAGCCGCTTCAACGCTCTCTCCAGAAGAAGTCGCTTCAACGCTCTCTCCAGAAGACGCTTCAACGCACGCTCTCTCCTGAAGTCGCTTCAATGCTCTCTCCAGAAGAAGACGCTTCAACGCTCTCTCCAGAAAAAGATGCTTCAACGCTCTCTCCAGAAGCCGCTTCAACGCACGCTCTCTCCTGAAGCAGCTTCAACGCTCTCTCCAGAAAAAGGCACTTCAACGCTCTCTCCTGAAGGCGCTTCAGCGCTCTCTTCAGAGGCCGAAGCTGCTTCAACGCCTCAGCAATCCACACAGACCAACTGCATCATGTCTGCCACATCGCCGACAAAATCAGAATCGGTGTTTCTAGATTTCCAATTTCCTATGGAAAGTGTGCATGAGCTTCCAAAAGTTAGGATACAATACAAATCTATCAAACACGACTCTGATCAACAAGTGATGAATCCAAAACATTGCCGCCTTCATCAATTCGTCAACCACCTTACCAGCAAATACAATGGAAGTACATCTTTCAGGAGAAAATATGCTCAGAATAATTACACGTGGGGACTGCCAGCGCGGGATGCCTTCACGTCCCTCAACCAGGTTATTTATGATATCATCATCATCACTGTCAAAGCCTTACGAGCTGCAGGAATTTCTCAACATGAAGCCGTACATGTGCATCAAAGACTCCAAAAGCACGCCGCAAAGATATATTCACATATCCGGCCACGCCATCGGATCTAATAGAAGTGTAACTGGGGACTGCTTCCATTACATACAACAGTTCAAGATTCAGAAGATGGTTCAAAGGATGTCGCTTCGATCGAAGTCCTTGAAGACTCGATAGCAGCACGTCGGCAACAGAACACCTCTTACCTCCTCTACTTCACCCAATAGCTCCGGAAGATTTTGACCATACAAGCATCCCCGGCATATCATCATCGCAATCATAAAGAGCAAGATGACTGAAAGAAATCATCAAGCAACCAGTACATGATTCTTAGGGAAAGCGTCATTCGTACCATGCAGCTTGCTTCAATGACGAAACAACCTCTCAATCACCATCTCATTATGCCTAGAGCCTCCGCACCTAACAAATACGACTCTTGGATCTCCTGTTCACGGAAGCACAACACACGTGATATAACAAATGGAAGTTTCAGGTTTGTGGCCGAATCCTCAATATTCATCATTGCGTCCCCTACTTCAAGCTGTTGTTATTAGGGTTACATATAACAAGTATCATCGTGAAAGCGGTATCCAACCACATGAAAGGAAAACACATCACCACTTATGGGTGTTGCCTTCCCATCGGCCACATCACCTCGATAGAATGAAGAGATTCTATTATAACCCTACCGTAGAATGCTACATCTTGAGTTTCAAGATACCGCAATCTTTCCAAGAATTTGGATTTCTCAGTCGAGAGATTTCATTCATTCATCCAATTGAAAACATAAAATTATCAAATCAGCATGAATGAGGGATTTGAAAATGCGGGGGTACAACAACCTCACCCAATATTTCGATTAGTGATAGGTGTAGAATACACCGTATTTACTATCTAGTAGTTACGCTTTCTCTGCTATTTTTCTTGTGAATTATGTACTTTACGTGTGTTTTTGAGTTATTAGGTACTCTGGAGTCGCACGGAGGAGAAGAAGCAGAAATCATTCAAATTGAGCCAAAAAGGCGAGCTTGTCATTTCACATGCTATTGGGAGCTAAGCCAAGGTTAAGAGGCAACTCTATTTAGAGGAGTGCTAAATACGGTCAAGCCGAGGTTAAGGGCTGTCAATTTGGTTAGCCCTTATCG